>CM070509.1:27593697-28068062 GCA_036346375.1 Guadua angustifolia | reverse complement strand
CCTTGAAGTGACTCATGGGATGGGAGTAGAGCACGTGCACGACTTTAGTCACCTTCAACCAATTCAATCATTTCGATTAATTCTGGTTGTAACTAATGAGATAGTATTGTGTAGATCGTCGTTGTGTTGTTGGTTAAGTGCCGGTTTGATATTTGATGGATTATCTAAGGACCCGTTAGAATGTTTCCTTCTGTTTTGAGTGGTTGATATATCTTATACCTGCTATTGTTTCTTTTGCCTGCTGAGTGGATGTCCTCTGTTCTAGAGAGGTCATGCCGAAATTTTGTAAATTTCGGTGACTTAGCTTTAATCTGGTTTAGAGTGGTTCATGGTCGATTTCAATTTTTTAGTAATGGTAAAAGGTTTAGTGTTTCATTCGTTGAGTTATTAGTTCAATTGGATTTCGTTGTCAAGTTTTATTTCTTGGGTCTTGATGGATGACACTTTGGACCAGCATGGTTCCGGAGTGTTGTAAGCGTCATTTAGGGTTTTTGGGTAGCATTCGCGGTGCGTTTGGCGCCGGGGTGTTACACAAGCCTGGATGCGCGCCTCCCTGGAAGCTCTCTGGCCGAATCTGTAACACCTCCGGATGCGCATCGCCAAGCTCTTCATCCCCGTGCCGTCGCCTTCGCCGGAGATCGCCGGAGCTACCTTCGCCGCGAAGCCCTAGCCATCCCCTGTTCCTGTCTCTGTGCGCAGGAGCCACGAGCCTGTGGTTGAAGAAGGAGCTGAGCCAAAAGGCGCCTACCCCTTTTGAAAACGTATTTTTCATTTCCCAGTCAATTACAAACCGAAGTAAATTCAATCTTAAATAGCTTTTGAAATTTTAATCTAATTTCAGTGAATCAAATTTGTATATTCATTTAAAATCCAGAAGAATCTAAATATGTAAAAATATTTAGTTTTTGAAGTGTAGAATTATTAATTAATTTAAACCTTGATTATGGTACTAATATGGTTTCTAATAAGAATTTGTGTATAATAATTAATGAGATGATGAAATGAATATTTATGAGATACTAGGATCAGAATGTGTTCAAATATATAAAAACATTCAATTTTTGAATCATAGAATAATTATTAAAATCAGAATGGGATAAACATAGTATTGTGGTCATTATGGCATATATGCAAAATATAACTTTTGTAACTATAAAATAAGTTCTTGTTGTCTCTGGAATCATAATAAACTCAGATATGTGAAATCATCTCATGTGGAACTCAATTTGAATTAATTACTTCATAATCATTTATTTAACCATGTTATGGCCATTAACAAAATAATAGTGTAAAGGCTCACAAAACGATAATGTAATTTGCAATGAGTTATTAAAAACAGTAAGGATCTGTGTAGGAGAAAATGTTTAAGATAAGGTTGAAATTTCATTCTTTTAAGGAAAGGAAATGTAAATTATAACAATGAGTAAATAGGTAGTCTATTGCAATTGAAGTAAAATAATGCTAAACCAAGTTTAAAACATTTCTAGGATAATACTCTGCTAATACCTGAAAAATGGATCCAGAATCATGTAATGCGTAGTTGGAAATCAAATTTGAATCTTGGCCGAATTAAGGTTGCCAACATGGTCGTTTATACTATTTCAACAGTAGATAAAATAACTCATCCAAATACTAAAATCAGTAAAACAGTTTAGAAACGCTGCAAAGTTTATACTACCATGATCTGTAAAAAGAATCATATTCCATTAAGGTTTGCCTATTAATCTCATTAGATCAAAACCCTTAAGTGATTAACCTTTTGATTTGCTATTGGCCGATTCCGAATAACGTTAACTTTACAATGTCACTTAAGCCTTTTCAAAGAATGATTATAATGTATCGCCTAAAGCCAAAATTTATGGGATCAGCTTAAGATTGTTATGCAAAGTATAAATCATCTCATTATGAAGAAATAACCATACTTCATCATGTTTTGCATATTAATCCTAATAGCTGAATAACCCTAAGTAATCACATTGCGTTAGGCCTTAATGCGAATGAATAAACCTTAGGTAATAATGAAGGAATCCTTAGTTAAGTTGTTTTATCACCAGAACCTTCTCGAATGTCATGGAATTGCTTCCAATAGCCTGAATCAATAGATTTAACTTGTATAAAGCTAATTCTAAGCAAAGTCAATTAAAGATGAATAACAAATCATTGAAAGCTTGCAGCTAACGATTGATTCTATTTAACCTTAATCAATCTTTGCATCTTGAATTCGTAAAATAAGATTAATAAACCCATAAAGAGCAATCCCTACTTCGTGTGAAGAGTTTTAATTGTTCTTTCTATTTATGTTCTTTCGCTCTTATTGAAGTTTATTGTTTTGCTTTATTTCCGTTGTTCGACGAGTAGAACCCGACGTCCCTACTTTTAAATCGTCACCTTCGCTTAATCGCAATCCTCGCCTTCACTTGTATGCGATAATTAAGCAAGGCAAGCATCCTTTGACCACATTGATCCCATTATTTTATATTCCTTTTGTGCATCAAATTGTTTTATGCATGCGATTACTTTATGTAAATTGCTATTTTGTGGATTGGTATTTATACCTGTTGTCTCGTGATCCTCCTTTGATACTTATGACATGTGAACCTTGATAACCGTAGATTGAGGATAGGCATTACTTAATGTCATCGTGGGTATATGCGATCATATTAACCTGCTTAGCCATGCTTTAGAATAAATGATGCACATGATCAACTCAATAATTGTTTCGGGAAACTTTGAAAATGTCTCTGTTGGTGGTGGGTACTTTGATTAAAACCCAAAATGAAACTATGCTTTGATGCGGCGATTATTTGGCAATAGCCGGTTGTGCAGAAGTAATTGCACGTAGTGTAGGGTGGAGTGTCGCCCGTGTCGGATTAAGGACCGAGCAATGGGACGCTATTGATCCGAGATTTCCGTGCAAACCACAAGGGTGAGGATGGGTTAGCCATAGCTTGTTATGTATTTAGACATGGCTTTGTTCATTGGTAGGCGGGAGCTTGCACGGCATTCCGTTTGGTCCACCTCGACGTGCAGCGTGTGTCACGCCTGCCGTGTTTAGAAACGTTGTGTTGGGTGTGTGAATGTGGGCCCACGGCTTGGGTGTGTGTTTCTAGTTCTACGGCAGGGGTTAACGTCCCGGGCTGGACCAAAGCCACGTCTAGGTAATGTAATGACTATGTATGGTCTTCTTGACGTCACACCTAAGGAAGTGTGTCGGGCAAAAGTTGATCATTCCTTGCGGGTAAAGATGCACACCTCTGCAGAGTTTAAATCTAATTAATTAGCGCCTTCATGTCATGAGCACTCGGTGAAGTCATTCCAATGTTAGCTTTGATTTTCAAAAAGGGTTATTTTATAAGTTAGCTTACCCCACAGATGACCCAATGCTATACCCTGTGTGGGCAAGTATTGGAATCAATTTGTTGTGCCTCTGTGGACAAAGAATCGGATATATGCCACGCGATGGCAAGGTTTGATTCGTCGCTCACGTCATGGAGGACGGTGAGTGTTATTTATGCTTTACTTATTTGTTATCAATTAAATCTTGCTTTTATAAATTCCGTTTGCAAATAACTTGATTTACAAATGCAAATTTGCTTTATGCAAATGAACTGTATTAGCCTTTCCTTTGAAATGGCCTGCATGTATTGTAGGTTTTGCTCAAGTCTTGCTGAGTATGTAAAATACTCACCCTTGCCTAATTATATTGTAGGTGGTTTAGTAAGCGAAGCTTCGAGGTTGTCCACCGTAAGTTGCGGGATTTTTCTTCGTCGTATTCTATCTGAAGTTTATGCCTGGTCGGTTGCCTGCGGGATTGGATGGGTAAACCACAAGGCTTGCTTCTTTTGCTGCTATATTTCTCTGAGTTGTAATACTTATTTGTATAATCGTTTCTGCTTAATTAATGTTTTGTATGGTTGTGATTTCCAATTGTTGTAAACATGTGAGTGCTAGCTACTGATCCAGGGAATAGCACAGTAATCACATGGAGGTTCTGTTAAATCGAACGGGTCTCACAGAGTTGGTATCAGAGCTATACTGACCGTAGGATAAACCTTAGATAGAATGGTCGATAGCATTAGAATAAGCAAATTCAAAAATCTTATCTTCAAAAGATACTATATTTGCAAAATGTAGAGTTGCTATCTTTTCCTTATTCCTAAGATTCTATTCTTACCTGCATTCAGTTTGATTTGTAAACAAATTCCCTTATCTCAAAAAGAAATCCTCGTCATAGTTATCTACACTGCTTGTTTATACAAGATGTATGAGACTTGTCGCTACCATGCTTCATGTCCGCCGATGAAGACAACAATGCTTGCGGCAACCACTCAAGAAAACATGCAGCGCTTCGCTTCATCTAACAAGGCAAAAGTGAAGATTGAAGACCCTGCTTCATCAAGAACCGATGTCTCCTAATAGTAAAATGGCAGAAGATTAGAATGTCTTACGATCTGTCTTAAGATAGGGACCCATACGCGTAGCATATTATTCCGCTCTAGTTATAAAGAGCAGTTTATGTTGTCGTTACGCTTTTGCTATTTGAAAGTTGGGTTTTGTTTTGAATTGTCGATTGATTTTTGTGCAACTTAACCTCCTGGTTGAAGTTTCACAATAAATTATTCTCATGTAGGAATATGAGAAATCTTAAACCATAGGATGAATACGAAATCATGCAATAGTTTATCTCTTCTTTTATAAAATTTTCTACTGACTTGTCTTCTCTTTGTAGAAATCCTCACTTATGTAACATTATAGTCATTAACCTTCTTAGAATTTAATTTCATCAAGATTAGTAATATAGCCCCACTATCGCTACTAGCTTCTAGAGGTCACGCTGCTTATATATAGGTTAATACCAATATCTTGCCATATTGGTAACCACTAGTTTACCTAAGTCATCTTAAGTTAGCTAAAACCCGGTCTTTCCAATAACAGCTCCTCATCGTGCCTTAAAAATTCACCTCATTGTTTTACCTAAATTATGTAATTGTGAGTTAAGTTAGAATCGGAAAAGCTCTATGCTTCCGAATATAAACATTAGAATGATCGTCAAAAGAAAAACATAACTTAGTCTCTGTGTCTTCCTCCATAGGACTTTTATGAACTTATCTCCTTTACATGCGGTTCTCACCTATGTAGCCATCATGGTTGTTAATCTGTCTCAAAAATAAAACCTTGCTAGGACTAGCAAGATAGTCTCCATTACTACTTTTAACTTTACTTGAGATCACACCATCCATGTGCAAAACAAGCCAAGTCGCTAACAACCACCAAACTAATTTAAACTACTCTAGTCTAGCTAGAACCTAACCTTTTCCCATAATAATTTCTAACCATGCCTCAAAACTCGCCTCATTGCTTTGCCTAAATTATGCACCACGAAAATGAGTTGGAACCGGAATAGTTATAATCTTCTGAACAGAAGCATTCGAATGGTTGTTTAAATGAAAACTGGAAAGGAAATCAGAAATCCTATTTTCCTAAAAAGAAATATAAAAAGGATAGTATTGGTTATACCTATACTCTTTTCCCCAACTATCGAATTTAATCTTCTTATCCGTATACTCATTCTCCACTCCAAAATTACTCTTTCTAGAAGTATTTCTTTCCTTATCTCTTGAAATGAAAACCACCAATGATCTTTTGAAAAGATTTACGGTAACAAGTCAACAACGTCATGACGTTTATACTAGCAACTTCAAGAAGATGGAAGTAACGAAGTATCATAACTTCTCCGACTTCGTCGAAGCTTCGGAAGTCTAACACAGCACGTGGTGCAAAGATTAAAAGAAACTCGTCACTGAATAGTCTACTTGGAACATAGCAGTATACGAGCTACATATTATTCTAGCTATGTAGTACACCTTTATACATAAATGCATATGGCCAGTACAAATAAGAACCCTAGATACCCTTCCTATGTACTAAGTTAAATATGTGTATAGTATTTCTGTGTTATTGAAATTTTGTTGTAGATCTTTTCTATTGCTTTTGGGTTGCTCTCGTGAATGTTAAACCACTAGGTTGAAATTTGCGATGTGTTGACCCTGCTTAATAAGAATCTTTAATTAAAAAGATTTTAAAGAACGAAATGTTGCCCTATAAACCAAACCAAAAATTTCATAATCTGCATAGAAACCCCAACTAGAATTGATTGGAAAGAATCAAATATTACTTCGTAATATAGATAACCCTTATCTGACCATCTTTCTCCGACTCCAACGTCTTGTCAAACGCGGTCGTAAAACGCCCCTAATCCAATAGAATTCTGTTTAAATGACTTTACTCTAACAAATATCGTACAGGATGCCCGTGACCCAATCTATCCATGCGTCCATTAGGGACAACAAGATTCTCAATCCTTGCAAAGTTGATCGTTTTACCTCAGCTCATCCTTTGAATTGTTGCTGCCTTACTCAATGTAAACTTTCACTTCATATTTATGTTTTACAAGGTCGGCCTTGAATGAGATTTAATTGCCACTAATCTCATTAATATTCGTTGAGTTATCCAAATAGCAATTGTATTTGAATACTCCCCTTGAAGTCAACCTCTGGCTCTCTCTCCAAACAAATCTGGTTGAGATGTATGCTTTCATTCATCTCAGATATTTAACATACTCTGTATCTCTCTTTAAATTAACTCATTCTTGCTAAGGATTCTTGGCATGAACTGCTAACACTCCTTGTCTACTTCGTGAAACCCCGCAAGACACTCAACTGCTAAGAAACGACGATCCCATCTAAGCCCAACCAAATCTTTGGTATTTAGCGGAAGCACTCCCCCTACATAGCAATCGATGTAACTCCCCATTTTCCTTAAGTTCAAAAAAAAAATGCACGCGCAAAAACAAACTAACAAGAAAGACGATTACTAGTATCTCTAACCATGGTGTAAATGCTCACCATAACTGGACAAAATCATTTAAAGCACACCCTTCTATTCTAACAACTAGCACAAAATATTTCCAACCTTGGCATGATTCTAGCCGAGCCCCGAGCACACTGTGGGAATGCACCTTCAGTTCAGAGAAAGCGTATTTTCCTTTTTCTCTGGGTTTTCCAAATCGAGTCAATCTCATATGTGCATAACCTTTGCATTTCTAAACCAAATTAAGTGAAACAAAGTTCTAAAATCTAGTTCTTCCGTAATACGCAAAAATATTTTGAAAAACCGTATTGGATGAATTTGAAATTCAAATTTGAATAAAAGGTTTAAAGATGTGCTACATATTAAAATGTTGCAAACAAACTCAAAATTTAATGAAACTAATTTCGTTTGAATCCCTATGCTACCAGAAACTCAAGTATATATAAGAATGTTTATATTTCACCTTTGTTGGATCGTTTTATGCCAAAGGTTATTTTCAACCCAATAAATACTCAAAAATGAATAAATTGTGCAAGAGGAATCTGAAATAAATGAAATTGATTTATAAACATTCATATGGCGGTAGGCTACCACATTATGCTGAAATGACTAAAGTAGGAGCTTGATTTAGATTGTTTCATGAATAGTAAATAGTTCGCATGGAAAAGATGTATGTATATATATAGGTGACTAGTACATAAATAAAGTTCATAAATAAGTAAAAAGGTAAGAGAAGGGCTCCTTAGGACCATGTTATCTGCTACAACAGAAATAACCATAATGCATTGTAGTCTGTGCTTAAATTCTTAAGCAATATATGCCTCCATGTTATATGTACCTAAAGAATTGAGTACGATCAACCGGGTGTGTAGAAATTTTCACAAGTGCTAAGGCATGAATAACTAGTTCCTGAATGCCTTGCATGATCAGACCATGTGATATAGTAAGAATCACTATTATGAGGTTATGATTAACACTTAACCACGTAGCTGAAGTATCAATACTTGTGTTATCTAAATAGTCATAACTTTCATAAACTAAGTTCAAATTTGAAAAGACCAAATCCTATAACTCTGGTGAATAATATCTTTGCTGGTTAGGCAAAAATACTTCATATTAATACAAAGTTGAGCTAAGTATACATTAGGCCCTAATGAACATTATATGAAAAGCATCTCGGATAAAAGCCAAATATCAGAAAAAAACCACTTTAAAATACTCTTAAGATTATCCCCTACTTATGCCAGAACAATGAGTCAATTGTCATGGATAGTGTAGTCGCAAGTTGAGACTTAATACGACCCAAAATGGTGTTACGCGATTAGTCTCTGAAGCCTTTTTGTCCACCCGTAGAATACCTCGTCTAAGTGCAAATTCCATGTAGAATAGCTCAAAAACGATGTTTGGGGTATGTACTTGAATTTTCTAAGAACATATTCTATTTACAGCTCTTGGATCATGTAATTTCTGCTTGCGCAAAACCCTCAAACCATAGGAGTTCCCGTACCTCTTTTGGCCGATTTCTTATAGCGTAAACTTTAGCATCCTGTAAGCCTTTTCAGCAACAGGTTCAATACCTCAACCAAACACTAAAAATTATAAAATGAGTTTAGAACCATTATTCAGTGTATATACAACCTTGTTCTAAAGAAATAACGTTATTCCATAGTGTTTATCATAGAAATCTTAGTAGTTGAAAAACCTTAAAAATCATAATTTTAAGCTCTAGTTTATAAACAAACGAACTCAGTATGAATAAACAAATCTATGATTAAGACGTTTATATCGCCAGAGTCTTCTTAAAAACTGCTAATGTATAATCAATAACCTGTTTTAGTAGGATTGACATTTTCGAAGTTGCTTTTCATGCGAAATCAACTGCAGGTTAAACACTAATCATCACTATTCATTTATGCAGTTCAACCAAGTGATTAATGTTTTAACTTTACTAATCTAATAAATTTTTTGCATTTTGTATTCGAAGTTATATGTATAAAAATTCATAAATCAAGGTTGGATAATCTTCATAAGAGAGCCATGCCTTGCCCAACATAAAAGTTATTAATAAATAGATGTTTAATCAACTAAGACGAAAAATGTTGAAATCACCTAACCCAACTCAAAGATATTCCTGTTTTCTGCAGTGAGTCTATATTTGGATGTCATGTCGATCTTCTTTTGCCTTTAATTAAAGTTTGGCATTTACCTACAACACCAATTCGCGAAAAGAAACTTATGATCTGCCATATGTAGTACTAGGTACAATACTTCTGTAATTGAACTCTGCCAGGATTCAAGTTTAGTTCCATGATCTACTCTTTAATCCTAGTCACTTCCCGATCATTTATTAACCTTGGCAAACAATCTTTCCATTGTTTCGAATAAAACGAACAACATCACCTGCAACAACCGAAAAGAACTCGGACACTCCGCCAACATCCACCCAAGAACAGTTCTACTTCACCTCGTAAAGGAAGACATCAGTAATTTCTAAAACTGTCTCAAAGACCTAGGAAAACATCAAGTGCCTAAAACCACCCCTCCCGATATCGGGCTCGAACGTAAACGTCTTTCCCGTATGATTGTACCCGGCCCCTGTTGTGATATTGAGTACGTTCCTTGTGTATTCAATTCCTGCAATCAGTCTTTTGGTCCTGTACATTTCATTCCTTCGTAGTTGCCAAATCCAAAGAAAATCAAAACTCTCTATCTGCTAAAATAATCAGACAAATTGAATCACCAGGATCATCATATAATTCCTCTACCTCAATCTAATACTTGAATTATCTCTACCTTGTTTTCAATCTAAAGTCAACCTAGACTGACGTTTATTCTCAGCTCATTTCATCAGCTGAGGTTGAATTATACAAATCAGCCATTGTATTCAAATACTCTTCATGGTATTAATCGCTCGATTCTTCCCAAATGAATCTAATGACAATGCAACATTTCCTTCGCTTCAAAAAATTCTATATATACCTCATGCCAATCTCTAAATTGGATTATCCTTATTAACAATACTAGTTATTCAATTAAAAGAGATATGTAGAAAGTATTAATATCCCTCCTCTACTTACCTAAAACTTAAATAGAACTCTTCTCTATTTCTTGCACGTCGACTTAGAATCGCAAGATGAAGATCCAGTGAAGCAGTTGCAATGAAGACGATGGATCGACAGAACGATAAGTCACCACCGATAAATAATTCCCCAATCTATCTCATCCTCAAGATTTGCAAAGTTCGGGATATTCACTGTTTCCAAATTCGAAATAACTTGGCGCCACAATATATTAGGTCATATCGTATCGTTGAAGATGAAAAAAAAGCATATGAATTAGAATTGCCATCTCACCCATCCAGTGTTCATAGTGTTTTCTATGTATCGTAATTAAGAAAATGTCTTCACTTTCCTTTTGAGCCCATCCAGCCAAATGGAATCGATCTATAAATCCGAACTAACTTGTCGGAAGCATCCGACTAAGATCTTAAAAGAAGCTTAACGTCACACTCGTAATAAATGCTGCAAGACGATCAAGGTTCAACGAAGCAATCATTCTGAAGAAGAAACAAATTGGAAAACGAGAAGACCGACTCAAGAAGAAGTTTCCTAACTCTTTTAGAAATACTTTTCCTTTAGACCCACCAAATCTCGGGGTCGAGATTTTTTTTAGGGGGGTAGATCTGTAACATCCTGAAAAATTGAATAAAGTAAAAATAAATATTTTGAATTTGAAAATATTTATTTCTGAGTTTCTTGCCAATATTTACTCTATTTGGATTTCCTCGGATTTATTCTTTGCATGAAGAATCTAACGCATGAGAATGAAGAATGAAAAAGAGGAAAAGGTAAAAATATAAAAAGTAAGAATTTATAAAATTGCCACGAAAACCCTGATCATTCAACCAAATCATTTCAGCCAGCAATTGAAATTCTATGCATAAGGAAATGAAAAGATAACTTTTGAATCAAAATAACGCAATGTCAGAATTTACATAAAATGATGGAATCATATGTTGGCTTGAAAATTTTATAGAAGCATCCTGAGATCAAATCCAATTGAAAAACAAAATATTAAAAAATAATAGATTTCAATTGGTATAAAAGGAAAATCAAAATTCGAAACAAAATCTAATCGATTACCGACGCAGGGCCATTTGTTAATTTCCGTTCGTTGGCACATTGGAGAAACTCTAGTCATCGACAATGGACCCAAGGTTTTGCCGCCGCTCACTCCACCTTCAACCTCCGTTCGCTCCACCGAGAAGACTCCGGCTTTGAGTGGCGACTACCGGCGATCGCCGCCACGAATCCCTCACTCCTGCAAATCTTTGCTATGCATTGCACCCGGTGTTCGCAAGAGGCCTCCTTCATTCCCTTACTCCTTCTTCTCCTCAAGCCAAAGCTCAGGCGCAGAAGCCCTCCCATTGCCGCCATTGCCGAGCTCAGGCTCCAAGCCGCCAAGAAAAATCCCGCCAATTAATGACCCTCCTTCCAATTCCTCAAGCCCGAGCATCCCCATGCCCCGCCGATCGAAGCCCTCAAGAATATCCATCTCCTTCCATGCGAAATGTGGCTGCTCCGTCGCCTCTTCTTCCTCAAGTCCGCCACCGTGGGATGCGCTCCTCCGCCTTCCCCTTCAGTGAGCTTGAAAATGAAACCCCTAGCACCTCCTGATGCTCACCATGCTACCGATTCAAGCTCTAATGCCCTTGTTTGCTTCCTCCACCGAGCCACCATGGCCGCCGCCGCCCAAGCCTGGATGCGCACCTCCCTGGAAGCTCTCGCCGAATCTGTAACACCTCCGGATCTTGACGCCAAGCTCTTCATCCCCGTGTCGTCGCCTTCGCCGGAGATCGCCGGAGCTACCTTCGCCGCGAAGCCCTAGCCATCCCCTGTTCCTGTCTCTGTGCGCAGGAGCCACGAGCCTGTGGTTGAAGAAGGAGCTGAGCCAAAAGGCGCCTACCCCTTTTGAAAACGTATTTTCATTTCCTACCAATTACAAACCAAGTAAATTCAATCTTAAATAGCTTTTGAAATTTTAATCTAATTTCAGTGAATCAAATTTGTATATTCATTTAAAATCCAGAAGAATCTAAATATGTAAAAATATTTAGTTTTTGAAGTGTAGAATTATTAATTAATTTAAACCTTGATTATGGTACTAATATGGTTTCTAATAAGAATTTGTGTATAATAATTAATGAGATGATGAAATGAATATTTATGAGATGCTAGGATCAGAATGTGTTCAAATATATAAAAACATTCAATTTTTGAATCATAGAATAATTATTAAAATCAGGAATGGGATAAACATAGTATTGTGGTCATTATGGCATATATGCAAAATATAACTTTTGTAACTATAAAATAAGTTCTTGTTGTCTCTGGAATCATAATAAACTCAGATATGTGAAATCATCTCATGTGGAACTCAATTTGAATTAATTACTTCATAATCATTTATTTAACCATGTTATGGCCATTAACAAAATAATAGTGTAAAGGCTCACAAAACGATAATGTAATTTGCAATGAGTTATTAAAAACAGTAAGGATCTGTGTAGGAGAAAATGTTTAAGATAAGGTTGAAATTTCATTCTTTTAAGGAAAGGAAATGTAAATTATAACAATGAGTAAATAGGTAGTCTATTGCAATTGAAGTAAAATAATGCTAAACCAAGTTTAAAACATTTCTAGGATAATACTCTGCTAATACCTGAAAAATGGATCCAGAATCATGTAATGCGTAGTTGGAAATCAAATTTGAATCTTGGCCGAATTAAGGTTGCCAACATGGTCGTTTATACTATTTCAACAGTAGATAAAATAACTCATCCAAATACTAAAATCAGTAAAAACAGTTTAGAAACGTTGTGCAAAGTTTATACTACCATGATCTGTAAAAAGAATCATATTCCATTAAGGTTTGCCTATTAATCTCATTAGATCAAAACCCTTAAGTGATTAACCTTTTGATTTGCTATTGGCCGATTCCGAATAACGTTAACTTTACAATGTCACTTAAGCCTTTTCAGCAATGATTATAATGTATCAGCTAAAGCCAAAAATTTATGGGATCAGCTTAAGATTGTTATGCAAAGTATAAATCATCTCATTATGAAGAAATAACCATACTTCATCATGTTTTGCATATTAATCCTAATAGCTGAATAACCCTAAGTAATCACATTGCGTTAGGCCTTAATGCGAATGAATAAACCTTAGGTAATAATGAAGGAATCCTTAGTTAAGTTGTTTTATCACCAGAACCTTCTCGAATGTCATGGAATTGCTTCCAATAGCCTGAATCAATAGATTTAACTTGTATAAAGCTAATTCTAAGCAAAGTCAATTAAAGATGAATAACAAATCATTGAAAGCTTGCAGCTAACGATTGATTCTATTTAACCTTAATCAATCTTTGCATCTTGAATTCGTAAAATAAGATTAATAAACCCATAAAGAGCAATCCCTACTTCGTGTGAAGAGTTTTAATTGTTCTTTCTATTTATGTTCTTTCGCTCTTATTGAAGTTTATTGTTTTGCTTTATTTCCGTTGTTCGACGAGTAGAACCCGACGTCCCTACTTTTCGTCGTCACCTTCGTCGACCGCAATCCTCGTCTTCACTGTATGCGATAATTAAGCAAGGCAAGCATCCTTTGACCACATTGATCCCATTATTTTATATTCCTTTTGTGCATCAAATTGTTTTATGCATGCGATTACTTTATGTAAATTGCTATTTTGTGGATTGGTATTTATACCTGTTGTCTCGTGATCCTCCTTTGATACTTATGACATCTGAACCTTGATAACCGTAGATTGAGGATAGGCATTACTTAATGTCATCGTGGGTATATGCGATCATATTAACCTGCTTAGCCATGCTTTAGAATAAATGATGCACACGATCAACTCAATAATTGTTTCGGGAAACTTTGAAAATGTCTCTGTTGGTGGTGGGTACTTTGATTAAAAACCCAAAATGAAACTATGCTTTGATGCGGGCGATTATTTGGCAATAGCCGGTTGTGCAGAAGTAATTGCACGTAGTGTAGGGTGGAGTGTTGCCCGTGTCGGATTAAGGACCGAGCAATGGGACGCTATTGATCCGAGATTTCCGTGCAAACCACAAGGGTGAGGATGGGTTAGCCATAGCTTGTTATGTATTTAGACATGGCTTTGTTCATTGGTAGGCGGAGCTTGCACGGCATTCCCGCTTAGTGCGCCTCGACGTGCAACGGTGTACGCCCTGCCGTGTTTAGAAACGTTGTGTTGGGTGTGTGAATGTGGGCCCACGGCTTGGGTGTGTGTTTCTAGTTCTACGGCAGGGGTTAACGTCCCGGGCTGGACCAAAGCCACGTCTAGGTAATGTAATGACTATGTATGGTCTTCTTGACGTCACACCTAAGGAAGTGTGTCGGGCAAAAGTTGATCATTCCTTGCGGGTAAAGATGCACACCTCTGCAGAGTTTAAATCTAATTAATTAGCCGCGCTCGCGGTCATGAGCACTCGGTGAAGTCATTCCAATGTTAGCTTTGATTTTCAAAAAGGGTTATTTTATAAGTTAGCTTACCCCACAGATGACCCAATGCTATACCCTGTGTGGGCAAGTATTGGAATCAGCTGTTGTGCCCTGTGTGGACAAAGAACTGGATATATGCCACGCGATGGCAAGGTTTGATTCGTCGCTCACGTCATGGAGGACGGTGAGTGTTATTTATGCTTTACTTATTTGTTATCAATTAAATCTTGCTTTTATAAATTCCGTTTGCAAATAACTTGATTTACAAATGCAAATTCGCTTTATGCAAATGAACTGTATTAGCCTTTCCTTTGAAATGGCCTGCATGTATTGTAGGTTTTGCTCAAGTCTTGCTGAGTATGTAAAATACTCACCCTTGCCTAATTATATTGTAGGTGGTTTAGTGTTTAAGCTTCGAGGTTGTCCACCGTAAGTTGCGGATTTTTCTTCGTCAGTATTCTATCTGAAGTTTATGCAGTCGGTTGCTCGGGATTGGATGGGTAAACCACAAGGCTTGCTTCTTTTCTTGCTATATTTCTCTCGAGTTGTAATACTTATTTGTATAATCGTTTCGCTTAATTAATGTTTTGTATGGTTGTGATTTCCAATTGTTGTAAACATGTGAGTGCTAGCTATTGATCCAGGAATAGCACAAGAATCACATGGAGGTTCTGTTCGTCGAGCGGGTCTCCTGAGCTCGAACCCGAGACCTCACGGTCGGGAGAGCTCATGAACTCAAGCGCCTCGCGCTAGCCAAGGGGAGGAAGATTTCTTGTCGATTAGTATGGGCGCTAAATTGTTTTGAGTCTTTTAACATCAGTCCCGGTTGGTGTTTTCAACCGGACCGATAGTGCCTAGGCTCCCTCCTCAAGGCTGACCCATCGATCCCGGTTGGTGTATTCAACCGGATCGATGTCTATCGATCGGTTGAATACACCAACCGGGACTGATGGTGCACCTATAAACCCATCCCGCCTCCTCATCCCCAATTTTTCTACTCCCGCCATTGTTCCCCAATCTCCTCCTCCTCCGCTGCGTTTGCAAAGACCTCCGACGAGGGGCGCCTCCAGCGACCCCACTGCTGCTGCCCTCCTCTCCTCCGACGACCCCACCGCCGCCGTCCTCGCCTCCGAAGCCTTGCCTCCGCGCCTTGCCTCCGCCGCTGTTCCCCTCCGGCCTTCGCCAACCCTAGGGTTTGTGCCCTCCTTACCCGTTGAGATCACTTGTCACTAACAGATGGTGAAAGTGTGGTTTTGCCTCATTGGTGCCCGAGTGATTGGTTTTGGTTTGGTGGTCTGAAACCATGTGGTTTTACCTCATTGGTGCCCGAGTGATTGGTTTTGGTTGCGTTGCTGCGTTTGAGATGTCAGGTGGTTGTCTCTATACATGTCCTTGCACAGGATTGGTGCTTTGTAAGTTTTCGCTTTCTCTGTGATTGCTAATCATCAGTAGCTTGCAAAGGGGCTAGTCTTTGAGGCTTGGGGACCTTGCAAGAGTGGGATTATTGTTCGATGAAGATTGGGCAGTATTGAGACCATTTGTGACAACAACAATTTTCGAAAGATTTGACATTTAGTTGTTAGATCAATTGTGTCGTGTCGATGATCTAGTACTTGACATTTAGGGAGGTATTGCTCGGTGATGATCTAGGGTTTATATGAGTAGAACATTTATTCGTGATCTGGGCCTTGAACCGTAGACATACATGCTAGGAAGTTTGTTTACTGCTCATTGATATAATCAATCCTCAACTTGTTCAGTTGGTATATGTGCTTCTGTCAATGTTAAGTTTCGGCTGAGTATTGAAAGAACTGATAGACTGTGGTTGATATTGATTCTGATTTGTTATCTGTTAAATCTGAACATAGCAAACACTTTTATCTTCTGCTGATTAGAACATATTTGCTGATTCTGTTGATGATCGCAATTGCTTGCTGATTTGTAGTCTTTTGCTGGTTCAGAAGGTAGAACATTTCAGTAATCAGTTTCTTCATATCTATATTCAGCTAGTAGGACAGATTATTGATTAGCATCTTACTGTCTATATTCAGCTGATAGAATTGAGTATTGGTTTATAGACTTCTGGTGGTTCAGTTATAATTATTGTTTGGCTACTTTTCTGAACTCGATCAGTGCAGTTCTGTTAGAAAAGTTGGCTTTGATTAGTTATACTCTGATACCTAAATTGGGAACAGTAAACTTGTTTTACATAAAACTTCATTGTACATGTTAAGGTGGTAAGGGTTCAAGGCCCGATTCATTGAATAAGTTGTTAGTCCATTTGTGATTGTGGTGAAGATTCTTATCTTCATCCAACCCTAAGTCTGAGAGCACAATAAACTTTCTCTCTTGAGGTATTAGACATGATTCCAATACAGGATGACATAACATTTCTAAGTATTATGTTGTTTGTGTCTTTCTGGAAGATTGTGGTTGCTGATCTTTACTGTTCATGCATAATAATCTGTTGCAGTGAGTTCTAGAAGTAAGTTCTAGTAAGTTGTATGCTCCTTTTGCATTCTGGATAGGCTCACCTGTGTTTGCTTTATATTTCTGTCACTAGAATCATTTCCTTGTGTCGTGATATTGTTTGCATATATATATACCGATGTCCCTTTTACTTGTCATTATTAGGCAAATCTTCAAATACTTATTCATGAGCTTGTATCTTGTGACATTAGATCATGTCTCTGTTCAGTGCTTAAATGACATTGTGAGATTTCTATGTATGTGTGAGATTTCAATGTATGTGTGAGATTTCTATGTATATGTGAAATGAATATGTATCATGTGAATTATTCTAAGTTGTTAAGTCTTTGGAAAAGTTGTTTCATTTTCACTAAAGTAATGTTGTCACAAATTGGTCAATGATCTTTGTCCCTCTTGACGAGGACGGTCTTTAAGGCAACCCGTTATCCGAGAACAATACAAAATTGACAACTTGAGCACTATGCTAGTTGTGATGTCCCTTTACTTGTCATTATTAGGCAAATCTTCAAATACTTATGTATGTGTGAGATTTCTATGTATATGTGAAGTTTGAAATATATATGTATCATGTGAAATGAATATGTATCATGCTAATTATTCTAATTTCGTGAATTTTGAAATTTCTATTTTTATTGATCGGTTTCTATGTATATGTGAGATTTCTATGTATGTGTGAGATTTCTATGTATATGTGAAGTTTGAAATGTATATGTATATGTGAAATGAATATGTATCATGTGAATTATTCTAAGTTGTCAAGTCTTTGGAAAAGTTGTTTCATTTTCACTAAAGTAATGTTGACACAAATTGGTCAATGATCTTTGTCCCTCTTGACGAGGACGGTCTTTAAGGCAACCCGTTATCGAGAACAATACAAAATTGACAACTTGAGCACTATGCTAGTTGTGATGTCCCTTTACTTGTCATTATTAGGCAAATCTTCAAATACTTATGTATGTGTGAGATTTGTATGTATATGTGAAGTTTGAAATATATATTTATCATGTGAAATGAATATGTATCATGCAATTATTCTAATTTCTGGTGAATTTTGAAATTTCTATTTTTATTGATCAGTTTCTATGTATATGTTTCTATGTATGATTTCTATGTATGTGTGAGATTTCTATGTATATGTGAAGTTGTGAAATGTATATGTATCATGTCAAATGAATATGTATCATGTGAATTATTGAGCACTATGCTAGTTGTGATGTCCCTTTACTTGTCATTATTAGGCAAATCTTCAAATACTTATGTTGTGAGATTTCTATGTATATGTGAAGTTTGAAATATATATGTATCATGAATATGTATCATGCGAATTATTCTAATTTCGGTGAATTTTGAAATTTCTATTTTTATTGATCGGTTTCTATGTATATGATTTCTATGTATGTGTGATTTCTATGTATATGTGAAGTTTGAAATGTATATGTATCATGTCAAATGAATATGTATCATGAATTATTCTAAGTTGATTCATTATATCTGAGAATTACAAAAGAAAAATTAGACAAGTTTAAAGATCTTAAACTTGTCCGAATTTTCTTTTTTTGTATCTATATATTGATCTAATTGTACAAAATAAAATGAAAAAATTCATATATTCTTAAGAATATATTTGCTTAATAAAAATAATGAATCATTCTTATTCCACACTAAAATGATTTAAAAAAGCCCTGCAAGTTCAAGAAGCATGGATGTGAGGAGAGCGTCCAAATTTTGCGAGAGGCTAAAAATTCATATGAGCGTCCCCAAGACAACGGCACGCGACTCCAGATCAATGAAGAAGAGGAGGGAGGAAGCCTATGGACAAGTGGTACAGCGGAAGAAGACAAAGAACCAAGTCCATGATAAGCGAGCCTGCCTCCTCATGGCTTCGCCTCTCGGTGTACCGGACGCTCTCCTCACATCCATGCTTCTTGAACTTGCAGGGGCTTTTTTTAAAATCATTTTAGTGTGGAATAAGAATGATTCATTATTTTTTATTAAGCAAATATATTCTTAAGAATATATGAATTTTTTCATTTTATTTTTTCATTTCGAGATGTATATGTATCATATGAATTTTTTCTAATGTATAAGTATCATTTTAAAGTTACATGTGCACATGTTTGTAGCATGAGGTCACATTAGGCCGATTTACCATCGTATAGTATTTGGCCGATTTACATTAGGAACATCTTCGGCGTCGCCGCCCATCCTCTCTCTACCGTCTTCCACGCCGTTTTAGAGTAGTACCATCAGCTTTACATGAAATGAAATCTATTTTCGTTAATTTTCGCTTCTTCTAGCCTAAGAAACGATTTATGGACGAAGAAGCATTTATGTTAAGTTTGATTGCGGAAGTGATGGTCATGAGATTTACGGAGCTGCACCGCCACCGAGGCCGATGAGGTCAGCAGAGCACGATGAGGCCGACGAGGTAACAATCACCACGCTCATGATTGTCGGTTCCACTACCATGCTAAGCCAATATCTTGACCCGTTCATGATTGTACCATGCTTTCAGATCGGTCAACCAGCAGCAATCACGCCGGCGAGGTCCAAGCAAGAAGAAGAAGGCAAGACATGTTATCACCGAAGTCGGCGAGGACGCCAACCTCTTGCACCCTGGGGCGCTTGGGCGTTCAATTTGGCATGCGGCGTCCCACGTTAGGGACCACGTGGCAATTAGCATAGCAAAATGGGATCAGTCCTCAAGATACGAAGAACATGCTTTGGAACGATGTGAAGGAGACATTCACCTTCCCCAAGGGACCGAAGAGAAGGTGAAGAGTTACACTCTCAAGAAGATGGCGGTCGATTCGGACTTATAAAAAGAAGTCGAGCACGGAGTATATCAAGAAGAATCGAACGCTCGACTTCAACAAGCACCCAAAGTTGCAAGATCAGCGGGATGCGTTTGTGAAATACAAGACTTGGACGAAGGTCAAAGTTTGAGTGAGAAGAATAAGTGAATGCACGAAGAAGAATTATCACCACCGACTCGCCCCGGTGGTTACCGCCATGCAATACCAAAATGGGAGAAGAGGAACAGACACGCTAGCGAAGGGTATCGCACCGCAACAACGGATTGGCCCGACAGAGCAAAGCATTGGTTCTATGCTCACGGCGCGCCCTTGATGATAACGGCAATGCCGTGTTTGGGGAGGTGCTAAGAGATGTGGCCGAAGGCTTATGCAGTCCATCGAGGAGACGCCCCAGTAACCGTGCCAAACAGAGAGAACGACGCGCTAACAAGGGCCTTGCAAAATTCAGAGCACCCTCGACGACACGAGGCGTCGGCGTTGTCCCGTGGAAGGTTGGTTTCGCTCAGGACACCGAGACCTATAGGAGTCGGGCGAGGAGCAAGGCTCAATAGACACAACAGCTTAGTGCGTTTGAAGAACGCCTGAATCAAACAAATGAGAGAATGCAAGAAGAGATCCAAGAGAGGTGCAATTAGCCTTGAGCCAACAGCGAGACGGGCCAAGAACCCCAAGTAATCCAGACATCATTAGCCCCTCCGGGCAGCGAAGCAGCTGCGGTTCCGGTGGGCTGGCAAAAGCGGACTTGGACAAGTATCCCGTAGACGACATCAGACAGCGGACACCTTGTGAGCTGCATATCCAAGCGCGGAACCTTACCTTCAAGGCGGCCGATGGTATGGCTCACCCATTTGAGCCGGGCAGCTTATCCATGGCCAACAGATACGGTTAGGATACTCCAAGGTCTCGGTGGAGGAGGTTCGCCAGGTACGAGGACCTTGACCTCAAATTCTGGAGGTGACGGGACTACGGCTAGGAGAGGCAAGACACAATTTCATCTGTGGGCGTAAGCGGTACATAATTTTTCGAGATAACATGGACTTGTCCTCTCCGCTGAAGAAGCCCGAGAAGAAACCCGCCTCCTCCCAAGAACTCGCCGACTCCTACACCACCTCCTCGCATATAAGCCCGACAAGAAGCCCGTCTCCTACACCATCTCCTGCACATATAAGCCCCGAAGAAGCCCGCCTCTCCCAAGAAGGCGCCGACTCCTACACCACCTCCCGCGCACATAAGCGCCACAAGAACCCCGTCTCCTCCCAAGAAGGCGCCGACCAAGGAATGAAGCCAGCCGGCCAAGAGCTCCCAAGAAGACGGGTCCTCCACCCAATCCAAGAAGTCGGGCTGAACTTCCAAAGCGGCCGATGATATGAACGATGAGGAGACCAAGAAGGTGGTAAAAGGAGAGGTAACTAAATTTCTTAGACCCAAGTCACCAAAGTGAAGAAGGTTCAACTCGCATGTAAGAATTTTATAAAGGTTTAATGACTATTAAAAATTTGAAGGATAAAAAGAAATGCCTCGCCAATCAAACTACGAGAGCACATTGAGTAAGGAATGCCCCAAGAAGATGTCAGCTGAGGGGAAGAGTAAGGAGATGCAACAATTCTTCGATGAAACTAGCCTTACCGCAAATCAAATATTAGGCACGGAAAAGATTGAGGTTGCCCAAGTAAGATGGTCATTTAAAATGGGCGATCATTGGTCGAGGAGGAGTCTGCCCAACTAACGACAAAGATGCGGCAATTTCATGAATGGTACTTGGACGCGACCAAGCATGGTCTACAGATGTTCGCTGTCAAGTTTAAGGAACAAGATTTTTTTCGCGGTGAAGGTGAATTTGTTGTCGACTGGGACTACATATATGATCTATACCGCATGACGCCTCGGCGTGAGCTTGATGGGTTCTTTGGACTCTGTAAGTGTCTTAATTATTTGCAAAAAACTATCGTGCACTTCCTTGTACTATACTAACTTGCAAGCCTAACTAATTTCTTATGTAGCATGGAGATACAAAGATGCCGAAGGGATCGTATTTTCGACATAGGCTTCATGGACCCAGTAGTTATCAACAAGACAACCGTTAGAGACCACCCAAGCGAAACAGAGACTAACATATTCAATGCGCTAATGGGTCAAAGATATAAGTCAAAGATATATCTAGCCTACTCATTTGAGTTCGTGTTTTCGTACCACCTCATTCTACTCCTTTTTCATAACACGATGTTAGAACTAATTAGTTATCTACGTTGACACATCTATGTATAGTTTTCACTGGATTCTTCTTATGATCGAGCTAGATCGTAGCTCGATCACAATTATGGACTCGTAAAGGAGACCAGTTGAAAAGTATCAAAACTTTATCGACATGCTCGACCGGTATTAATTCTTGTTCCTTTCATTATCGTACTAGCTCTATTTCCTTCAATTTGAAACAAATTCTAATCATGTACATACAATTCGTAATCACATGTGTAGTGCATTCACACGGTTCCGTGCTAAAAACGTGGGCGTATTCAAGGAGAAATTTGACATTGCAATTGCCTCTCATGTACGTATATCATAATGCTAGCTTTTTAGTTAGTTAACTTAATTTCTTTGCATCCATTTCACGCTTTCAACTTTTTCCATCGCAGATCTTGACTCACCACGGGTAACAATTTATGCGGCTACTATGTATGCGAGTTTATGCACACCCAAACCGGAGCCGGCGACCGCATGCTAAAAGGCAACAAGGGGGTGAGTAAATATAATTACTAGCTTTAATTGTGTATAGGTACTCCTTATATCTTGTACAAATTCAAGTATTGATTAGTTAATGACTTAACGATAGGTGCCTCAATATTTGGCGGAACAAGGTTCGGAACTCTCGTCGGCACGAGTGAGAGCAATCCAAGAACAACTCGTCGGCTTTATTTACGATGAGGTTGTAAATCCAAAAGGCGAGTTTCACGAACCAAACTTTAACAGGTGGGGCCATTCGATAAGGACCAGTGAACTGTCGTGGTCGACATCTACAGCTAGCAAGAGCGATGCGCGTAAAAGATCCCGATGAATAGAAGGAAAAGAACTTCCTCATGCAATTGTGTCTTCTATTAATGCTAGACTTTGTGGAGCAGGACAATTACAATATAGAAATAGATAAACACTAGCGGCGGTTAGAAGAAAAACATATCTTACCTACTTTTTATACCAAATATTATGACATGGTCAAGAGATGTTATATTACGCTTGATGACTGATGAATAGGCTTCCCGAGGGTTTTCTTTCTTGTATACTGTACCCTACGCAAATTCGAGAGATCTGACTTGACGACGAAAACGCAAATTAATTAAACATATGCACGAGAATAGCTAAGAATATATCTGGAATATTATGTACACGCTTCTGACTCAAAACTCTGCCTTTCATTTATTTATTATGAATTCCTCAAGAGATTACAGCGCGCCTCTGTTTCCAGAAGCGAATGATGGCTCGAGTCGCAGTCGGGCGGCACCTTTGGAATAGAATTTGATGGCAATGGGCGTTGCGCATGCAAGCAAAGGTGCCTGGCTACAAGTGTGTGGCGATGCCTACAGATGCTTCTCAGCAAGGTGGATGTCCTTTTTCTTTTCCGGCAAATTTTAGAAGTTTTCTAAGCTAGGTGCAGATAGAGTTCGCACAAAATTCATATTTTCATCTGATATTTTGCCTATGACATCACGTATTTACCCAACATGTATATAAAGGGGTGTTGAGAGTCCCGCTCCCAGACGCTCTACTTTTATATATGTTCTTAGTGGATGGTTTTGCGCTGGCATGTATGCGTGTGACTAGTTTTGTGCTATGTACTCCCTCCGTTTATTTTTATAAGGTTTATTTTTTAAATGATCTTATTCACAGATATAAGGCTTGCATGTAAATTTAATGAGGCTTTTCCTTCTATATCCCTGATTATTCACTCTCAATCATATCCATTTATTCATTACCACCCACACAAAGTATATGTTTCATCTTCAAGACAAATAAGTGATGACATCTAAGTTATTTTCTCTTATACCGTTCTCAATTTCAACGCAACATTAATCCTTGTGCAAAATCAAAATACGCCTTATAAAAATGAACGGAAAGAGTACCATGGAATTCCTAGTAGCCTTCTCTAGCCTGTATCCAACTGGTTTAGCAGAAAATTATAGAATATATTGTAGCCCATATATTTTCTTCTTCAACCTAGGGCATAGGCTTTTAATTTCCTGTTGGAGAACATACACGACAATTTACTCTTTTTTTCTCGCATAATCTAAACTGGGGTGGCACACATCGATCCAGAAGCCTCGTTATGTCCGACATAATATTGCATATTTGCATTGGATCCAGCACCAAAATTTCAAACCACTTTTTTTTTCGTGGAGCAGCTATACCTGGGAGTTAGTGCTCATCCCAATCTTTTCGTGGTTGCGTTTGTTGTGGATAGCACGCCGCAGACAGAGAGACATTCTTTGCGTTGAAGAAGAGTGCAACAACAGCTGGCTATCTTGTCTCCAAGAGAAAAACGAGCAATAATTCGTGTGGCCTCTCTCTCTCTCTCTCTCCAGGAGATTTTTGGTTGCACACAATGCCTGGATCATCACACACTTCCATAGATATTTCGGAATGACGGTACTCGAACGTCCGAAATTTTTAAACGCACTGTAATATTTTTTTCTTTCACGTGCAATATTTTGTTATAATGCATGCAACATTTTCCTTCGATAAATAGTAAAATTCGCTATAGTAAACAGATGTTGCAAGAGTTCAAAAAAAATGTTTCACGCATTGACAGAAAATATTGCAAACGAGAAAAAAAATATTACAAGAGGCGTCCGATGGGATGAACAGAAATCGAACGTCCGAGCGCTAGTTTCTCCCTAGATATTTTCATGATTTCACACAGATCACACCAAATCATCAGAAACCTCTTCAAATCGATGAGCTGTGTTGCCCTCGTTTTCTCCAACATGTCAACACGAAACAAGTGTTGCGGTTCTTTCGAGTAAAATGCCCCTATCATCCTAAGATTGATTCTTTTTTGAAACAAACAGAATCGTCCTAAAATTGATTGGTTTTAATGTTATAAATGCTCAATACATTTTTTTAATGGAGTGTAGTTTTATCCATATTGTTGCATAACACTATAAGGCACGCATTTGAATTTATTGATATGTTTTTTTGCTATTTGGACTCATTCATCGCATATTCTCTCTCTCTTGCATTTTATTAGTGATACTCTCGTAAACTATTCTCTCTTCTGTTTCCAAGATATTTAAGCGGGTATGGCATGCATGATCATTTTCTCTTCTCTTTCAATTGATTTTATAATTTTCTTAATCGTTGTGTCCGTTCAAAATATGCTTTACAATCTGCAACGGATGGAGTACTATTTTTTTGTTATATTCGGCCAATTGTGCCTAATGTTGGTTAATTCAACTAGAGTGGTTCTCAGGTTTTCTAGCCAAGGGCTAGAGTTCAATTCACACTAATTAGAGTGGATTATTCGTTGATTGTTTGAAATTTAATCCCAAAACCTCTTATGTTGGGTAAATCTTAGGACTGCAACAACCAATTGGTCGAACTCTCTCTAAAAAATTGCTCAATGTTGTGAGAGTAGTTATTGGTTGAGTTACGTTCTTAATGGTACGATTGAATTTAGGAATTTCTGGGCAAAAGATAGCTCCAGTTGTTTACCTCAAAATTTTTTAACGAATGTCTACCAACATTTCACTATTAATTTCTTAAAAAGAACAGTTTATTGTTTGTTCAATGGCTTGACATAAATATAGTTCATGAATGTATCATCAGCAGAAATATTGGCCTATAGATTATGACTGTGATCCTTACTGCTTTGCACAGTGCTTTGCCGTACTACGTGGTAAAATTAGCACAAAACTTTTTACTTAAAAATTTGATGTCCTGTACCCAATCTTAGTTTTGTATGTAATTTTGTCAAAAGTAAAAAAAAAACCTCAAAATATAGATAAATTAATGTATTGGAGGTAGCATATTAGTGATCAAATATTAGAAAGTTGGATTACTGACTGAAGCTTCAGGGTATGCTCTATGCTTGCTGTGAGATGAAGGTTTAAAGAACCGAAAAACCGAAACATACAAACCGAATTTAGCTAACTCGGTCGGCCATTGGTAAGAAAATCGGCTTCGATTTTCTGATGCGTGCGATTCGGTCTGTCGGTGTTCGGCCGGCTTCAAAGTTTTGCAGACCGAATCGACCATCTAGCCCAACATACGACACCTACGATTTTGAGTGCAATCTTTCGTGTCTGATTCCATGCCCCATATCGAGGCTGTAACTTCCGCACCACCCATATATGGCTCAATCTTTTGATCTGAAGAGGAGCAGGCAACCCATGATACCAAGGTCAGTTGCATGGCAATTCTCTGAGAAATCTATAGATGACAATGATAAAGTTTTAACCATCACAGCTGATAATGCAAGTTCAGGCATTATTTTACCAAGTAAACTTCTTCACATGAGGTGTGTTGCCCATATCATTACTTTGGTCTCACAATGTGGCTTGCACGAGGCAGGTAAATCAGTGTAACATCCTAATCCAAGGTCCGCTCAAAGCTTAGCTTACTGTGGGACAGATTTGCTATGTTTAGACCCAACATTTATTATATACTACTACAATTTACTTTAGACAAACAATATAAAACTAATCTCATCACTACTTTACATAGGCCAAATGTGCCTTAACATTAATGGTCGAGACATTACATTCTAATGCCCTCGGAATATGCCACCTATGCGTCAAATGCCTAGAACAACCCAGTACACATTCGTGCGTCCAGTGTTGGCGCATATGCTAAGCCGTGTGTCCAGTCCGGTGTGTGAATATGCCTACGCCCCTGTCACATTCGTGCCCCTGTTGTGAAGGTTGATGTCCTTATACCAACTGTAATATGCTGGCTCAAAATCTGCTCGAAGTCCAGCTAATCGTGGGGCAGGCCCACGCATGCATAGCACCACACGTATACTTTTGTACTCGTTTCGTGCAAAAGGGTTAATCCGGAGGTGCTATGGTATTATATACCGCCACAACTCACTTTAGATAAACAATATGAGACTAATCTCAACACCGCTGTACATAGGGATCATAAGAGCCTTTACATTAACGGGTCGAAGTATTACATTCACAACCCCTCTGCAGCATACCGCATACACGGTAAATATGCAGTGATAAATCCGTATATCATCTTTTGAAAGAGTGGGACGAAGGGTGGCCTACCATCCAAGGGTAGCTAGCTCGTCTAATTGTGCCTACCACATGATGCCTAGCTGTCCTCAGATGTCTGGACTCTGGACAGGACTGTGTTACCTTGTTCTCACCTTGGCAAATCGTTTTCGAAAGTCACTGACAAAATTTAGATCCTTAATGTTAAGTGAATCGACTGTAGGTCTCACAATGCTTTCACCCAAACAAACCACAACCATATATATATAAATGTGCCGGCTAGACGTGATGGGCGAACTTTAATTAAATAATTTAAAAGTCTAGAAAAGTTGAAAATGATCGTGTACGTAGTGTACTACTAGGCCCCATGTTTTTGAAAGTTGTATTTGAACAAGGAACGGAAGTCCAAACGGACGACAAACAATTGGACCGGGTGGCACCGGCCTATTGATGTAGAACTAAAAGAGACTATTACTTGACTGACAAATGGACAAACTCGCTTAATTAGTACACTAGAAATATAGATGGTGACTCGACTAGATAGATTTTTTTCGATAAAGGAAGCTTTTATTAATCTTAGTAAATTACATCAAGGTGATACAATTATACTAAGAAGACTCCCGGCCTCTACACAGCTAGGGTGTACACAGCCAAACACACACACACAAGAAAAGACAAGAAACTCGACTAGATAGATAGATAGATGTACATGTGGAACTTTGAACGCAGGGGTGGTCACCCATTCACATTCGAGAAAATTGTCATTCTACCATTCTGGACATGTGGCTTCACCCAAATGCCATTATTAACGTGGCAATCGCCAAAATGCCACTTTCGAACGCTGGCAACTCGTTTTCATGCCATTTTGGAGTTTTTGGTGCATTTACCGGATAATAACATGGGAAAATGACCTCTTTGCCCTCGGCACTGTGCACTCGGCTAGATGGCTCGACCCGACTCCTCCGCTCGCTCCGTTTCGTACTTCACAGGTTGGTTTTCTCACGCTACGCGACCGGAACCTTCCAGAAGGCCCCGTTCCTTCCTTCCTTCCTGCGCTGGCAGATCTGCGGGCGGCGGCGCCATGGCGGCGGCGCAGCCGCGCCGATGAGCCACCCGCTACCGGGCGCAGCGGGCAGAGGTCGGTGCCCACGCCGTTCTGACTAAGACCTACCACCGGTGGATCGACCCGCGATCGACGACGCTCATCTCGTGGAACGTGGGCGGATCCACCTTCGTCGTGTGGCGCCCGGCGAGTTCGCGCGACTTCCTCCCGGTACTTCAAGCACAACTTCTCCGGTTCGTGCGGCGACTCAACACCTACGCACGTCAATGTTGCTCTTATTCTTTTCTCTTCCCGCTTATTTTATTACGGTTCGTTCAATCTGTCTTGGTTTCGCGAACGTTGGGGTGCTGATGCGTGATGGGTGCTCGGTGTAGGGATTTAGGAAGATTGTGCCGACGGTGGGAGTTCGCCAACGATTGCTTCCGCCGAGGGAAAGGCGGCTACTTTTGCGACATACACCGCCGGCAGTGGCGCCGCCGCCGCACGCGACGGGTGGTCACGGTGGCGGAGGCCGCGGCAGCGCGCAGCGATTCGATGGCGCCGCCGTCGCCGAGCTCCGGCGAGGAGCAAGTGCGCGAGCTCGTCCGGAACCTCCGTTACTCCAGCCGCCGGCGCCGTCCTGCTCCGGATCCGCGTGTTCCCCCCGCGATCTTGGCGAGGAGAACGAGCGGCTGCGGAGGGAGAACTCGAGGTCGGCGCGCGAGCTCGCCGATGAAGAAGCTCTGCAACAACATCCTCCTCCTCATGTCCAAGTACGCCACCACCCAGCAGCTTGACGCCGCCAACGTGTCCACCGCCGGGAACTGCTCCGGCGAGTCGGCGGAGGCGACGCCGCTCCCACCTACGGCAGTGCTCGAGCTCATGCCTTCATGCCCGGGGGCTCCCGCTGCCGTCGAGCGCCGCGCCACGCCAGGAGCAGAGAACGACGAGGAGAAGACGGGTGCGAGGCTCTTCGGCGTCCCCATCGGGCACAAGCGAATACGCCACGACTACGGCGGTGGCGAGCACCCCGTGAAGCTGGAGCCGATGGAGTCGCAGGCTAGACTCTCTAGCACAGTGCACAGTGCCGAGGGCAAAGAGATCATTTCCCCATGCTATTATCCGGTAAATGCACCAAAAACTCCAAAATGGCATGAAAACGAGTTGCCAGCGTTCGAAAGTGGCATTTTGGCGATTGCCACGTTAATAATGGCATTTGGGTGAAGCCACATGTCCAGAATGGTAGAATGACAATTTTCTCTTCACATTCTGCATTATTAAGCCAGGTCTGTTACTTTGTTTCTCCAGAAACAAATGTTCCCTTTTTAGAGGTTGATTCTATGCAAGTTTGAGTCTGGAGTATGATCCTCTGGCAGTCAAGGGTGTAGCTTTTAGGTCTCTGACTGCTCAATTAAAAACCAGTGCTCCTGATCAAGAAGAGGAGAAAACCAAAGCATCTGGAGAGAATTTCCATGTTCCCGGTTAATATGTGTCTTGTTGGCATAGATTCATGGACAATTTGAAATGTATGAATTTTTTTCCTTCATGTCAAAAATGATTTTTTTAATATCAAAATCATTCCTTCCAAACAGGGCTTAAGAGTGCATTTTTTTAGCTCTTCTGTAGGGCAGATAGCTTCTCGGCTTGCTGTCATCCACACACCCCCGCCCATGTGTCCTAATCCCGGAATAGTTGGTGATTGACTTTAAGCAAGCAGTGTTACGGTTTGCCATGTATTTACATGTGCTGTGAAATCTATTTAGTTACGATGGTTTTTTACTAGCTAATTTTTTTTACATGTAGTAATATTCCATTTGGTCTCAAAAACAGAGTGGTTATATCCAATTAATTACAGCATTTTTTAAAAAGAAAAAGCCTCAGTTATGCAGAGGATAAGCCCTAACTAGTATAAGCAAAGTCAGTTGATTCATAATCTGATGCATCCAAGCAGCCATAGAAACAGTGGTCTCTCTCGAATCTCCTTTCTCAAACCCTGGTCAGATTAACCAAATAACGCGTGACAGCGACGGCAACTTGCTTATTGTGTGGCTAAGATCTATTTCATGGGAGAATTACATACACGGGCGAATTGTCATCGGTTACTGAAAGGTGCTGCAAAAAGCAGTTACCACTGAGAAGAACGAGAGCTGGCAGCATCCAGTGGGAAGCCGAGGAGATTTGCTGGCCTGCATCCTATGCTCTTCTCGCAGTCTTTCTTCCTCTCCTTTTGGAAGAGCACAGGTAGAGGTAGCCAAGATACTGTGCCCTAAAGCAAAAGGCCAAGATAAGAGAAGAGAGCACACAAGGACAGTGCTTAGATATTGGTCGGCGCTGGCCGGCGCTTGCAGCTGTACCAAAGAAGCTTCAGTCTCACTCAATGGTTTTGGCCGACAGGTAGTAGCTGTACCAAAGAAGCCTCAGTCTCTCTCGTTTCGCATCACATTAGCAAGAATTATGCGCAGGAATTTTTGATCGAGAGGTGTTTCTATACTTTTCTTTTTAACAATTACACAAATATTAAAAGGATAAATGATGATTACTTATCATTTCGTTTGCTTCAAGATTTGTACAACTTGCATTAAGTGGGAAAGCATTCAAGCACCGCTCGATCCTTTCTTTATTTTTTTGCGACTTGATAATATAGATTCTTTGAAAATTGTCAATCAGAACTGTCGACGATTCGGGACAGGGTCCCCCGCCGAGCTTACTTGTTGAATGAGGGATCAACTTGGGGCCCCTTTTCCGCAAGGGTTATACGTCTGAGAGTGTGCCGAGCAATGGAACGGGGTATATGGGACAATCGTGAAGCACATGGGGTCGTTTTTTATCTGGTTCGGGCCTCTCGCGGAAGAGATAATAACCCTACGTCCAGTGATTGCACTAGTATGCGAAAGTGGGTTACAATGCACTTGCTCGGGGGGGCCCTGAACGCTTCTAAGGACTCCCGTGAGCAAGCGAGGTGTGTAAGTATGTGTGTAGTACAGAAGGTCCAACCCTCAATCCATCGTGGGAGGGGGTATTTATAGGGAATTACAGGAGACAAATCATTTATTACAGGGGCGGTTATCAGAGAGGACGAGGCGGTCACGATGGCGCGCCACCGCCGGTACCACGCGACGTGGGTACAATGAAGCGCAGACCAAGGCGGCGCGACCGTGACGGCGGATCCCGGCGCCTTGATGAAAGCCGCTGCGCATTTAATGCCACGTCCGCTTATCATGCGGGCCCCGAGCTTGGCTTGCTCGGGACGTGCTGATGGGGGACGGGTAGCCCGTGAGCGGGCTATACGAAGGTCGGCCTTTGCGGCGCCATCCGGGCAAGAGCATAGTCGGTTGGCGCTGGGCTTCGATGATCGTCTTGGTACAGTATATCCAATCCCCGACAGCTAGCCCCCAAGGCTAAAGGGGGAAAAGGCCTTGCTGAGGCCTCCGCCTAAAGCCTCTAGACTTCTTAAAGAGAGATTGGAGGTTCCGCAATAAGAGCTATCGCGGCATCCGGCGGCGCTTGCTCGGGGCCAGTCTCTCGCAATGACGAGCTCTGCGCATCCGAGCGGCGCTTGCTCGGGGGCAGTCTCGCAGCGACGAGCTCTGCGGCATCCGAGCGGCGCTTGCTCGGGATGTAACTCGCGGCGACGAAGCTATGCGCGCATCCGGCGGCGCTTGCTCGGGGACAGACTCGCAGCGAAGAGCTATCGGCATCCGAGCGGCGCTTGCTCGGGGACGGGACTCGCGGCGAAGGGTTATCGCGGCATCCGGCGGCGCTTGCTCGGGACATGACTCGCGGCGAAGAGCTATGCGGCATCCGGCGGCGCTTGCTTCGGGGACAAGATTGCAGCGAAGGGCTATGCGGCATCCGGCGGCGCTTGCTCGGGGGCAAGATTGCGGCCGAAGGGCTATTGTGGCATCCGAGCGGCGCTTGCTTCGGGATGTCTCGCAGCGAAATAAGGGTTATCATGGCATCCGGCGGCGCTTGCTCGAGGACAAGATTTCGCAGCCGAAGGTTATCATGCATCCGGTGCATGGATCGATGCACAGGGAACTAGACATGGATTAGATATCTAGGGAGAAGGCAACAAGTAGATTGCGAAGCGGACTCGACCGCCAAGATCCCAAGAATGGGTCGATGCCCGAGGGATCGACAGACGAGACATGCTCGAAATGCCTCATCCCGGACATGAACCAAACGCCCAAAGAAGCTAACCAACAGTCACGAGGGACTCACGCCGCTGCTTCAAAGCGAGCCCTGAGAGCCCGAAAATGTTTTAAAGAAAGAAAAGATGCAATGAGCATACTCATTTACCTGGGAAGACCCGCACTTAAGCTCGAAACTTACCCGGCACGGAAGAGACTCGCGCCCGAGCGAGAGATGTGCACGGCGCGGAACATGGACAGTCCCCGAGCGAAACGCATGCCCGGGGGAAGGGACTCGCGCCCGAGGGGAGGACGTGCTCGGCGCAGGACATTCGATAACCCCCGAGCGAAACGCGTGCTCGGGGGAAGGGACTCGCGCTGAAGCGAGGACGTGTTTCGGCGCGATATTGATAGCCCCGGCGAAATGCGCACTCGGGAAGGACTCGCGCCGAGCGGAGGACGGTGCTCGGCGGGACATTGATAGCCCCGAGCTTAAACGCTGCTCGGGAAGGACTCGTGCGAAGGAGGGCGACGCTTTCGGCGCGGTCATGGTGTGGCTTTGGTTCGACCGCCGCCACGCCCTCGCCAAGAAGACACGCCGTCGCCCTCCACGCTGTCAAGACGCAGAGGTCTTGATTGTCTTGAGAATTCGCATCCTCGTGATTCTCGCGAAAGGACTCGGCCGGTCCCCACGACGGCGCCACCGCCAACGATTCGACAGGTCCCCGCCGAGCTTACTTGTTGAATGAGGATCAACTTGGGGCCCTTTTCCGCAAGGGTTATACGTCCGAGAGTGTGCCGAGCAATGGAACGGGTATATGGGACAATCGTGAAGCACAAGGGTCGTTTTTATCGGTTCAGCCTCTCGCGAGGAGATAATAACCCTACGCCCAAAGGATTGCACTAGTATGCTAAAGTGGGTTACAATGCGCTTGCTCGGGGGCCCTTAACGCTTCTAAGGACTCCGTGAGCAAGCGAGGTGTGTAAGTATGTGTGTAGTACGAAGGTCCAACCTCAATCCATCGTGGGAGGGGGTATTTATAGGGAATTACAGAGACAAATCATTTATTACAGGGCGCCATCAGAGGACGTAGGCGGTCGAGGGCCGCGCCACCACCGTACCACGCGACGTGGTACAGCCGAAGAGACCAAGGCGGCGCGACCGTGACGGCGGATCCCGGCGCGATGAGCCGCCACGCATTTAATGCCACGCCGCCTTAGTCGCGGGCCCCGAGCTTAGCTTGCTCGGGACGATTTGATGGGGGACGGTAGCCCGTGAGCTGAGCTATAAGGTCGGCCTTTGCGCGCGCCATCCGCAAGAGCATAGTCGGTTGGCGCTGGGTTTCGATGGTCGTCTTGGTACAGTATATCCAATCCCCGACAAGAACCCTTTATACCGAAAAGCTAGGGCAAGAGCTGTTCATCTGAATTTGTTGAAATCAACGTGCGATTCTTTAATTCTTCCCTTCTCTATTGCCTTGCTAATTAAGATCGTACCATCTTCTCATTTCTGCCATCGTTGTTGGTACTGAGCCATCAAACGCTAAGGCTAATTCTTCGATTAGAGATTAATTACTTTGTTACAAATTTGCTTTAGCTATCTGCTCCAAAAGTTTCAGAGGAAAGTGGGTGGGAACTAAGCATGCATGCTTGTTTTTCCTGACAGCCCGGGCCGCCAGAAAGACAGGAGAAGAATGGTGCAAATGAGATTTGACTTAATGTAGCCCATACAGATATACGGAATTCCTCCATTGGGCCCATGGTAGGAAGGCTTATATTTGGGCTGTTCGTGTAAAAACTGGGCCCCAAAGGTTCATGACCACATTTATGCCAATTCTACGTTCAAACCAGGGTTCCATAAAAAAAGTTCGAATTAGGCTAGCATATATCGTGCTCATCATCAGTGTTGTATGTAGTCATGTATTCATGTACGCATCCACGTATGATCATCAACGAGTGTGCCCAAAATGGTGGCAGCGGCAAGACAGCGTATGTATGTTAGGAAACTTGTTTAGAGCTTGTATTTGAGTTGCTAAACCCAGGTTGCAAGGTGTTTCTATATTTTTTTCTCTTAATATAAGTTACATAAATCTTAAAACAAATGAAGTGGTAAGTAACTATTATCTACTTTTTATTTATGTTTTAATATTTGTATATATATTTTTTAAAAAATATATAGCAGCACCTCTTTTCTCTCTCTCTCTGTGTTGCCGTGCCAAGCCTAGAAACCTGTAGCAGTGTGGCTCGTCTGACAAACTCGTATAAATACAGAAAGCCGGCTCTATTCAGTTGTGATATGGATCTCACGAATGTGAGTTCAACCTTCGTTGGTTTTTAGTTTCAGTGATCAACGGCAAACCTAAGTTTGTGTTATTTAGCGTCCATTAGTGTGTGGTCAACTGATCCCACAGGTTTTTGCATATCAGTACTATTTTTTTGAGATTTGCATCAAGATACATCAAACTTCAAAGATTTTAGTGGATTTGACACTACAGGGTTTTTATTGCTCCGCTGCTGCTTGGACCCCCAAGAGAAGGTAAAAGAGTATTGTGAAACGTAGTCATTCACCCGTGATCAATCACACAATCTGACAATGAAATCTCAATCTACACAAGAGGGAGCACACAAATATGGGGAGGAAACTCTCTTGCTTTATTAGATTCAATCTTGTACATGGGGGACGCCCAATATGTATGTATGTATATACACACACACACAAGAGGGAGCACACAAATATGGGGAGGAAACTCTCTTGCTTTATTAGATTCAATCTTGTACATGGGGGACGCCCAATATGTATGTATGTATATATATATGTATATGTATATATGTATATATGTGTATATATATGTATATATGTGTATATGTATATATATATATGTATACATATATATGTATATCATATATATGTATATATGTGTGTGTATATATATGTATATATGTATATGTATATATATATGTATACATATATATATATATGTATACATATATATATATGTATATATATGTATATATAACAGAGAGATGAGTTCGGATTTACCCACACAAACAAGAGATAGAGTCTAACCGAATACGGATAGAATCCCTTATCTCATAACACTCTCCCTTGTACGAATACCGCGTATATGCACATGTCTCATTAAAAACTCCACTAAAAAACCTAATGGAAAAAAGGAGGTTGAGAAAAGAGTACATTGCATTCGCACTCCACGTTGCACTAGTTGCCTCATTAACAACCTTCATGTGAGAAAATTTAGAAAAACTCACTAAGGAAAAGAGTACAACTTATAATCTTGTGGATTTATATTAGGATCTCCAAGATCATAATAAAGGATTATAGTTTAAGAGTTTACTCCCCCTGAACTTTGCATATCTCAAAGTCGTCTCATTCCAATGCCTCTAACACATCTCTGAAATATAGATTTAGGCAAGGATTTAGTGAATAAATCTACAAGATTTTCATATGACTTAGTTTGCAAAACCATTATCTCACCATTCTTCTGGAGTTCGTGAGGGTAGAAAAGCTTAGGAGCAATATGCTTTGTGATATTACTCTTTACATAACCCATTTGCATTTGTGCAACACAAGTAACATTATCTTCATAGATAATTGTGGGGATATTGACGGTGTTTAGACCACATGACTTTTGGACATGATTAATCACTTGTCGTAGCCAGACACATTCATGTAAGACTTCATATAAAGCTATGATTTTTGAGTGGTTTGTAGAAGTTGCTACCAGGATTTGCTTACAAGACCGCCAAGGAACGGCTGTAACACCGCAGAGAAATACAAAACTAGTCTGTGATTTGGCACTGTGGGGATCAGACAGATAGACAGTATCCGTATATCCTACCATAGTCATATCTTGGTTCTTCTAGAAAAATAATCCAATATCTTCAGTACCTTAGAGGCATTTGAATAAAGTCTTAACAACAACCCAATATCTTCTGGTTGGAGCTGAACTGTGTCTTGCTAGTAAATTCACTGTGAATGCAATATCAGGCCTTGTACAATTCTCAAGATACGTAAGTGCTTCTTTGTTTGTGGTTTTGATGAAGGAGATCTGGATTACTTTGATGCGAACCACAGTCAATTGCCTGCTAGGCAAATGGTGGGATTATCTTGCTGTTATTTATTTCATTTCCGCTCCTACCTTGTTGAACATAGGCCATACGGCCGTTTATTTGTAATTGTTGATCATTAGGCCAGTACTTGTTGCTTAATTATTAATATTTGGATTCGTGATAGGGATGTGCTATCATCGCTGTTACCGGTCTGTGCACTACTGTGTTCTTGAACTAGTGCAATTTACACAGAGGGTTCGGATTTGAAAATCCGGTCCCGACACTCTTAGACGGCTCGAAGGTGTTTGGCTCGGTGACCTTTCTTGGAGGTGTTTGTGGAAGGTATCAGGAGGCCTGTGAAGATTTGAAGTCCATATATCCGGAGTGGAGAATGACTACCATCAGTAGATGATTTGATTTCTTGCACAGTTTTAAGTCAGAGCTAGACTTTTACGAGAATGCTCCAACAAGGAGTTTGGGAGATTGCCGAATCTCTGAGGAAAAGTGTATCTTTCATTAGGTTAAAAACCAAATTTATTCTCGGCGTATAGATTCTTCCGATGTGAAGATCAGATCGCTCTATGTACAATATCCTTTGTGGGGCACCCTATGTACAATACCCTAAGCTTGTTTTCGTCAACTTTCTACGTAGAGTTTAAAAAAAAAGACCAGATAATTGCTGACATTTTTAACATGTTTATTAGCGACGACGGAAGTTAGCATTGGGCGGTAGTGGCTTGTATAGTCACATGACAAGTGAAGTGAGATTGTGTACGGTATTGTCTGAGGGGATTTGTTCAATTCATATTTAGATTGGTCTGAGCTCTTATTACGTCAGTTTAGTTCCTTTAGAGGTTTTATTTGCCAGTGCAATTCCCCATTAGATTGTTACAATTTTCTGTTCATTGGTGCTGTAAAATTTAGAATTGTTTGATTTGTTGAATTTGTATAAGTACTATCTTGATATGTACTGTCTTGGCTCATCATGCGTTGGTGCTAGTTACTCCAATTTCGTCTACAAATATCGTTTTCCAAAAAAAAAATGACACCCACTATATTACTTTTAAAAACATAAAAGAAAATAGACACTAAATAAATAACGACACAAATCATGCATGACAATACAATTTATTAGCCAAGGATACAACACAACTAGATGAGCACACATTCTCGAAAGAAAATGGCATCAGAGCTAGCCACCCTTATTGGAAAAGAAAGAGAGATGCAAATAAGATGGCACACTGGTCTGGATGTGATCGATATCCATAACTGAAGTGAAAACAACAACATGGCCTTGGCTTCCATGTGAAGTCCCCATGCATGCAGCACTTCCTTAAGCAACAACCGCGGGAATGCCAACGTCGTCCTTGGTGCAGAAACGGTAGCACGCATCGTTACAACGTCCCACGGCATCATTCACTTCCTCGCTGCCAACAACTGGAACCAAAATAATTTCCATTAGAGGTACGGTAAAAGCTTTGTTAAGGAGTAAGTTGTAAGAAGCTAGCAAATGGTAATAAATTTGTCTTACAAGCATTTATGTTGTCGCACACGGAGGACGTACATCCCAACTTGCAAAAGTCAATGACATCTGCTTCATCTGCCAAAACATCTTCTATATGTTAAAATGGAATTTCTTCATTGTGAAAAATACTAAAGAGAATGGGTTCATTTTACCAGAGTGCGGGAAAAAGTGAGATGAACATAAGGGGCTTGCATTTCCTGTTAACAATTTTGCAACCAGAGAGTTTTGCACAGAATTCCCTAGAGCCACCCGTGAAACGACAAGTGTTATATACATTTCTTGTTGATGTGGATGGGCAGCAGCTCTTAGCATCCACCCGGATATTCTGAAAACTAGACCCAGTATCAGTACACTGATAAGCACAGTCTTAAAACCTTTGCCTTCCATGCTCTTCCTAGCTAGATTTGATTTTTCTCACGGAACAAGGAGAAACGACTGCTACTGAATTGGTGAACCTAGACCCGCATGCCATCTATTTATAGAGGCTGCTTTGGCATCTACATGCATGTGATAATTATCAAATACTACTCCATCATCTGGTCACAGATAGTTGTCAGTTATATATGGATATTGACAATGTCTTCAAAATACAGCTTTGACCACTAATCTCTATTATAATATATTTATAAAATCTAATAAAATTATAATATTATGAAAATACTTCTAGATTAATTTACACATATGATTTTCATGTATCCAATTTAAATATTCAAAATTGATCACAAAAATTAAATTTACACATATGATTTTGGTAAGGTCTTCAAAACACAGCTTTGACCACTAATCTCTATTATAATATATTTATAAAATCCAATAAAATTATAATTTTATGAAAGTATTTCTCAAGATTAATTTACACATATGATTTTAGAAATGCTATTCTAAAATAATGACATATGGTTTTCATCAGTAGATTACTGATGACGAGAGGAGCATAATGACATAAGTGTCGCCAATAAACAGTAAATCAATGTTCATTTAGCAGTAAAATTTAATTTATGCAAAGTTATTACCGAAACTTATATTGTGCTATTCCTCTCGTCGTCAGTAATGTACTGGTGAAATTCTTTCGTGAATCGGAGCTGCAAATAAAAAGTTATGGTTAAAATAAAGAAAAAACATATTCATCTACGAACTTGAGAATGTATTTATTAGTTGTTTGGCTACACAGTTCCTATGCAGTAGTTGCTTCATTCATTCTTTATAGTAAAAGGTAGTAAACAAGGTAGCAAACTTTAGTGTATAAAATAGCAAAAGATAATATATTGGCAATTATTGGTGAATTTTTCAGAACTTGTACATATAGTTTTCATGTACTTTACATGATAAAAGTGGTTTACTGCGCAATGATTGATCTGTGCACGATATATTGTAGATGTAGTAATTTCGTGTTATAGCTGTAGTAATTTTATTTTGTAAATATAGTAATTTTTGTTACCAGTTAGTAAAATTATTGTTTAATAGTGAGATTTATATCATTCTGTTTCTCTCGTCGTCAGTAAATTACCGATGAAAACTATTTGCAAATCGAAGCTACCTATAAAAATTCAGTAAGCAACCGGTAAAAACTATTTGCAAATCAAAACTACTACTAATAAAATATAGCTAAAACAAAGAGAAAACAGATCTATGTATAAACTACAAAACGTATTAACTTGTCGGTTTTATGACCACGTAACTGATTCGTCAGTAAATGTACCGGTTGTTCTATTGTAACATGTATTCGAGATTGCACCGCGTTGCATTTCTCAATATGGTATAGTTTGTAGGCGCTTCTCCGACCTAAGCGTGGAATAACTATTCTATGCTTGAGAGTAGAATAGCTATTCTACGCATGATTTTTATATATCCAATTTAAATATTTAAAATTAATCACAAAAATTAAATACTTTAAAAATATTGACAGTAAACTTTAACTACATCTATATTCAAAATGATAACTATTAATTCGAACGAGTATTGCATGGCCACATGCATCTTCTTTATGATATTGGTGATGACTCAGCCCCGTTAAACACGTGGACTGTACTGGTCTTCTAGCCCACTAAGGCCCCAACCACGAAAATTATTGTGCCATGTATGTTGCCATGCTTGCCACCAACCATAGTACGTGTGTACGATATCTTGATATTAATTAGGGACGCATACTACCTTCGAGACGGGACGGCACGATTTAAACGCATGACACATCGAATCCGTGCACGGCACGGCACTTGCACGGACACGATGTCCGGATCTAGCTACATACTCTGAATCATCTCTACTCATATAAATTACAGTGAGTGAACAGCGGTTCATTCTTCCTAATCTCTTCGTCGTATCTTCAATAATAGCCGGTCATTATAGCTAATTATTATTTCCTGATTTACAGTCAGCCATATCTCTCTAAATATAGCTGATTATTATAGCAAAATCCCTGATTATTACCGGTAATTAATAGCCGACTAATCATTCCTTTTGTACTCTATATATACTGTATAGTTTTCACAAAATTAATTAAGAGAATTCATTCAAAATCTCCCATGTTGTGCCGCCGCGGCGAATGAACTCGACGAACTGATCAATAAGTGACGGACCGACGTACATGCCGCATGGCGTTGGAGGCCGAGTGCCGCGGTCAGTAGTAACTGTGGCCAGAAGGACAGCCAGAGCGCGACGCCCACGGGTGCCATGACTCCAGCGTCGGCCAGTTGGACGTGAACAAAGCGTACCCCTTGGAGATAAACGGTGGGACGTCAGCAGTGAGAGTCATTTGCATATCCCTTAGAGATAAACGGGTTGATCCAGCTGAACGTCACGAGAGAGAGGAACGACGCGGCGACGCACGACGTGGCGGGCGCCTGGCGCTGGTGTTTTCTGGTTCACTTTCATGGGCTCCCGCGTCATGGTCGGTGAAGCCAGTGATGGTTAGGTACGCCAAAGGTATGGAGACGAATAGGCTGGCAAAGGTGAGAGGATCATCTGGGAAGAGCAGCGAACCGTCGGCGCAGCGGACCACTGCCGAAGCGAAGAAGAGTATGGCGCCGAGGGCGGTGGCGATCCAGAAGACGCGGTAGTGCAAAGGCTGAGTGGCGGCGGTGGCCCCTTTCTTCGAGGCGACTGACCACGCGGTCATGGCGTGCGTGACGAAGTAGGCGGTGAGGAAGGTAGACTCCACAACGCACCATGGCGTGCTCGGCAAGATGAAGAACGCAAGCGCAAGGAGGATGGCGGACGCCACGGCGAAGACGGCGGACGCCGCGAGCGCGACTGCGTAGCGACCAGTGGTCCGGAATGGCGGTGGTTTCGACAGCAGAGCCTCGTGCTCGGGGGAAGCCCCCGTGTCGCCCTTACGAAGGCGGTGGATGACGAGGACGAGGGAGACGACGAGGAAGACGAGGTCGATGGCGTTGAGGAGTGCGCGCTGCGGGCATGGCGAGAGGAAGAGGAACGCGAGCTGGTAATATAAATTGCAAAAAGGGATAAAATGATTGATTGATTTTTGAGATTGGTAATATATATTGCTACGTACAATATATTTAGTTTTAATTCATATCGGAGATAAAATCATAAAAACTTTTGTAATCGGGAGAAATAGATGTTTGATCTTGTAGCACAATTTTCTTTTATTGTTTGACGTTTATGTTTCGTTACCAATTTTATTTTTCGTAGCAACGTACGAACATTGATCTAGTATAAATCCAATGTATAAATAGGTTCTATTTTAATAATATGATGTATAGTTATGATTCTAATTGTTATAAATGTACGTATTAGCTACTGATCATAGGAACTAGTACTGAACGCACATTAGATTTCTATTTTTGTATTTTATGTAAAAATAGAGGTTGTTGCAATATACATAAAATCAACCTCTATAGAGGGAATATTTGTTTCAAGAGAAACAAGGTAGAATTAACAGACCTGTCTTAATAATGCAGAATATGAATAGGTGATCACACATGCATTCAAAGTTCCACATATACATCTAGTAGAGTCACCATCTATACTAGATGTGCAACGGGTTTGTGTGTTGCTGCAGGTAGAAAGAATCGCCAAGACAGGCATAGATTCTAATAGAGAAATTACTACTACAGAATTGGCCTTTGATACCGCCCATCGCTGCAGTTGAGCTCTAACCGGACCGATAGTTACAACAGCCTTGCTCAATCTCTTTCGGGCTACTATGACTCTTTAGGACCGGTTTAAGGCATGAACCGGTACTGATGATATAACATCAGTACTGGTTCATGTAATGAACCGGCCCTAAAAAGCCACCGCAGGCCAGCTAGCTCAGGGGCTTATTAGTACCGGTTGGAGGCACCAATCGGTACTGATGTTAGAGCATCAGAACCGGTTGGTGGCTCCAACCGGTACTACTAAATCCCAATTTAAACTTCTTCCTCCCCGACTATGCTCAACCAAGAACATTGCAGCGCGGGACAAGAACAGTGGAGTTTCGGCCAAGAGCTTCAAGGGAGGGGAGGTGCTGCCTAAACTTCAAAATTTTGGTCATTTTACTCAAAACCAAGTTAACTAAGGTTAGTAACATCTTTCTTCACTACATTTGGTGTTAAATAGAGTCTCTTCTTTGCTTGAAATATGAAGAAAATTTGATCTTTCCCCATGATCGATGAAAGATTATGAATGTACAGATCTAGTTCGATCTTTTCAAGTAGGTTGCAAAAACTTGTTGTGTAAGCTTGGAATTTGCTTGGATTATAATGTAGCTCGTATTGAAGATGTGGATCTAGCTCAAATTTAAGTTTTAGTTCTCGATCGATGAAGAATTTTGAATCTAGACTTTGATCAACCAATTCTTTTAGTAGGTTGCAAAAACTTATTGTGTAAGCTTGGATTTTGCTTGGATTATGATATAGCTCGAATTGAAGGTGTGGATCTAGCTAATATTTAGGTTTTAGTTCTATCGATCGATGAAGAATTTGGAATCTTGATTTTGATCGACCAATTCTTTTAGTAGATTGCAAAAACTTATCGAGTATGAATACCGGAGCAAATAATCATTTTACGTAAAAATATGTAATGAAATATAGTCCTTTTAAAAACATGTAATGAAATAAAGTCATTTTAAAAATATAATTGTCTAAAAAATAACAATTTCTATAGAAAAATTATGTCAGAAATATTGTCATTTTAAAAATATTATTTTTAAAGAAATTTCACCTAAAATTAAATTTATCAACCTAAAATTTTAAACAATTTTTAAATAAAGAAAACATTAATTTAATTTGGATTTTCGGAAATGTTCAATAATTCATTATCGGAAAATGAGCTAACAGTTACCTTGATCTAACATAATGTAGATGAACCGGCGATAGATGTACATGGACTGATGCTCCCCCGACACTACTACAGAAATCATCATCACAGACGGTTCGTAAACGTCATTAGAGACGGTTTTGTGAACCGTCAGTAACAATAGGTATGTGATGAAGGAGATCATCGAGACGGTTTTCCACCCGTCGAGAAAATTTACATCACTGCATTTGGTTATTATTTGAAACCGCTCATGATTAGTTAGTATCACGACGGTTATGATTTGAAACCGTCTGTGATATCTAAATATCACGCACGGTTTCAAATCATAACCGTCTGTGATACTAACATATCACTGACGGTTACAAATAAGAACCGCTCTGTGATGTCCTTTTTTCCCTACCCTAGCAGAACCTCCATTATTTATCTTTGTTGTTGAAATTTCCATCAATATTTCTACTTGATATTTACAAAGGCACAACCGATTATAGATGTGGTAATTGAATATCTGCACTTCCTATATGCATTGTAGCAGCAGATTTGTCGTCGGGATAGACTTAAAATATAAACATTTGTAGCGCTTTTTCTCCTTCTTATGATAATGTTGATGGAACTCGACTAATAAATCAACCAAGACCCTGAGCGGCATGGTGAGGCCTCGGCAACCATAGTGTGCTTGATCGAACTGACACCTTTGGAGTGTGTGATTTGCTTCATGCCATCTGAAGTGGCTTCTTGTGATCACCGTCGTGCCCGCGGTCTGATGCGGGCAGCATACTCTTCTTGCAGCACCGTCGTGCCACGGTGGGAGAAAATGGTACTTTGAAAAAATTTGTAGATGTACTTGATAGATTACTCTAGGTAGGGTAATTAAAGATTGGAAGACCCGACTTGCAATCACATTTGTTCAATCTTTAATTAGCCTAACTAGAGTAATCTATGAACTAAATCTACAAATTTTTCAAAGTACCATGTTCTCCCACCGTGGCACAACGGTGACGCAAGACAAGAGCATGCCGTTCGCACTCAGACCGTGGCACGACGGTGACTTCAAGAAAGCCACTTCAGATGGCATGAAGCAAATCACACACTCCAAAGGTGTCGTTCGATCAAGCACTCTATGGTTGCCACCACCTCGCCATGTCAATTTATTAGTCGAGTTCCATCAACATTATCATAACAAGGACAAAAGCGCTACAAATGTTTATATTTTAAGTCTATCCCGACGGACAAACTGCTGCTCAATGCATATAGGAAGTGCAGATATTCAATTACAACATCTATTATCGATCGTGTCTCGTAAATATTGATGCAGAATACTTAAGTAGATGGAAATTTCAACACCAAACCATAAATAATAGAGGTTCTATTGAGGGTGAGGAAAAACATCTAGGTCCAACAAGCAAGACATTGTTAAGTTGTTGCATTCAAGATGAGCAAATATGTATTAAGGATAATATCATGTGACAATACAATGAATCGTACAAACAAGAATAACCGCAAGTTTTTGACATATTTTCGAATTAATGAATACCATTTGACAATTGTACAACTCCGAAGTTATAAGGCTGCATGGAGCGCTACCGGTTTTATGTATTACTTGGTGGCGTGAAGAAACAAACTCTCCCTCTAATGTTGCTCAAATCGGCTGAGTCAACGCAGCTTTAACCATATTGCTAATTTTTTTAGCGGCGATGGTTTGCATGTTGTAGCAAACATAAAATCCACATAGGTTATTTCCGGACCTTCTTTGGTGGCATCGCAAATAAAACCTACGGTTAGTTCTAGAGTCACTATTACGGGGTTTGATATAGAATTGTTGTGTATAGCGATACCGAAAGTTCAAATCATGCTGTAGTTTAGTCCAATCTTTCACGTGTTTGAACGCTCTACAAGATTGCAAAAGGTTAGCCTAAGCCATTCCAATAGCAATATAAACCTGGAACAACTTACACGACCATGTACGTAGAAAACGTGATTACCTGGTGAGTAATTTTGCGATAGGTGTCAAGTCGTGGTTTCCGCCACGTCCGGAATCAAGGTACCTAACCCGGTTTGTGGCTGGTTCAATTACAATTAGAACCCAGTGAAACCTACACAGGTATATCATAATGGACAATGAACAAAACAGAGTTGTGTGCACAGTACAGACCAAAGTATAGCATGTGGTAGCACTTACCCTGGGTTATGGGGTATAAGTATGAATTCTTTATCTTTTTGTGCTAGCAATGCCTCTATCACGTATTTCTCGACCATGTTTATATCATCATTCATTGTTTGCTTTGAGACTATATGTGGGTCGAGGAAACCGATCGATAGTTTCTGCCGTGTCGCTTCAAGTTGCATGAATCTATATATACAAAGGCGAATTATATATATATTGGAGTACATTTATCACTATTAGACGAATGTAGACTGTGATAGCACACACTTACAAGGTCCAAATCTTATGAGTGCGGCGTCGAGCGTCGAGGTTGTAGAGATGGAACAAGTCCGAAAATCGACCGTGAAGAAGCCCCCACCGAGTCGTTGAATAGATGTTCATACTTGAACTTAACGCCGATACTTGTTGTATGCGTTCACGCTCGGCTTTCCAAATTCTTGTGTGTACCACTTATGCAATTGTTGGCAAGTTATACTAAGTGAAGTTACGCTACCTTTCGTTAGAAACGGCTCTCCTAGCTTGTATTGTTTAGCCAACTCAGCAGATGGATAGTCAACTTGTTCTTGCCCTTCTTTCTTCTGTTTGCCCTTGCCTTTCTTTTTTTGTATGAACCCTTCACGGAGAGGAATGGGCGAGAAAGAGGTCAACATTATGTACATCAAGTGGAGTATCTTTGTCTGTCGCTTGATTTGGTAGCCAATCGATCGACGGCGATACAACAAAGTAATCGGATCGTCGCGGTTGTTGCATGATAGAAGGGCGACCAGAGATGTCATTGCTAGGCCATTGGATGAATGTGCCAATGGCATCCCCAAGTTTCACGATCTCATCGTTTGGTGGCTTCGTAGATCGACAATTTTGAAACTATCAAATACCCGTCCACATTGACCTTGGTGAAACCGGCGCTATCATGGTACTGCACCATGGTCCCCTTAGTGGATGGATATGCCATGCCCCAAGCAAACGTCGGAGGAACGGTGCCATTGTTAATTCTCACTTGGAGATTGCCTGCGTAGCCACCTTAATGTCACATCTGAGGATAAGTCCGCTATGTTCATTTATGTCACTTGGAGGAGCGGATGCACACCGCTCTTCACGGCAATGGGGCTGACTTGCGGACATACTACGGGGCTTGTACAAGATTTCTTTCTTGATTGGTGAGCCTTTCCTCGAGGATTCTTATCCTTTCATAAAATTCTTCTCTCGGTTCTCCCTCAACTCTTCTCTCAACTCTCCTCTCAACTTGTCCTCCAAATTCTTTATAAGATTTGACTCGCTTTCGGCTTTAGTTCTCTTCTTACTTGGTATACGGAAGTCTTACGGGAATCCAGCTTTTCCATGGAACAAAAACCCTATGCCTCTTGTACGACTGTGGTGTTCCTTGTTTCCCAAGGCCATTGACAAGCATCTTTCTCCTGTCGGCAAAAAGAGCCATCGGCCGATTGTGTACTCAACGCTACCGCAAGATCGACAAGTTATTTTACTTATGAAGTCATGGACTAATTACGTAAAATTGGTAGTTCGATTTATATATTACGGCGTTGGCGGACTTCCTCGTCCACGGGGTTTACGAAGAGAGACGGTGGAGGATGTGGCGAAGACCTCGCTCTTAGCCGCCTCCGCACGTGGATCTGTGATTGCCGGAAATGGCGAGATACCCTCCTCGTCCTCCTGTCCCATTCGCTCTCTTCCCAGCGTAGCCAGCGATTTTAGTCTATGGGGTGAGTGTTCCTTGCTCGCAAGGCCTTGTTTGTTTCACTTTGGCGCATTGAATTAAATCGCCGTCTTCATCTCAACAAAACGCCGCCACGCGTGTCAAGATCAATGAACCCATACTTAGAGTATGGCTCTATATTCTTCTTGGCGTAGTCTCTGGCGTATGCTTGAAGGTCTTCCATGCCTTTCCTACCGCAGCGGTGCATACCGTCGCACTAGGGAGCGAATTCTTCGGAATGTTGAACGATGAAAGAACTTCCGTCGGAAGGCATTGCGAGCCTCAATAGTCACCAACCTCCGGAAGATAGCGTGATCGAACCCGTTCGTGCTACTATCCCGACATACTCCAAATGCATTCGCGCCTTTTTTGGCTTTCTAGGGCCCCATCCTTTGAATCGATCTCTGTAATGGTATATCGGTCTGTTGGCCTTTTGTTTGGTCCTCTTGCAACATGGGTCGATTCTTTTTTTTGAGGGCACATCATGTCCTTCGAGATTTACGGATTAGAGGACTACATCTTCTTTATAAGTTAAAATAGTTTCAAAGTAACTAAAAGAGAAGAACAAATAAAATCAAATTAGAGTGAACAAGTTTGTGGATACCATGGCTTGTTATTAGCCTTTTAAAGAACTAGCCTAAATGGCTTGTTATTAGCCTTTTAAAAGAACTAGCCTAAATGGCTTGTTATTATCCTTTTAGCAAAAGAAGCGAACTAGGAGGTTGCCGAACTTAATAAAAATTTCGGCAAAGACTCCCCCTAAAACTAGGACATCCACACAAAGACAAGCGAAAATAAGTGCGAGTATAAGAGCAAGACTTTGTTTATTATTCCTCTTAAGCATATATATGAGAATACATAATTCACACACAAGAGGTATGACATAAACAAGATAACACAAAGGACTAGCTTATAAGCAACTTTGCTCTCAGATTATCTAAATTGATGGGTTGCTCTTAATTAAGAACCCTCCAACATCAATTTCAACAATATATCACAGGTATACAAATCTGAGTTTAGTGAATGTACGCATTCAAAGACTTTGGTTAAGAAAATTGATTCACTAGGAGGTTGCCGAACTTAATAAAAATTTCGGCAAAGACCTCCCTAAAACTAGGACATCCACACATGAGACAAGCGAAAATAAGTGTGAGTATAAGAGCCAATCACGCATGGGATAGCATATCACATGTACAATGAAGAACACTGACCAAGTTGAATTCTAGACACAATGATCTAAACAAGGCTGAATCACGTATGAACTCACTAACTAGCGATCAATATAGCCTCATTTAATTGAATCATCATCGAGCGGCAGATAGTAGAACAAAATCGAGCCTCCAGATCGAGAAACGGCCTCTAGCTCGATGGCTAGTCCCCAGAATACTCGATCGGTTCATCGATACTCATAGAGCAAGCACCAATCACCCACACCAATGAAAGAAAGAAAGAAAGAAAGATCGCGAAGACTTTACAGCAGAAACAAAGACCGATCATTGCTGTTCGTAAGAGAGGCCAGCACGACGATGGGGAGCACGTTGTCATGGGGGAGGACGACGACGGGAGGTCACCGAGGGGAGGACGCCGAGGGGAGCACGTCGCGCGAGGGAGGACGACGATGGGGAGCACGCCGATGCCGGGAGGACGCCGGGCGGGAGGACGCCAGGGGGAGGACGCCGGAGGGGGAGGACGCCGAGGGGAGGCCGCCATGACACGTAAACGCCTCAAAGAGTTAGGGTTTGCCGCACAGGAATGAGCCTGCAGCAGGGAGATATATAGAGAGCACATCACGAGCGGTTCTAAAATATAACGGTGCAGGATATATTATCACGCATTTCGTTCTATAATAGAACGATGCAGATGTTGAGATATCACGCAGCGGTTCTATTATAGAACGATGCATGATGTTGAGATAGCATGACGGTTCTATTATAGAACCGTCAGTGATGTTGGCAATATCACGGACGGTTATATAATAGAACCATCTGTGATGTTTAGCTATCACAGACGGTTAGGTAACATAACCGTCTGTGACAAATAACATCACAGACTGTTATGTTCAAGAACCGTCTGTGATATGTACTGTTCACTGACATTCACTTGTCGGTTCAGTTCAGTTGACTCTTGTCTGTGCCACTTTGTTGTATCTTCTGGGAAAGTTGTCGTTAACAGAATATAGACTGTACTGTGGTTCATGTGTAGAGATTCTAATCCTCAATTCAAACCCTAAAATCTGAGAGCAATCACATACAACTATTTCCATATTGCCAAAGTAGACAAGATCGATTCTGTTCTTGTTTGCCATAGTCTACATAATATGTACAAAGCATGATGGGTCGTATCATCTTTACAATAGCATTAATGTAATATTATTACACATGAAAATTAGTAAGCATGATGACAATGCACCCTTCTCATAACTACGCCACCACATGCTTATTCTTTTGTACGAAAATGAGCCCTTCATGATGATCGACGCGTGTGTAGCTTGCTTCCTCATGTTGTTCTTCTGGGACCAGGATGTCATTTCCGATAGGTGGCAACTCATCAAATTGATTGTACTCTTCCTCATCTACTACATTCTCAACTCAAACAATTCTCCTTTTTCCTGAAGAACTACGTGGCGCTTCTTGTTGGGCCGAATTGGTTACATAGAAGACTTGAACAACTTGGTTAGCGAGCACGAATGGTTCATCTTGGTATCCGACACGTTCGAGGTCCACAGTAGTGATGCCATTCCTGTCAACCTTCACGTGCTAGAGGTGGACCCAACGGCACCGAAATAGGGGAATCTTGAAAAGTACGTAGTCGAGCTCCCATATCTCCTCTATGAACCCATAGTAGGAGCTCCTCGTCAACCCAAAGGTATTATTGAATGCATCTATGCGACACCGCTGTTACGGTTTGTGCTCTTCATATCCTGATCTCTCGTGTAAAATGTGTACCCATTTAAGTCATATCCTTTCCATGTGACAACCGTAAAAGTTGGTCCTTTTGCCAACCATGTCGTGTCATCCGACGAGCTCCCAAAGGATAGGTCGCTCCTTCAACCATTTGTTGAATCAAGGTTATGCTATCTCGTGATCCAAGACTCTGCCGTCTTTGGATTCTCTTGCCTTAGCCATTGCTTGTGCTCGACGATATAGGCCGACACTACGACCATGTGTTGCAAAACCGTGAAATGGGCTCGAGCATACGCAACCGAATCAGCGTGATTGCTTTCCTTCCGATGGTCCCGATACCTGGAGCCTCCTCATGGCGAGATCGAGGCACACCTATTGGTTCGACACAGGGCCATGTAATCGACGCAGAACTCGACGGCCTCTTCAGTTGCATAACCTTCGACAATGCTACCCTCCGGACGAGATTGATTCCGTACGTAAGACTTGAGAATTCTCATGTACCTCTCGAACGGGTACATGCTACGTAGGAACACTGGCCCGCATATCTTTATCTCTGTCACAAGGTGAACAATGAGATGGACCATGATATCGAAAAATGATGGAGGGAAATACATCTCAAGATTACATAGAGTCATCACCACCTCGACTTGCGAGCATCTAGTCCTTCGGGATCGATGACCTTCTGAGCGATTGTGTTAAAGAAATAACACAGCCTAGTGATTGTCTCTCGGACCTTGACCGGCAAAATACTTCTAATTGCGACAGGGAGCATCTGTGTCATCAGCACATGACAATCATGAGACTTCATGCCGGTTAATTTCAAATCTTGCAACGAAACAAGTCTCTTCATGTTGGAGGAGTAACCGGACGGAACTTTCACACCATGCAAGCACTGCCCCATTCAGTTCTTTTCGGCCTTTGACAGAGTATAACAAGCAGGTTCCAAGTACGTACGGCCTTTATCAGTCTCTTTCGGTGCTAACTCAGGTCTTATGCCCATATCGACCAAGTCAAGCCGTGCGTTGATACCATCCTTTGTTTTACCCTTAATGTTGAGTAAGAGACCAATCACGCATCACGCACATTCTTCTCTCGTGCATGACATCGATGCAATGGCGAACTTCTAGGTGCTCCCAAGAAGGTAGGTCCTGAATATTGATCTCTTCTTCCACATGCTCTTTTCACGGGTACTTGATTTACGCCCCTTTCCATACGCAACATCCAAATCCTTAACAATGTCATGAACATCTCTCCCTCCAAACGCCTTGGAGCTGGACCATTTTCGTTCCTTCCGTCGAAAAGTTGCTTCATCTTGCGATATGGGTGATTCCTCAGAAGGAACCTCTGATGACGCATGTACACGGTTTTTGGGAGTGATTCACCATAAACTCTCGGTATCATCTAAGCGGTGAGTGCGAGCTTTGGTTCCTTTTGTACTCGGCCCGACAGTTAGCAAGGGCAGGTAATCATTTATGGTGCGTAACAACAAGCAATGCAAAGTAAAGTTCTCTCGCTTTATCGCATCCCATACGTGTACCCGGTAACCCACAGTGTTTTAGATCTTCCACCAATGGAGCTAGGTACACATCAATATCGCTCCCGTGTTGTTTCGGTCCTTGGATAAGCACTGAGACAACATAATGTACTTCCGCTTCATACACAACCAAGGAGGAAGGTTGTAGATACTGAGATTTACTGGCCAAGTGCTATGCCTACGCTTTGCTGTTACCGAAAGGATTCATTCCATCTCGTACTCAATGCAAACCTTATATTTCTCGGATCCGCACCAATTCTTGAAAGCTCCTGCCGATGTTTCTCCACCGGATGGAATCAGCAGGTGCCTTAGCATTCCATCATTCTTACGCCTCAAAGTGCCAACGCAATGCTTTTGCCTCCTTTGGGTTCGCAAACAAACGCTTCAAACGGGAATTACAGTGAGATACCATGCCACCTTAGCGAGAGGACCTTTTTCACCTCAATGCTCTCGCCATCATCATCTGAATGGTCTTACGCTTATCTACCGGATGCGTTGCACCGGACATATATGCAAGTTTGTGTACTCTTTGCGGTCAGAGATCTGATCGTTTGGACAGCATGTATTCTTTCTACTTCCATTCCCAAGGGACAAAGAACCCCTTGGCTTTGTAGGTGCTTGTCGGCAACTCGCTTCCCTCTAGAAGCATGTCCGCCAATAGACGTATAAATACTTGTGAAACTCTTGTCGGACCAACCGTTATTTGCCTTCAATTTGAGTAGTTGAAGCACGGATGATAACCTTGTGTATTTCAACTTGCACCCTGCGAACAAAGGTTTCTCCGAGTCCTCCATTAAGCCCCGAACTGCCCATATTCCCCGTCATCAAGGTTTCTTCGCATCGCGTAGCATCCGATCCAAATTGTCATCGTGCAACTTGTCCTCATCGGAAGCACAATCGATATGATCATCCGACATATCATTGACATCGTCGATTTATATTAACACTACTTGTCGCTTCAGTATATTATGCTCTTCGCCATGACCGGTCCAACATGTATAGCCCCTTTGAAACCCCTTTGAATCAAGTGTGCTTCGATCTGCTGAAGTTTCAAACATCTTCAGATTTTCGCAATCAATGCACGGACATGACATGAATTGCACCCCCTTATTAAACATATCCTCCTCTGCAGCTCTTTTGAAAGTGGAAACGCCATTAAGGTACTTAGCACTCGTACGGTTCTCGGTAGACATCCACCGATCCATCTACGCTACACATGTAACACTTAGTGTTAAATATTAAGTGCACTGTGTAGTACGTATGCACACATTCTTAAACTAATTATGCAATTACATACCTTAATTACATCACAAAGATATAATTAACACAATTCAAATTAATCTTCAATATAATAATGAAATTAGAACCCATTACTAACCTTAGATCACCAAAAGACTTGAATTGATCTATAAGCTAGATCTAAACAATCTTTAAATTCTATCCTTAACAAGCTAGCTAGCTACATCATGATCGAATATTATATTATGCAAATAGAACCATTACTAGCTAACCTTATTCATCAAACAACCAACACATGGTTCTAGCTACAAGATAGATCTAAAAAATCATCAAATTCCTTCCTTATCAAGATAGATGTTGAATATAATGCAATTAAAACACAAGACTAACCAAATATCACAAACAACATATGGATCCAGCTACAATTAAACTAGATCTAATCAAACAATCTTTAAATTAATTCTGTCCTAACAAACCCAGATATTGAATTCGATGCGCATGCAATTAGAGAACTCATTACTAACCTTAGATCACCAAAATCAAATGAATCTAATATCACCCTTCAAATTAATGGCTTTCTTTCAAAAATCGCCTCACTTCCACAAACCGCCACTTAGCATAGAAACCAAACCCTATAAACGAAGTGGATGGATCGAGGCTCTGCTTTTTACGGAGACGGTATTATCACGACGGTTTTATATTACGACGCGTCGTGATACAACAAATATCGCAGACGGTTTCTAAATATAACCGCTCGTAATGATTATCAGATATTACAGACGGTTGTGTTATATAACCGTCAGGAAATCCTGAGCAGTTTACCGAAGCAAACCGCTCGTAATGAGTATCAGAGCCATCACGAGCGGTTATATTTAGAAACCGTCTGTGATATTTCTTGTATCACAGACGGCTGTAATATAAAACCGTCTGTGATATATGCACTGACGGTTTGAGTACATAACCGTCTGTGATGTTCCATATTACAGACGGTTTTGAAAAACCGTCTGTGATCGTGCGTCTGATATAAGCCTCGCCGTAGTAGTGCGAGTTCTTGCAGAGTTTGCAAGATTTTCTTCATACGGTCGATGCATACACGACGTCAGGCTACATATGTTGTCCATGCATAGACTGCAACAATGAGGAGTGGCTAAAATCCAGCCACCTTCACTTCCATTTGCTCGCAAGAGGTTTCATGTCAAACTATACATGTTGGACCAAGCACGATGAAGAAGAGATTATATAGGAAGACGGTGAAGAAGAAGAGGTGAACAATAATATCCCGGACGCTGGTCAACACGGTTTTTTCGAAGATACATTGGGGGAGTTTGGCGATGTTGATCTAGACCAGATGCTGCTTGATGGAGAGGGAGAATACATCGATGAAAGTTATTACGAAAAGTTCCAGTGCCTGTGGGAGGACCATGGAACACTGTTGTACCCAAACTGCCAACAGGGCCATAAAAAGTTATGTACCACACTAAAACTGATGCAATGGAAGGCGACCAATGGGTAGTACTCCACTATATAAACTACAGTGAATGGCTCGACGTGGCAGTGGGGGCGGTTGGACGTCGTACCTCTTCAATAATATAAGTTTTATATAGATTTCTAGTGTACTAATTAAGCAAGTTTGTCCATTTATCAGTCAAGTCTCTTCTAGATTCTTGTCCCATGGGATACAATTAGTACGTGACGACTATACGAGCATCTCTATCAAATTGGTATGCCCGACTCAAATCATATATCGTTCACTACTACAGATCAGGCCTTCCATACCGGCCATCGGTCCGGTTGGATTTGAACCCGCATCTTGATGAGGGCTTCAGATCGTTCATTGGCTCTGAGATTGTCATGGGCTTTTAGTACGGTTCGTAACACTAACCGTCTTGATGTTCCCACATCGATCGGTTCGTGTTACTGAACCGGTACTAAAGGCGAGTATATTAGTACGGTTCGTAACACGAACCGATGATCGATGAGAACATCGATGACGGTTAGTGTTACTTAACCCAGATCGATGAGGGATTCAGACGGTTCAGAACACCTAACCGCATCGATGCCTCGCTTGAGGAAAGTTCAAAAGGAATGCATATTCTATATATATCGAGACGCTGATGGTGGGTGGGTTGGTTAGAAGGGTGAGGCCGAGTCACGAGGTTCCGTGTTCGAGTCTTGGGTTCGCCATATTTTTTAGAACCGTATGAGAGCTTTAGTCGGTTGATAATCGGACTAAAGGTCATAGACCTTTAGTCCCGATAAATTGTCCCGGTTTAAAACGGGACTAAAACCATTATAACAACCGACTAAATGTTGTTTCCCTGGTAGTGGTTGGGGCCCGCATCTAGTTCGATGTCTCCGAAAATAGCCCCCCCAGAAATCTATATAAATGGACAAACTTGCTTAATTAGTACACGTAAACCCGTTGCACGTCTAGTATGATGACTCTACTAGATGTATATGTGGAACTTTGAATGCATGTGTGACCACCTATTCATATTCTGCATTACTAAGACAGGTCTGTTAATTCTACTTTGTTTCTTTTGAAACAAATATTCCCTCTATAGAGGTTGATTATATGTATATTGTAATGGCCTCTATTTTTACATAAAATATAAAAATAGAAATCTAATGTGTGTTCAGTACTAGTCCTATAATCAATAGTTAGTACATATATTTACTATAATTAGAATCATAATAGTACATCATATTATTCAAATAGTATCTATTTATACATTAGATTTATACAATTCAGAGTATATAGCTAGATCCGGACATCGTGTCCGTGTAAATACCGTGCCGTGCCGTGCACGGATTCGATATGTCATGCGTTTAAATCGTGCCGTCCCGTCTCGAAGGTAGTATGCGTCCCTAATTAATATCAAGATATCGTACACACGTACTATGGTTGGTGGCAAGCATGGCAACATACATGTAGGGATGAAAACGGATAGTAATTCGGATATCAATTTTTTTGTCTTTGTTCTTCAATGGGAAACAAATAGGATATAGAATTTTCTATCCGAATTCATATTCTTGTTTGTGGTGTTGAGCTTATTCAAATTCATAAAAAATGAACCTCAAATTCATTATATATTTATTTAAATGAAAGAAACAAAATTCAGATATCAATCGGATACGGATTCGGATATTTTTTCACCTTTTTATTTATGGGAAGCAAATAATGCGTAATTTTTTTTATCTAATTTTATAATCTTATTTTTTATAATGAGCTTGCTAAAGTGTTAAAAAATGAAAACCAAAATCGTTATATATCTATTTAAAAATGTCGAATTTGTTCAGAAATTCGGATATCCGTTTTCATCCCTACATACATGGCACAATAATTTTCGTGGTTGGGGCCTTAGGGGACTAGAAGACATTTGGCAATGGCCAGTACAGTCCACGTGTTTAACGGGGCTGAGTCATCACCTATATCATAAAGAAGATGCATGTGGTCCTGCAATGCTCCTTCGAATTAATAGCTATCATTTTAGATATAGATATAGTTAAAGTTTACTGTCAATATTTTTTAAAATATTTAATTTTTGTGATCAATTTTAAATATCTAAATTGGATACATAAAACTCATGCGTAGAATAGCTATTCTACTCTTAAACATAGAATAGTTATTCCACGCTTAGGTCGGAGAAGCGCCTACAAACTATACCATATTGAGAAATGCAACCCGGTGTAATCTCGAATACATATTACTATAGAACAACCGATACATTTACTGACGAATTAGTTACGTGGTCATAAAACCGACAAGTTAATACGTTTTGTAGTTTAGGCCATTCCCAGTGCTAAGTTTCATTCTGCGGTTTCCAAGGGTGCCATGTCATCTAAAGAGGTGTGAACTGATGAATGAAACAAGGACTCTCAGTGCATAGTTTCATTTTCACAATTTCATAGGCAATCAATAGCATTTACTGCTTGGATAGTGTTGTGATATAGTGCTCCATGAGATTATGTAGCTACTTGTATTTGTTTCTAAATCAAGTACTAGAATACTAGAACTATGAGATTGATGAACAATCTACCATACGTGGTCATCTAATAAAATTGAAATTTCACGTTGGCAAATAAACATGGTCAATGAAAATTTGATTAATTTACTCGAATAATCATATGATATAAAGTGGATCGCACATGTAATAAATTATATAGATACTAGAGATCTTTTTCAATGGGGCATCGACCATTGCCAAATATGCTCAACCAAGTCCTTAAGTTGAAAATGAGCTGAACTATCTCTAATATTAGCGTCCTTCTCTAGCACCCTATCAAAGGTAACATGATCTTCAGGAGAGAGTTCTGGTGCTCGAACAATCATTGTACTTGGAGCCTCATTCAAATCAAGATTCTCTTCAATGTCTTCTTTTTCATCTTCAACTATCAGAGATGAGAAAAGGAGGCGCGAATTGGATGGGGAATGGCAGGAGATTGGAGCCGAGCGCGGGGAGAAGGAGAGATCGATGCAGAAGATCCCCAAACGAGTGAAATGAAACGATTTTGCCCCCAGTGCAAGTTTCAGATCGTTTCATTCGCGTTGGAAACAGTGACCGACGGGTTTTATCTCCATGAAACTCTTTTTCTCTCTCCTCTTAATTAGCTTGCCAAGTCATCAGTTTTGCTGATGTGTCATAGTATTTAATAAGAATGAAACCCATTTGAAATCCCCACTGGGAATGGCCTTATACATAGATCTTTTTTCTCTTTGTTTTAGCCATATTTTATTAGTAGTAGTTTCGATTTGCAAATAGTTTTTACCGATTGCTTACTGAATTTTTATTGGTAGCTTTGATTTGCAAATAGTTTTCGTTGGTAATTTACTGACGACGAGAGAAACATAATGATATAAGTCTCGCTATTAAACAATAATCTTACTGACTGGTAACAGAAATTACTATATTTACAAAATAAAATTACTACAGCTATAACATAAAATTACTACATCTACAAAATATCGTGCACAGATCAATCATTGCGCAGTAAACCACTTTTATCATGTAAAGTACGTGAAAACTATTTGTACAAATTCTGAAAAATTCACCAATAATTGCCATACGTAGGGGTATGTGAGCTTCTGCAACCGTGTAAAATTTGAAGTTCGAACTCACTCGCATTTGAAAGATATGTAAATGACAATTGTACTATTCATCATTGATTAGCACTTGTAAATTGCATATCTTTCAAATGAGATTGATTTTAGTCTTCAAATTTTACAGGGATGTAGAATCTCACGTCCCCTACGTATGGTAAATTTTTTTAGAATTTTTGAAAATATGTACATATGGTTTTCATACATTTTACATGACAATGGTAGTTTCGCATAATATGTTGTCTTTTACTTACCAGAAAATAACGTGCTAATGGCTATTACACAAGATGCTACTAAGCTGAATTGAAGTGAACTATCAGAACAAGAATTTATATCTGTTTGTCAGGCCTGTTGTAAAATATTATATAGATGATTGTAAACGTTGCTGTAATAGATGATAAAATCAATTGAGGACCGTTCTTAAAAATATTAAGCGTCTGTTCAGTAGTAAAATCCTACACAGATCAATCATATGGAAATAAACTATATTTATCAAGTAAAGTCTGTGAAAACTACATGTAAAGTTCTAATTTTTTTTTTAAAAAAATACCATTTGTAGGGGATATGAGCTTCTACAACTATGTAAAATTTAAAGACCAAACTCACTCGCAGTTAAAGGATATGAAAAGGACAAATTTACTATTCATCACTAATTAGTGCTTATCAATTTCATATGTAGAACCTCAAATTTTTACTATTGATTTTGGTCTTCAAATTTTTACAGTGATGTAGAACCTCACCTCCCTACATATGATAATTTTTTGAGAATTTTTTAAAACTTGTACATAGGATTTTCATTAATTTTGCATGATAAAAGTGGTTTGACACGGGATAAGTACGTTGCCTTTTATTGTCCAGAAAATAACATGTTACTAACTACTACACAAGATGTTACTAAACCGAAATGAAGTGAATTATCCGAATAAGAAACGAGCACTGTTTGTCCGTTCTGTAGTAAAATATTATATGGACTATCCTAAACGTTAGTGTAATAGATGGTAAAATCAATTGAAAACTGTTCGTAAAAATGTTAGCTGTATATTTAGTAATAAAATCCTGCACATATCAGGCATTTGGCAGTAAACCATATTTATCTTGTAAAGTCCGTGAAAACTATATGTACAAGTTCTAAAAAATTCTCAAAAAATACCATACGTAGGGGATGTGAGCTTCTACAACCATATAAAATTTGAAGATCAAACTCTGGCAGTTGAAGGATATGAAAAGGACAAATTTACTATTTATCACTGATTAGCGCTTATCAATTTCAAATCTTTCAAATGAAATTGATTTTGGTCTTAAAATTTCCAGGGACGTAGAAACTCACCCTCCCAACTTATGGTAATTTTTTGAGAATTTTTGAAAACTTGTACATATGATTTACATGAATTTTACAAGATAATAATAGTTTACATAGGATATATTATCTTTTGCTATTTTATACACTAAAGTTTGCTACCTTGTTTACTACCTTTTACTATAAAGAATGAATGAAGCAACTACTGCATAGGAACTGTGTAGCCAAACAACTAATAAATACATTCTCAAGTTCGTAGATGAATATGTTTTTTCTTTATTTTAGCCATAACTTTTTATTTGCAGCTCCGATTCACGAAAGAATTTCACCAGTACATTACTGACGACGAGAGGAATAGCACAATATAAGTTTCGGTAATAACTTTGCATAAATTAAATTTTACTGCTAAATGAACATTGATTTACTGTTTATTGGCGACACTTATGTCATTATGCTCCTCTCGTCATCAGTAATCTACTGATGAAAACCATATGTCATTATTTTAGAATAGCATTTCTAAAATCATATGTGTAAATTAATCTTGAGAAATACTTTCATAAAATTATAATTTTATTGGATTTTATAAATATATTATAATAGAGATTAGTGGTCAAAGCTGTGTTTTGAAGACCTTACCAAAATCATATGTGTAAATTTAATTTTTGTGATCAATTTTGAATATTTAAATTGGATACATGAAAATCATATAATCTCGAGAAGTACTTTCATAATATTATAATTTTATTAGATTTTATAAATATATTATAATAGAGATTAGTGGTCAAAGCTGTAATACCGCAAATCTTCTTTGCCAGGGTTTTTGCCAGGAATGTTTTCATTTCCTTGATTCAGTTGGAATGCTATCTGTGGGAAATTTAAATGTGTGTGTTCTATTGAGAATTTCGTTTTTGTTGAAAGCAGGAGGGCTTTAGTGGGAGTCTTGTGAGGCTTTAGTATTTACTTCCTTACCCTTGGAATTTGCTGGCTCCCTATTTCCTCATTTTGGCTGACTCCTGCGCCTCCTCATTTTGGCCGGCTCCTGCCTCCAACTGCCGACTCCCCTCCCCATTTTCCCCTAGCCTCCTCCCGAGTGCAGCGCCAGCAGCAGGCGCCATGGCCCCTCCCTGCGCCCCTCCAGCTCCTGGCGCCATGGCTTCCTCCCTGCGCCCCTGGCCCTTCCCCTGGCCGAGTGCCTCCCATGGCTGTGCCCTGCTCTCCCCTGGCCGGCTGCTTCGCCCACAACTCCGGCGTCGTCCGGCCTTGCTCCGGCGAGCTCCCCTCCAGCGGCTCCTCCTACTCCCCCAGCCGGCGTCCTTCCTCCCTTCTTCCTCCATGAGAAAGATCAAGGTAAAACCCTAGGCTTTGGGGGGATTTTATTGCTTGCATGTAAGGTGTTTGATTAAATGCCCAGTTAGGATCCCTATTTTGAGATGTATATAGATGAGGGATCTAGAGCCTAAAGTGTTTTTGGAGTTTCTGTTTAAGCCAGATTCTGTCCCTCTGTTTGGACTGCTATGTGAAAATTTTACAAGCGTTTCCTGGGGGTTTGGCTATAATAAAAGTTGTAGATAATTGAATTACCTTTCAATAGAGACTGAAATCGCTAATTTTCGTTCAGCCGTTTGAAAGTTATGGCTTTTTTCGTGAGGGCTGTCCAGAGTAAGTCGGGTAATCTGTATCCTCTGTTCGTCTTCGATCTGGGAGCAGAGAGTGCGTTGGCTGAGTGAGCGGCTGTGGTATATGCGTAGTTTATCCTCACGGTCGTTTCAAGGGCAAGAACGCGAAAATCCGATAAGCCAATCTAAAGTTACGCTATTTGGAAGTTTTTGTCCCGGTTGGGAATTTCAGCGAGCTCAGTTTCTCGGCTGAACTTTAGTGTGTGATTTGGTGGCCTTCGTGGCATCTCTCGCATGAGTGGCCGTGACGTAGCTGTAGATTAGCCTCTTATGGTTAAATAGAGGTAAGGATCCCATTTTTCGGCTAAACCAATTAGGAGTTAGGCTCTTTGGAGCGCTGCTGTCCCGGTTAAGCAGATCTATGTTTTTCGGGTTTGGGAATGGATCGCAGGATCGAAGTCATTATAAGTCCTGTGTTTGTTTTGTTGGTATGTTTTGAGTAGAATGTATTTATTTGCAGGTGGTGTGACCCCAGGTGTGGCATCAACCTCTCGCCACTCTAATTCGAGAAGTTAAAGGCAAGTGCAACCCTTATAATGCTATTAGGGGAAATGAGATGAATGGTTGCTTGTTGTATGTGTATGTTTACGCTACGGGTTACATTAAGGAATAGGTTAATGTTCATGCAAATGCAAATGATAATCATGTTATGAGTATAACTAAAGAATGGATCGTAGTATGAAATTTCTTATAATGAAATGTTGAGGAAGGATGCGACGCATCAATTCAATGTTAATAGATGGTTGAGTTCATTTCTTATAATCTAAGCATGAAGATTATATGTTGTGTGTATGAGTAATATCTAAAAGAGCGTTTGTAGTATGCTTATGGGAATGAAGATTTGTGTCTATGAGAAATACTAGAATTGTTCATTTCATGAGAATGCATATTGTGGCTAAGTAACAATTGCGATAATGTGATAGTAATAATTGGTTTTGGGGTGTTCCCGCTACTAATGATGAGATGAAACCGTGTTGTGCTTATGCTTATGTTTTGGTCACAATCTGAGCAAATGATTTCGACATCGGGTATGAATTATTTATAAGCATCATTTGCATATGTGCATTCATTACGTAAGAGGCGCCCCATGTTGATGTGGGCCTCTGTACTCACACGTAGTGAGTACAAAAGTCCTACCTCGTAGTCCCATCCACAGATGTGAATGGGAGCGAGTCAGTAAGAGTAGGCCCCTCCACGGGATGGAAGGGAGTGAGGGTGCACACCGACGGGTGTGCACTCGGCAATACCGGTATGTGCTAATAAAAGGAGCATGAAATGAGCATTGCATGATGCATTACATGGATGGGAATGAGAATGCCTAATTGAGATTGTGATCAAAGAATTTGTATTGATTGTTCTTCGCATGGTTTAGTTTACGAAGGCTATTTACATGTATGTTGTATGTCGTTTTCTTGTTTCGTTGCATCACACTTTGCTCGGTATAGGCAAAAGGTTGCATGTTGAGCATGAAAGCATAAAGCATAAAGCCTTTCATTGCATAGTGTGTTGCTATTGATACATGTTAATGGGTGAGAATGAAAAGAACAGGTTGAGGATTGAGTCGTGGGCTCATCCAGAAATAATTGTTGAGGCATAGGTAAGTTTTGTTACGTTTTCGAGTTGGTTGCGGTAAGTGGAGTCAATTCACATCACATTACGGGATGTTTTCAGTTAAGTAATGATTATGGTAAATGATGGAGTAAACGTGCTCTTATAATTTGGATCTTTTATGAATTCAACTGCTTCCATTTATTTATGAATGCCAATTAAAGGAACAGTTACTTATGTCTTAAGGTAGCTGTATTTTTAGTCGAATTCCTTACTATTCATATTGTTGCACTTTGCTGAGTCTTGGACTCACGCTTGTTTGTTTTCTGTTTTAGGTACTTTGAAGCTGGCTCGTCGGGTTGGGAGTAGAGCACATGCACGACTCCGATCACCAACAACCAATTCAATTGTTTCGTTAAGCCTGGTTGTAACTAATGCTAGTGTAATGTGTTGATCGTTGTTGCGTAGTCGATTAATTGTCGGTTGGTATATGATCGATTATCTAAGGACCTGCTAGATGGTTTCATTCTATTTCGAGTGATTGATATATTATACATCTGCCATTATTCTTTTGTCTGCTGAGTGGATGTCCTAGTTTTAGGGGAGGTGCTGCCGAAATTTTGAGAATTTCGGTGGCTTAGTTTTAAACCGGTCTTGTGAGTTTTAGAGGGTTGGTAGCACCCGTGGCGCGTTTGGACCCCGGGGTGTTACAAAAGCTGTATTTTGAAGACATTGTCAATATCCATATATAACTAACAACTATCTGTGACCAGATGATGGAGTAGTATTTGATAATTATCACATGCATGTAGATGCCAAAGCAGCCTCTATAAATAGATGGCATGCGGGTCTAGGTTCACCAATTCAGTAGCAGTCGTTTCTCCTTGTTCCGTGAGAAAAATCAAATCTAGCTAGGAAGAGCATGGAAGGCAAAGGTTTTAAGACTGTGCTTATCAGTGTACTGATACTGGGTCTAGTTTTTCAGAATATCCGGGTGGATGCTAAGAGCTGCTGCCCATCCACATCAGCAAGAAATGTATATAACACTTGTCGTTTCACGGGTGGCTCTAGGGAATTCTGTGCAAAACTCTCTGGTTGCAAAATTGTTAACGGGAAATGCAAGCCCCCTTATGTTCATCTCACTTTTTTCCCGCACTCTGGTAAAATGAACCCATTCTCTTTAGTATTTTTTCACAATGAAGAAATTCCATTTTAACATATAGAAGATGTTTTGGCAGATGAAGCAGATGTCATTGACTTTTGCAAGTTGGGATGTACGTCCACCGTGTGCGACAACATAAATGCTTGTAAGACAAATTTATTACCATTTGCCAGCTTCTTACAACTTACTCCTTAACAAAGCTTTTACCGTACCTCTAATGCAAATTATTTTGGTTCCAGTTGTTGGCAGCGAGGAAGCGAATGATGCCGTGGGACGTTGTAACGATGCGTGCTACCGTTTCAGCACCAAGGACGACGTTGGCATTCCCGCGGTTGTTGCTTAAGAAAGTGCTGCATGCATGGGGACTTCACATGGAAGCCAAGGCCATGTTGTTGTTTTCACTTCAGTTATGGATATCGATCACATCCAGACCAGTGTGCCATCTTATTTGCATCTCTCTTTCTTTTCCAATAAGGGTGGCTAGCTCTGATGCCATTTTCTTTCGAGAATGTGTGCTCATCTAGTTGTGTTGTATCCTTGGCTAATAAATTGTATTGTCATGCATGATTTGTGTCGTTATTTATTTAGTGTCTATTTTCTTTTATGTTTTTAAAAGTAATATAGTGGGTGTCATTTTTTTTTGGAAAACGATATTTGTAGACGAAATTGGAGTAACTAGCACCAACGCATGATGTAACATCCCAAAAATTTCAAAAATAGTAAAATTGAAAATTTAGAATTTTAAAAATGGAATTGAGTAAACAGTTTAACCAAAACCAAGATTTTCATTTTAAATATTACCTTTTTCTTCATTTTCTAGTCTGTCAACCGAAAGAAAAAGAACAAGTCGCTACATTAAAACTTTTGGTCCAAAATAAATAAACTTTGAAAATGAATTGAGAGGGTAATCTTACATTGAATTCCCATCTTTTCAAAAACTTTTTCAACCTTAATAATTATTCTTGAATTTTGGGTTAAAAAGAAAGATCAATAAATGAAATTAGTAAAAGAGTAAAAGTAAAATGGTAAAAGGTAAAAGTAAAAAGCCAGTAAAAATGCCATTAAACTATGGGAATTCTTCACCACATCTTTTCAGCTGTCCAAAGATTTTAATGAGCAAGGTAAAGAAGTAAATAATAAAGTAACATGTTTCAACTTCAAAACAATGACATGACAGAATTCTACAAAAAATAATCAAAGATTATCTATGGATGAAAATTTATCATGTCTTCCTCATAACATCATTAACCTCTAGTAAAAATATCAAAAAATTAAAAATTTGAATTAGTGCCTTTTAAAATTTAAAAACAGAACCAATAAAAATTTGAAATCTGAAATGTTAGAATTAATAGAAAAATAAATATGCAGGATATTGATTTGAAATTTTTTATACAATAATTACTATCCCATTTGAAACTCTCTCAAGAGGTCTAAGAATTTCTTGAATCCATTTTTGTCCTTAAATAAAATAAAAACAATCAAGATAACGCTTACAAAGAATGAAAGAATTTTAACAATTCTTCCAGATAAGATATTCAGCTAATATTTTTATGTTAACTCCCAAAATTTGATCAAGTAATTAAAGTGGCATGTTTTGATTCTTGTTGTGCTTTGGATTTTCTCATTGAGTTATTTCTGGAGATAGTTTTCTTCTTCATTGAATTTATGCCTAATGAAACCTTAAGTTGCCAAATCCAACACCTTAATGAAACTCAAAGAAACATCAAACAACATGCTATAGCAATTAATTTTGTAAAATACTAGAGACCAAAAGATGAATAAAAACCAATTTTACAGAATTTTGGCACACCATTTACAGAGCTTAAAAATTCAAAAACAGATTGAAAACCAGTCTAGTTTGAGGAATTACTGTTCTTAAATGACAACAGATAATGAGATGAAACCAAAGAAAATGGAAAGTAGAACTTCTGGACTACTTACTCAAAAATTTGCAGAATTTTTCAACTGAGTTTGCATCCTTTGCCAAGTCTGCCCATCTGACTAGTCACTTCTGCACTTAAAATCGTCCAGCTGCTGTACATCGCCGATTCACTCGATGAGAACTTTGGCTCAGCCTCTGGCAGGTGGCCCCACGCACGCCTGGGCCCACTGGCCAGCCCCTCCTCCCCTCTCTCCTTCCTTTCTCCCTCTCCAACTCCCTGCCCGAGTGCTGCCATGGCACAAGTTTCCGTCACTGCTTGCCGCCCAGCCAGGGGGATTGCGCCACGCGGCCTGCTCCGCCGAACCTCGCCCGTGCTGTCGCCTCCAAGCCTCGCTAGCTCCGTTGCAGAGCCATAAAGTCTGAAGGCCAGCCTCCTTACCCATTTGCTCGCTGCTTGCTCTTGCCGTGGAGCTCATCCGGCCAAGCAAAGCACCGAGCCAAGCCGCACAGACGCGAGCACTCAGGTGAAGCATTGCTTGTCTCATTTCCTTGCACAGCAGCTGCTCAATCTTCTGAGTTTCTTCACCTTGCTTGCAGCCTCCGCCGGCCAGGACTCTGCCATCCTCTTCTTCCCTAGCGCCGGCGAGCCAACACACACGCAGCAACCAGGTGAGCTCCCTCCCAGTGCGTCTCGCCGTGAGTGCTTCTGTCGCCTCATCTCACTGATGACCTCGCTACCAGCTCCTAATCTTGCTCCCCTAACTTGCATGCAGCCAAGCCGAGCCCTGCCATCTTTTCCCCAGCACCGGCTGCAAGCATCTGCGCAGAGGAGCTAGCTCGCTGTGTCTGCTTCCTCCGCCAGTGCGCCTCGCCGGTGAGCTCATCTGCCTCCTGATCTCGTGCACTCAGCTGACCAACAAATCTCCTGAGGTTGTCTTGTGCATGCATGCAGCAACTACCGCCCAAGAACCTCCCCAGCCGAACCATCTCATTCCCTGCAGGTCACCTCTTAAGTCTGCCAACTGAACCGAAGCCAAAACCCCATCGCCATTGTTGCTGTCCGTGGAGTTCTAGGGTTGTGAGGGTAAGCTCAAGTAAATATGCAAGGAACCTTAACACAAGAAACACCTTGGCTTAGTGGTTGAATCACTCGGTTGCACCGCTCAGGTCCTGAGTTCGATTCCCACTTTTGGCACTTTATTTCTTTTATTTTGCCTCTTGTGTTCAAACTTTAATATCTTTTGCTATGAACCTCCGATTAATGCAAACTCAGTTTTTAAATTTGAGTTACTCAGTAAGGATTCAAAATATGCAATAAAAAGTTATATGTTGCTTGCTGCAAAAGCCTTTAAATAGAGTTTGAATAAAAGTCATATTTAAAGCGTTATGAAGAAACTATGAAAACTCTAGATCTAAAAATCATGAAATAAATCATATATGTTCCTGCAACCTTACATGTTCCATTTTAGCATAAACATTTAGATTTGAATGTGATTTGAATCAAAAATCAAGTGTAGAAAGCCTTTCTTTCATGCAAGATTCAAAGGGTTAAAATATGAATTAAACGAGCTTAAAATTTAGTGAAACAAATTTAGTTGTACTTCTGGAATTGCATAGATCATAAGTATACAAAAATATTTAGATCATTCCTTAGTTTGCCCCATTTGCTCATTAGCCAAACATTAAATCGGTAAAACGAACAAATAGCCGTAACCTTTGCAAATGCACCTTAAACTCAACAAAACTGACCTCCATAACCTTGAAATGATATATCCTAACCTGCCATGCAAAAGTAACATCAGTTTGGTCAATTTCGAGTTAAGCTTATATTAAGCCTAAATCACTATTCATAGGAAAAACACCTTGAACAAATGAGAAATATCGCGGAATCAACTTTAAAACACTCTTAGGGATATTCCCTACTAACACCTGAAAAATGGTTAGGTTATCCTATTTAGTGTAGTCGCAAATGAAAAGGGAAAATTGAACCGCGATCGTGCTAATAACATGGTCATTTAAGCCTTTCGGCGGTCCATAAAATATCACATATAAACATAAAATTTTTAGAAAATACCCTAGGATCAGTGTCTGATATCTATGCTACCAGAATATGCAAAAATATATTAATTACAACTTCATTTGCATAATAATCTAATCACAAGAAAGACCCTAAGTGATCACAAACTGTGCAGAACCTTGTCACTTAAGCCTTTTCAGCGGCTTATAAAATAGCTCTTCTAAACACAAACTTTAGGGGAATTGGTCCAGAAACTTATTTCAATATATGGACAACCAAATTATATCAAAATATCTTAATTACTACTTACTTATCAAATAAATTATGTTAACACAAAAACCCCAAATGATAATACTGTCGGGACCGTATTACGTGAACAGTAAGAGTAGAAGTCTTCGTCCCATGTTGCCGCAATGCAAGAAATCATCCTATGATTATATAGTAACAGCAAATACTTTAAATTTCAGATCTAACTTGTAGAAATTGCGCCCATGCATGAACATTTAAAGTTAAGAACTATTCAAGCAAACCTTTAGTGAACGTTTTACTTTTATCAATCCAAACGATTTTTGCATCTTGAATTCGAAGTTATAAACACTAAAACACACATTTGTAACTTCTTGGTAAGATTTAATTTGGTAATTTTTATCTGATTTCTTTTTGTCCCATTTTGATTCGATGTTATTTGCTTTTGTCTCGGTTATTATTATTCGACGCATAGACGACGATAATTCGGATTCGGTTATTAACGACATCGACTACGATCCGGATTATATTCCCGACGAAGAGCAACCAGGCAAGCACCTCCTTTGACCATCTTGATCCCATATTTGCAAATGTTATTTTGTTTTATCAAACTATATGCATGCGTGTATGTTTTAAACTTGCTATATTGTGGGTGATGGTAGCTAAATCCAATTGTATGCATTTCCATTACCTTGACATTTGAATTACTGCCATTGTAACTTAGTTAAGGTATGGACAATACTTGATGTCACTTGGGTAATACTCGCGAATTATCTTATGCTCATGCTTAGACTTACACATTAGATCGGTTTTAAAATGATGGGAGTTGTTTCAACTACATTGAGCAAACTTTGTTTAATTGGATGGAACCACGGTATGGTTTCCACTTAATTTGATGAAAAATTCAACTCAAACTTATGATTTAGACGCGGGCGAGTTATTATTTAACTTGAGGCGTGAAATGGACCTCACGCGTAGTTAGGGGGAGATCCTCGCCCGGGTCAGTTAAGGAGCGAACTTGATGCTATCCCCTAAGTGTTTCGGTACAACCACATGTGCTAGTATGGGATAGCCTAAGCTCACTAGATTGGTTAGAGTTTAGCCTTGCATTTTGGTAGGCAAGTAGTATGGACGATCCATTTGATCGAGTCATTCTAGGTGCTCCCTTCACCGAGGTGTTAGCCCAAGCATTCCAATACAACGGTGCATGCCTTGTCATGGGGAGAGTTCGCGATGGGGCACCATCGGTTCAGATTTCTGAATCGTGGCAAGGGTTCAACATCACTTGTCATTGGTGCAAGGCTAAGCTTTAACTAGTTGAACGGCTTTGTCATGATCACTCTGCCGACACACCAAAGGAAGTGTGTTAATAGCTTGGCAAGAAGAGTAGATCATGTCTTGTGGGTAAAGTGTACACTCTCTGCAGAGATTAAAATCTAATTAATTAGCCGTGCTCGCGGTCATGAGCAACTTGGGAAAATAATGTCAAGTATAGTCTTTGCTTTTGCTAAAGCTTTTGGAAATGGTGTTGGAATGAGTTGGTGGATTGGAAAGCCATTGGTGGCTGTTTTTACTTGTCATTTGCAGCCATGGAGGGCTGTGAATTGTTGTATATGAATTCTACTTACTGTTATATAGCTTCTTATCAAATGCTCTTTGCAAATCCGTTACCGTTTTATGAATCTTTTACTTGTAAACAAAATCTGCCTTATGCTGAAATGAGACTAGTGTAGAAGCTTGTTTCCTTGTTCTAGCCATGCATTTACTTTATTTTCATACACTAAAGTCTTGCGAGTACATACGTGTACTCATGGTTGCTTAATCTAAACAATATAGACGAAGGTACAGAAGATTGCCCCGACGACTCTTGCTTTTCTCCGGGGTTCGACGATCATGTTGACGGATGAACTTGGGCTTCTCCAAGTCGGTTGCCTATGGGTTTATGGATGGGCATACCGCTGTCCTACTTTTGTTAAATGTGTTATTTCCGCTGCACTCTACTTTTGGACTTGTGATATTTGGCCGGTCGGCCACTACTTGTAATATTAAGTAGTTGAACTAGTTCTAGATTATGTTTATGCTATTCCAACTACTTTGATTCATGTGTATGTGTTGTGATACATCTTGAATGCGGGATATGTGGGTGCTAGGTGTTGATCTTGGGAACTAGCACTAGACACATATCCGGGCCTTCCAGAAATGGAATTGGTTCCCTCCCTAAGACTAGTTGTGGACTATGAGCATACACGTGATCCGTGTATGGGAGCCGCTTCTAGCCCCACCTAAGGGATGGATTCCGATTCGTATCTCTGGGGCCGCCCACACATGATGAGCCAAGACAGTACATATCAAGATAGTACTTATACAAATTCAACAAATCAAACAATTCTAAATTTTATAGCACCAATGAACAGAAAATTATAACAATCTAATGGGGAATTGCACTGGCAAATAAAACCTCTAAAGGAACTAAACTGACGTAATAAGAGCTCAGACCAATCTAAATATGAATTGAACAAATCCCCTCAGACAATACCGTACACAATCTCACTTCACTTGTCATGTGACTATACAAGCCACTACCGCCCAATGCTAACTTCCGTCGTCGCTAATAAACATGTTAAAAATGTCAGCAATTATCAGGTCTTTTTTTTAAAACTCTACGTAGAAAGTTGACAAAAACAAGCTTAGGGTATTGTACATAGGGTGTCCCACAAAGGATATTGTACATAGAGCGATCTGATCTTCACATCGGAAGAATCTATACGCCGAGAATAAATTTGGTTTTTAACCTAATGAAAGATACACTTTTCCTCAGAGATTCGGCAATCTCCCAAACTCCTTGTTGGAGCATTCTCGTAAAAGTCTAGCTCTGACTTAAAACTGTGCAAGAAATCAAATCATCTACTGATGGTAGTCATTCTCCACTCAACCACTTCAAGAATAGTCATAAATACTACCAGAACCTTAACACGGCTAACATATAACATAATCACAAGTATCAACATAGCATCAATAACAAATAAGCATTGTAACACAATGCAATGATAGCCCATCCCTTTCCTACTGTGTATCAGAGTGTGTCAGTTTTAAATTAATTAACCATTCTACGTCGAGTTTTATGATTATTGCCCTAGGGCCACATTTTAAAGGTTCAACATAAACCATGTTTCTACCTTCACACAGCAAAATTTTAATTCATTCTAGAATTACTCACTACATTCAAACACCACGGACCTGAAGCTCGCTCGATACTACTCAGAAACACCCGACGCCAACGCATACTCGGATGCTACCAAAATCTTGCTTCACTAGCGACACCCCTCGGACCCACACATGTCCAAAGGGGTTACCAACACACGTTAATTCGCCACAACAAAAATCAATTGGACCGAGAATTACCGAAGAAGACATAACAACCTAATACTTTCACTAATTTGACTGCAACCAAGCACTAACTTCTAAAACCGTCTTAAAACTAAGTCACCGAATTTACAAAATTTCGCATGACCTCTCTAAAAATAGGACATCCACTCAAAGATGAAAACATTGCGCTTATAATATATATCAACACCCCTTTCCAGGATGACACATTCTAGCAGGTCCTTAGATAATCAATCACATCACCAAATCTGCAATTAGCAAACTACGCAACTACGGCTAATATATTACAACCACTTAGATACAACCAAACTTTATGAGACTAAATGAATTATTGACTGAAGTCGTGTGTGTGCTACTATTCCCATCCCGGCGAGACAGCTTCAAGGTACCTAAAACAAGAAACAACAAGCGTGAGTCCAACACTCAGTAAAGTGCAACAGTAAAGAAACGAAATACATTCCACTGGATTACCTTTACTTTAGAAATTTACCATAGCCAATACTTAATTTAAATAATCAAGTACAAGAAGCAGTACCTACCTCCACTTACCACAACCAACTCAACTCAAAAGAAAATGCAAGGAGACATTACCCATGCCTCGCTAATCCTTTCTGGATGAGTCCACGACTCAATCTTCCATTTGTCACTTCCATTACCAAAAATCATCAATTTGCCATTTCAATGCATTGCAATGAAATGCTAAATAATGCAACGCAACCATGGTTTCCTTCACATAAATCAACAATTAATAATTTCAATGCAGTACCGGTATGGCCGAGTGCACACCCGTCGGTGTGCACCCTCTCATTCCCCTTCCACCCCGTGGTGGAGGGTGCCCACTCTTACTGACTCGCTCCCATACAACCACGTATATGGGACTACGGGTAGGACTTTCGTGCTCACTACATGTGAGCACAGAGGCCCGCATCAGAATGGGTCGCCTCTTCCATCATGAATGCACAAATGCAATTGACGCAAACAAATTTGCACACTACATTCATTTTTCACATCCAAAAATTACCATTGTCAACATCATATCTGTCGGCGTATTCCACCTGACAGGCCCTAGTCTACAGACCGGGTTTTGGTTCGGTAGGGGGGTGTCTTCGAAGCTGGCTAACCCTAACAGAGGGGAACCCCAGTATCTTTCCCACTAACGAACTTTGATGCCTAAGAACTTGATGAACACCGCGGTTTTACCCAGGTTCAGGCCCCCTTTGGAGAAGGGTAACAGCCTTACGTCCTGCCTGATCTTGGATTGCTTCTTGAAAACTTGGCTACAGGGCTTGTGGATGATTAGCTCTTCTGTTGAGCCTTTTTTCCTCCTATCTCTCTTTTTCCGTCCCCCCCTCTTGCACTCTGGAATGCCCTTATATACATTAGGCCGACACGGGTCGAGTAGAGAGAGGGGGAGGTGTCATTACACCTGTCTACACACATTTATTACGCCTCCATGCGCTGTCCCGTTCCTCCGGCCTTAATTAACGCCACCGCACGGCTTCTCCCGGTTCTTCCGCGATGTGACCCCTCTGTGACGGGTTGGTATGAGGTGTCAGAGGAATGGGCTTGTAGCAGAATTCCTTGGAATTGACGGGCCTGACACCGCAGACCTGTCTTCTGACACGGTACGTCGGGGTAGGATGCTTCGAGGCGAAGCCACCTTGTCCTACCTTTTTGCCTGGCGGCGGGGCGAGCAGGGCGTGGTCGCCCACCTGCTCGCCTTCGCGCCACGTGGACCGACACCCGGCGGGCAAGGCGTGCTTCGCCACCGCCGCCAAAGCCGCCACGTGGGCCGGGCGCCGAAGCAGGCGTGGATGCCCTCACTCGCTTCCCGCGCCATGTGGACCGGCACCCGTGGGCGAGCGTGCTTCGCCCACCGCCGCCAAAGCCGCCACGTGGTTGGCGCCGGCGAGCGGCAGTGCGCGGATGCCCACCGCCGCCCAGCGCCACGTGGACCGGCACCTGACACCTGACAGACGGGGTGCACGCACCCACCCGCCTGCAAGGCTGCCACGTGGGCCACACATACTTTTGTGCGGCGAAGAGGGTACCCTGGTGTAAAGTACACCGACAGTAGCCCCCGGGCCCACCCTAGAATGCATACGAGAGCTTTTTGAGATCTTACATTAAATGCCGGTGCATTCTTGGATGGGGCCATCACTCATCAGGATGCGACCGCCTCGATTTCTTCTCGCATCCGCCGATTTTCCTTGGGACCCGAAACGGCGCACGATCTTGTCTTTTCATGAACCGTCGGTGCGAGTGGGGCGATATATAGATCCATCTGCACCAAGACAGTTTACGCTTTCCATCTTCCAGCACCCTTCGTCTTCTTACCCAAAACTTCCTTTGCTTTTCGACGCTCCTGCTCCCATGGCCGCTCCGTCACCCATTCCCGCCTCCACTGTGAACTCCTACACAGTGGGGAGGATAGCCAGCATCATCCCAGAGGGCGCCCTTCACTTCCGGGCGGGAACCCCGACGGCGCGGTGCCTCTCGGATGAGATCATCATCTTCATCTGGGGGATGATGGCGGGCCTAGTCCTGCCATTTTCTGACTTCTTCTTGACCATCCTCCACTTCTATGAGATCCACCACCTTCATCTTACCCCCAACTCCATCATGTTCCTCTCCATCTTCGCACACTTCTGTGAAATGTTCATGGGGGTGATGCCGAATCTTCCTCTTTTTCGCTATTTCTTCATTTGCCGCGCCTCCAATGACGGCGAAATCGTAGGGAGTTGCCGTTTCCATCTGCGGGATGGAATGGCAGCCCGCTACATTCCTTTCCAGCCCAGATCCAACTGGAGGGCATGGCGCAACGAATGGCTGTACGTCACCGACGACAGCGGAGTTGACGCCTTGGGGGTGCCCGCCGGACCGACGGAGGTCACCGAGAACTGGAGCTCGCCCGTCGAGGAGACGGCGGTGCTCCTAAAAATGGCGGCCCGCGTCAACACTTTGCGGGGCGCCGGGTTGTCCGGGGCGCTGGTAGTCAGGGACTTTGTGTCCCGAAGACTCAGCCCCCTTCATTGCCGCCCTCGCCCTGCATGGCAGTATACAGGCGACGACGACATTGCTCGCACTTTTCCTGGCCGTAAGTCTTCGCTTTCCCTTGGCTTTTTCTGCATTCATGCTTTTTTTGTTGCTCTTCACCAACCGACAGTCTTTCTTTATTCTTGATCAGGCGCGGGAAACATGGACGGGTCAGTTCTTGACAAGTGGCTCACCGGGCTAATGCCGTCCATCCCGCGCGGCCCATTTCCTTCAGCGGCTCGACCGCTTGCCGACTTGGAGAACGCGGAGCGCCTGCGCATCGTCAGGTTGCTCCCGCCAATGGACTCTACCGGCCTCGCCGTGTGCCGCCAGCATACATCGGATTTATCGTGATGCACCTCCCCATCGACGGGCCGCGGCAGCGACCACTCGTCCCGGACACCTCAGGTCCGGACGCCAAGAAGGCCCGCACCGCGGGCCCATCTTCCGCCGCCACCAGCTCAACAGTGGCGGCAACCTCACACGTGGCGGCCACACCACCACCCATCGCGGCACTAAGTCTTGCGCCGCCACACTACCTCAAGACGCTTAGCGCCAACATCGCTGTGGCGCCACGCAAGACTAACGCCTCCTACGGCGCCGCCTTCATCGCTTCCTCCTTCAGCTCCTGCGTCGGCGCCAACCTCAACTTCCAAGGCGCCGTCCTCTTCAGCTACGGGGACCCAAGCCGCCGCCCGACAAGGCGGGCTTGAGGTCCCCCAATCCAGCTTCAGCTTGAGGGTGACGCCAAGGGCGGCCCCTCAAGCTGTTCCAAGGGAGCAGACGCCACCCGCTCCTGCTGAGGCGGCGGAGGCTTCGCCAGCGCCGCCACGCCGCCATCATGAGGATCGGCCGGCGGCTCGGCATCAAGATCCGCCAAGTCGCCCCGCACTTTGCCGCCGCTCCGCCAGGCGTCATGCTAAGCTTTTCATCGAAGCTCAATCTCAAGACAAAGACATTCAAGACCCTCCTCGCCACGGCCGCTGGGCACGGAGCCCAGACGGCGAGGCAGCTGACGGGGGCTATTGATGAACTGGCGCGGGAGCGGGTGAGGGCGGACGCGGCAGTGGCGCAAGAAAAGGCCACCGCGACCGCCCTGGCCACCATGCAGCTGCGGGCGGAGAAGGCCGAGGAGGCGCAAAGGGGCTCCGAATACGAGTTTGATCGCTTCAAGTGCAATTCGCCACCATGCTCAAGAGAACTTTCCTGCGCATCCGAAGATGCCTGGAACCTTTGGGCGTGGTGCCGATACGCTCTCAGATACCGCCTCAGCGATCGCCCAGCGACCAACCAGCCGCCAAGCGCCCGGGATTGCCCACCGCCCTGGCCGCACGCTCCGCCAGGGAGGGGCAAGAAGTTGCGGTGATGACCGCAACTTACGTGCTGGCATGCTGGGCCAGCCGCGATGCCTCCTTGGACCCAATGGCGGTAGTGGTGGCCAGCATTGAGGGAGACGCCGCCCAGGCAGAGGCTCGAGTCGAAGCGTCGCGAAAGATTTGGTCAAGCAATTTGCAGTGCAGCAATGGTCATGGATGTCTCCACCCCAATGGCAGAGGAGGAAGACGTCGGCGACATCGACCTGGGCAATGAGTGAAGGGCTGGGCCGCCACTTCACTCTTTTTGTTTTTTGCTTCCGCTGTGTCTGTATAAACACTTTAACAAATCTTAGCTGTAATGAATGTTTCTTTTGTTTTACTTGCCTGTTTGCTTGCTATGTGTGATTGATATTGCATGCTGGAATGACTAGGCGATCAGCTTGAAACTCAGCCAAAATGCTAGTTAGGCTCGTAAGTCCAAGGCCGCGTTCCAAAATTCCTGCATGTTTGCATGCAACTAACCACGGACATAGTCACGGTTAAACATGAGCCATTTTGAACTTTAGGCAAAAATGACTTTAAGTTAGGCGATTCGTGCCAAATACTAAATTTGGCAGTTCACGTCAGATGTAGAATGGCTTTATCCTCAAGTTTTTATGCAGGGTGATCGTTGGCCCAAGTCCCTTCGGAGCTTAAATCCCAGTGATCTCTTAGAATTGCGCTCCAATATGGTGTAGTAAAGAAACAAGTTTCCAGAAGCGGTCTCAGGTCAACAATGCTCAACGGTGACGACCAGCGGTGCTTCTGAGAGCCAACCCGAGGCGTACGAGCCGTGTTTGAGCATTGTGCTAGACTCACACTTCGGTTACTTGGCCTTTAGCAAGCACCAATACCGAGCACTTTTCTTTTTTATCACTAAGGAGCCGTTGGGTTATGGATGTCCAAGATAACCAGGCACAACTTGATTTATCTTTAGCATATACATAAGCGAGGAATCATAAGTGTAATTTGAAACACTTATCTGGCTTATGTGTTAGCAGCGATCACCCAGCGGTTAGGCGGCATCGAATATTGGGCGCCTAGCCCCCAAGTCTTTGGCGACCAGCGATCTCCCGTCCTAGCCCCAGCGCTGGCGATCAGCGCGCGACTCAGGCGACCAGCCCGGCGGCTGGCGACGAGCGCATCTTGAGCGACCGGCCCAAAGGCTGGCGACCACCACGCCGCCAGGCGACATCAGCCCTAGGATACTGGCGACTGTGCGTCTTCCATGCGATATTGAATTTTTCGAAGTAGGCTAGCAATTTAAAGTTTTGCCTGTGCACATATGCAGCTATTGCGAAGGCAAATAGACATTATGCAGGACACATAAAATATGGGTCCTAACAATATTAGCCTATGCATGGGATAATATTGGCGTATCCGCTTTGACCTTCATGTCCCTGTCGTTCATCCGAAAAACAACCCACGACAATTGTGCGGTAAGGCAGCGAATTCCCAGAAATGATATCAGGCCAGCGGCACTTGCGGTGATGACCAGCGGTGCTTCTGAGGGCCAACCCGAGGCGCATTTAACCACATTTGAGCACCGTACAAATCCGCTTTCCGTTGTTCGCCCTTACCCTAAGACATACGCCAGGTTTGGTTTCGGACCGACAAGGAATTGTCAAAAATTCGGGACCAATGATATCCATGCAACAGATCGTCCCGCAGGACACGAGAAAGGGTAGCAATAGCAAGGCAGAAAATTCTCAAGGTAATAATATTATTGACAATTAGTGACCTCCGATCAACTGGGGGACAGACCCACCCCAGGATTGATCAAGACGAGTCACTGAGTACTTACAGTTTTTCATGGATAGAACTTTCGTAATAACTCCACATTGTAGGAATTCGCCAATTCCTGTCTATCCTCAGTGGCCAACCGAACCGCCCCGGGCCGAGATACTGAGACCACTTTAAAAGGGCCTTCCCACCGGGAGACAAATTTATGCAACCCAAGATGTGTCAATTCAAGAAGACTGTGTCGCCTAACATCGATGTTCTCTCAGAGACCCGGGTGGCGTGGTATCGCCTGAGGCTTTGCTGGTATCGGGCGGCGCGAAGGGCGGCCCGATCACGAACTTCTTCCAAAAGATTGACGTCTTCCTGCCGAATATCTTCATGGCCTTCTTCGCTGAAAATCGAGATGCGCGGAGAGCCGAACGATAGTTCGGAAGGAAGGACAGCTTCTGCTCCATACACCAGAAAGAAGGGTGTTTCGCCAGTGGCCCGGCTGGGTGTGGTGCGGAGCGACCACAGCACAACCGGGAGCTCTTCCGTCCAGCGCGCCCGCGCTTGTGGAGTCGATCAAACGCCCTTGTCTTGAGACCCTTCAACACCAACGCATTGGCGCGCTCTGCTTGACCATTGCTTTTGGGATGGGCCACCGAAGCAAAGCATACTTTGGTGCCCATCTCATCACAGAACTCCAGAAACGCCGCACTGGTAAATTGAGTCCCATTGTCGGTGATGATACGGTTGGCGACTCCAAAACGGGTGAAAATCCCATGCATGAACTTAACAGCAGCGGAAGCCGTAATGGCACGTACTGCTTCTGCTTCGACCCACTTAGTGAATTTGTCGATGGCGACGAAGAGGTGGGTGAAGCCCCCTGTGGCCCGCGGGAATGGACCCAGGATATCCAGCCCCCAGACCGCGAACGGCCAAGAGAGCGGGATGGTTTGCAAGGCTTGGGCTGGTCGGTGGACTTGCCTGGCGAAGAACTGACAAGCTTCGCAAGTCCTTACCAGCTCGCAAGCATCCTAGAGGGCAGTAGGCCAATAAAATCCCGAGCGAAACGCTTTGCCAACAAGCGTTCGGCCGGACATAAGGCTCCCGCACACGCCTCCATGGATATCAGAGAGCAGGGCGCTCCCCTCTTCCCGAGTGATGCACTTCAAGAGAATCCCATTTTGCTCGGCCAGATAGGTCCCCATCCACCAGAGTATAGCACTTAGCCTTACGTGCTTTCTTCTCAGCTGAGGCATCATCGTCGGGGATCACTTGGTCCCGCAGGAAGGCTAGGATCGGATCTATCCACTGATTTTCCCAGCCAAGTGTGGCGAACACTCGGTGTTCGCCCGGGTACTTCTCCAGGCCAAGCGTTTCCCCTGGTGCTGCCTTGGCAGCACCGCCGCCTTCCCTCCCGGACTTGGGGGTAGAAGCGGGCGCGCTACCTTCCCTCCCTGAACTGGAGGCGGCGGCAGCAGCGCCGCCCTCCCCGCCTGAGTCGGAGGCCGCGACGGCCTTACCATCGTCCCCTTCTGAATCGGGGGCTGCGATAGCGACACCATCATTCCCGCCTGGATCGCGGGCTGCAATGGTAGCACCATCATTCCCACCTGGATCGTGGGCTGCGATGGACGGTCGCGATAGTCTTTCTTCAAAGACTCCGACCGGGACAGAAGCCCTTGAGGATGCAAGCTGTGAAAGCCCATCCGCAAGGTGATTATCACGCCGGGGGATATGAATATATCCCAATCCTTCAAAACGGCGCTCCATCTTCCTGACCTCTACCAAGTACGCCGCCATGGTAGAGTATGAACATTGAAATTCCTTCCTCGCCTGGTTGATGACTAGCAGGGAGTCGCCCTTGACTTGAAGACGCCGGATGCCCAGCGCTGAAGCGATGCGCAACCCTGCCAGTAAACCTTCATATTCGGCCATGTTGTTAGTGGCTTTAAAATCTAGAGTAACCACAAACTGAAAAATGTCACCAATCGGAGAGACTAGGACAACACTAGCCCCCGCGCCCTCCAATCTGAACGAACCATCAAAGAACAAGGTCCAGGGAGGCGATACGGGGGTTTCTTCCGCTTTAGAAGTGGCTGGAGTCCACTCGGCGACGAACTCCGCCAACTTTTGACTCTTGATGGCAGTGCGGGGGACAAACTTGAGGTTGAACTCTCCCAATTCCACTAACCATTTAGCGATGCGGCCTTCTGCTTCACGATTGTACAGAATCTCTCGCAGCGGGTAGGCTGTGACTACAGTGATTTCTCACCCCTGAAAATAATGTCGAGCTCGACGCTACCAGACAAAGATACAAACATTTTTGAGCTTGAGGGTACCGGGTTTCGCCGACAAAGACTTCTTCGACATAATAGATCGCTTCAACACATTCTCTTTCCGCCACTAATCTCAAGACCACCACATCAGAGTAGCAAAGAATGTACAAAAGCAATGGTTCACCTTGCGCGGGAGAAACCAATACTAGAGGAGAAGTGAGGTACTGCTTCAAATCTTCAAATGCCTTTTGGGCTTCATCAGTCTATTCAAAATGATTTGTCTTCTTTAGCAACTTGAACAGAGGCAAGCTCCTTTCCCCCAACCGGGCAATAAACCGCCCCAGGGAGGCCAACCGACCAGCCAGGCATTGGACCTGTTTAAGCCGGACCGGAGGCTTCATATGCTCAATTGCTGTTATTTTATCTGGATTGGCTTCGATACCTCGGCTGGACACTAAGAACCCCAGCAGCTTGCCGGAGGGAACGCCAAACACGCACTTTTCTGGATTTAGCTTCAGGCAATTCTTCCGGAGGTTAGCAAAGGTTTCCTCTAGGTCTTGAATAAACTCCTCGCCCTTCTTGACCTTTACGACCAGGTCATCAACATACACCTCAAGGTTGCACCCTATCTGTGGACGAAAAGTAGTATGCATGGCACGTTGGTAAATGGAACCAGCATTCTTCAAACTAAAGGCCATTCTAACATAGCAATAAACACCCATGGGGGTTACAAAAGCAGTTTTGTCTTCATCTTCCACCGCCATGCTAATCTGATGGTACCCAGAGTATGCATCCAGAAAGCATAACAATTCACAACCCGCCGTGGAGTCAACAATAAGGTCGACCCGCGGCAAGGGATAAGAATCCTTCGGGCAGGCTTTGTTGAGATCGGTGAAGTCAACACACATTCGCCACTTCCCGTTGGATTTCTTGACAAGCACAGGGTTGGCAAGCCACTCGGGATGAGTGACTTCGATGATCCTGCGCCAACAAATTTCTCCACCTCCCGCCGAATGGCATCTTGCGCCCGAGCTTGCCGCGGATCTTCGATGAACCGGACGACTTCGGGAGCGTAGCGGTCGGTGCTCGATCACTGGGACCCCAATCATGTCGGACGGTTGCCAAGCAAACACGCCGCAGCTTAGACCGGAGGAAGGTGACGAGCGCGTTTTCCTATTTGGCGCCGAGGTTGGCGCCAATGTTGATAGCTTTGTTGGCTCGCCCCGCTATGCACCACCTTAACCTCACCGGCAGAGCCGGGCAAGGCGCAGTCCGGCCTGAGGGCTCTGAGCAGCAAAGATCGGCAAGCTCGAACAGTGACTCGGCAGTCCAAATAAGAAGCTTATGACAGCAAGGCTTGGACTGCCCACTGATGGTTATGGGGCGGCAGTTCGCATCTTCACCACCATGTAGGCATAGTGGGTTGCCGCCATGAACTTGGCCAGCGCCGGTCGGCCAAGTAGGGCATTATAGGGGAGATCAAAATCTGTGACCTCAAAATCCACCAACTCGGTGCGATAATTATCTCTCTCCCCAAAAGTGACGGGGAGACGCACCTGACCCACGGGGATTGCACTAACCCCCAGGGCGATCCCAAAGAAGGGGAAGGTTGGCTTCAGATCCTGCTGCGGAACCTGAAGAGCCAAGAACGCCGTAGAGGACAGGATGCTGAGGGAGCTTCCTCCGTCCACCAGCACACGGGTCAGCCGTACATTCCGGATCGTGGGAGACACCATGATCGGGAGATGCCCTAGGCCGGTGGCGTTTTTAGGGTGGTCGGCCTGACTGAAAATGATCGCCTCCTCCGACCATTTCAGCATCCGACCCGACCCTGAGCTGGACACCGTGGCACATACTTCCCTCTTCAACCGTTTGTAAGCGGTATTGGAAGGAAGGGTGGTCGAACCACCATAGATGTATGCCACCGTGTGATCCGCCTGCTGGAAAGCCAGCGGAGGGGGGTCTTCATCTCGATCATCGTCGCAGGAGCGACGCTCTTCGTCTCGAGGGCGTCGCTCCTTGACCCGCCGCTCCACCATTCGATCCACGACCTGACAGCTGTCCAGATCATGGGTACTGGTTTTGTGAATCGGGCACCAGGGCCCTCTTTCCTTCCGCCCGCGGCGGTCGTTTCCACAGCCGCGGCGGTCATCCCGCCGGTCACGTCGATCATCTCGCCGATGACGGCGATTGCCGCGTCGATCGCGGCGGTCGCGCTTCGGCGACCCACGCTTCGGTGATTCAGAGTCGTCGCGGTTGCGTTCGGCGGCCAAGACCCGCCTGGTCTCTCCTGCCTCACACTTCCGCGCCTTCTTGCTTGGCGGGCCGGAACCCTTCAAGGTCCCGGCGTCATCTTTACCCCGGCCACCCTGGGGACCAGAGCACGGCCCCTCGCCTCCGCGGCCCGCGCACACTTGTGTGCGAGGGAGAAAAGCTCGAAGGTGGTACTGACGGTACGGGTAGCCATCTTCTCCTTCATCTTGCGGTCGCGAACGCCCCTTCGGAAGGTGATGACGACCGATTGCTCCGAAATATAGGGGATCGTGTTGCGGCAATGACAAAACCGCCGAATGAAATCGCGCAACGACTCCCCCTTCTGCTGCTCCAGGGCATGAAGATCATCCTTCACGCCCAGCTGCGCGTAGGAACCCTGGAAATTGGCGACGAAAAGGCTGCACAGCTCCTCCCACGAGTGCACCGATCCTCGCGGAAGGTTCAACAGCCAAGAACGGGCGGAGCCCGTCAAGGCCGTTGGAAAATAATTGGCCATGACCTTTCCAGATCCGCCAGCCGCTCGCACCACCGTGGTGTAGATTTGCAAAAACTCCTCTGGATTGGTGGTGCCATCATAATTCTCTATGGACGCCGGGCGAAATCTGTCGGGCCACGTCACGCGGCGCAGCCGTCGAGAGAACGCCTGGCACCCAACGCCATAAACGGGGCCCAGCTGGCCACCAGGAACTCAGCCCGGAGAGCAATGAACAGGGCTCTCCGCCGAGTCGGAGGAATAAGCATCCTCCTTAGATCGAATACGAGGCCACGAGGGGGACTCTCATCATCAGGAGCTATCCGCTTACCGCGGTCCTGCTCCCGGACCGGGTGGCGCGTCAAACGACCACGCAGGTCGCCGCTCCGTCCGCGGGCGTCATCAAGATGACCCCTTAGGTCCCCACGGTTCCTTTCAGAATCGGGACCGGCGCGTCGCGCGCCTCTTTCTTGGCCCTGACCCGCCTGGTCAGGATGTCTGCCGCCGGTGCGGCTAGAACCTTGCATATCCTCAACACGCACCCTAGGTGGTAAAGCACCACCAACACTTAGCCGGCCGGGGGGCTCCACCCGCAGCTGAGCCGCACCCACGAGGCCGACGAGATCCCGCAGCCACGGAGTGGCCGGGGAGTCTCCTGCAAGTTCCACCGGAGGGTGGTCCAAGAGGAGACGAGCTGCATGTAGATTCTGAGCCGGGGTGGCCGCTTCCATGGCCAGCCGGCGTCGCGCTGGATGACCCGCCGCAACCGCAGGAGCATCACCGACACCCTGCGGAGGCGGGGTGACGTGATCTTGCGAATGATGGGACTGCTGACCCACATCTTGAGCATCGCCTGCTCTGCCTTCTTCCTGATGTTGCGAACCCGCCATCTCCAGATGCACGGGGCCGAAAAAAGGCACCGAAACTCGCCGTAAAGATGATCAGAGAGACCAACTTCCTGCCCCTACCTGGCGCGCCCCTGTCGGCGTATTCCACCTGATAGGCCCTAGTCTACAGACCGGGTTTTGGTTCGGTAGGGGGGTGTCTTCGAAGCTGGCTAACCCTAACAGAGGGGAACCCCAATATCTTTCCCACTAACGAACTTTGATGCCTAAGAACTTGATGAACACCGCGGTTTTACCCAGGTTCAGGCCCCCTTTGGAGAAGGGTAACAGCCTTACGTCCTGCCTGATCTTGGATTGCTTCTTGAAAACTTGGCTACAGGGCTTGTGGATGATTAGCTCTTCTGTTGAGCCATTTTTCCTCCTATCTCTCTTTTTCCGTCCCCCCCTCTTGCACTCTGGAATGCCCTTATATACATTGGGCCGACACGGGTCGAGTAGAGAGAGGGGGAGGTGTCATTACACCTGTCTACACACATTTATTACGCCTCCATGCGTTGTCCCGTTCCTCCAGCCTTAATTAACGCCACCGCACGGCTTCTCCCGGTTCTTCCGCGATGTGACCCCTCTGTGACGGGTTGGTATGAGGCGCCGAGAGAATGGGCTTGTAGCAGAATTCCTTGAATTGACGGGCTCGACACCGCAGACTGTCTTCGACACGATGACGTCGGGTAGGATGCTTCGAGGCGGCCACCTTGTCCTACCTTTTGCTCGCGGCGGGCGGCGGGCGTGGTCGCCACCGCCGCCCGCGCGCGCCACGTGGACCGACACCGGCGGGCGGCGTGCTCACCCACTGCCGCCAAAGCCGCCACGTGGCCGGGCGCCGCGCGGCAGGCGTGGATGCTCACCGCCGCCGCGCCACGTGGACCGGCACCGTGGCGGCGTGCGTTTCGCCACCGCCGCCAAAGCCGCCACGGCCGGGCGCCGGCGGCGGCGGCGTGATGCCCACCGCCGCCCGCGCCACGTGGACCGCACCGGCGGCGGCGTGCTCGCCCACCGCCGCCAGCCGCCATGTGGGATGGGCGCCGGGCGAGCAGGGCGTGGATGCCCACCTGCTCGCCCGCGCGCCACGTGGACCGGCACCTGACACCTGACAGACGGGGTGCACGCACCCACCCGCCTGCAAGGCTGCCACATGGGCCACGCATACTTTTGTGCGGTGAAGAGGGTACCATGGTGTAAAGTACACGACAATATCCAAATTATCAATTTCCATATTCACATTCTCAACACTCATAATCACATTCTCAACTCTCATAATCACCTCCTCAACATTCATATTCATACTCACATCACCAATTGTAAGGACCCATATTACCAAATTCGAACCCCCTATGTTTCCACCGTGCTAGTCCAGGAACAGCTAGCACACACAGTCAAACAGTGATGATAACACAGACATATCATAAAGTAAATAACAGTAATAAGCAAAAGAGTGTAAACATCATCATCACATTATTACAAGTATCGAGCCTTACGGCTTAAGTGAAAATGTAGCAGCGGAAATGTAGAACAAAAAGAGCCAATCAGTGTGCCCACAGGCAACCGACTGGGGTACGCTCCCTAGTAGCCCGGGTAGTCCTCCTCTTCATAGTCTTCACCACAGATGTCGAACGGTGGATTACAAGCTCTTGGATAACTGTTTCTGATCTCCTCATCTGCTTTATGGAATAAGCAGCCCCGCAATGAAAAGCGAGGGTGAGTATGCGACATACTCAGCAAGTCTCGGAAACTTAATGCAAGTAACTAAATGCATGGCTTGAACAAAGAAAGCATATAGGGTTCATTTGCATAAAGCGAAATTGAAATTTTAAATACAAGTAATAATAATTTCATAAAGCAGCATTTAACAACATGTAAATAGCATAATTAATTAAATTGAAGTATAACAATTTTCCAGGTTCCATCTACCTGGCTGGCTCCAACCGCCAAACTAAATCGGGAGCTCCAACCACTCGCGAATTCCCAACCACATTTTCATTTTAAACCAAATCCATCATTTTTCCATTTAAAACCAAAAACCAGAAAATCTACTATGTGAAAGCGTTCCACGCTAGCCCTTGTCCGTGGGCACGGCTACTCAAGTAGTTTTAACTCTGCAGAGCTGGTACACTTTACCCACACGACATGATCAACCCCTTTCGCCAAGCTATTGACACACTTCCTTTGGTGTGCCGGCAGGGAGATCATGACAAGGCCTTTACAATGCATAATACGCTACCGACTCCGCCCGCTAAGGTTTCACCGCTGTTAGGGTTAAATCCGCCCAGTACAGAACTGTAACACCGCGGCTCCACATTGAGCCCCGAATGCTACCAACTACCAAACTCACTAAAAATTTTCGGCATCATCTGTAACACCCTGGCGCCAACCACACCACGAGTGCTACCAAGACCTCTAATAACGCTAGCGGAGGACAATTCTAAAGCAATTAAAAAGCTTAACTGATTAGCTAGAAATTTCGGCATGACCTCTCTAGAAGTAGAGGTCATCCACTCAGCAGACAAATAAACAACAGTTATATGATAATCACAATACTAGTAATCCAAGATGACACATACTAGTAGAAGCATAAAGGAATTATCACACAACCAACTGGTAAATAACAATTCCGCAACAACGAATAACATAATTACAACACTAGTCAAGCCCAGACACTATATTCATTTTAGGTGGGTTGAAGGTGACCGAGGTCGTGATTGTGTCTCTACACCCATCCCGGCGCCACAACCTCAAGGTACCTAAAAAAACAAATGACAAACAAGCGTGAGTTCGAAAACTCAGCAAAGTGCATCAAATCAACATAATTAATCAACTAACACATTCGGATCAACAACAAGATTAGAACTCTCATATGAATCACCCAATACATAAAACAAAGTATATCAATACATTTACCTCGTTGCGTATCTCACATACATACCTCAGTAAACCTCTTTGGATGAGTCCACGACTCAATCCCCAACCTGCACTTACCATTAACCCAGGAACTACAATTACCATTCACTATGCAATGAAATCATGCTTTCATTCACATAAATCAACAATTAACAACTTCAATGCAGGGCAATGAAATGCTAAATGATGCGACACAACCATGCTTTCATTCACATCAATCAACAATTAACAATCCCAATGCATAAAACATGATCCATCATTGTCAATACAATGCAGATGCAAATATGCCATACAAAAGAAGAATCTCATATCCATACATCATAATCAACTCATAAAACATGATCTATCATTGACAATGCAATGCAGATTGCACAATTTCTATGCATATGATGCATCATGCATGCTCATCTCCTCTTTTAGCCCATACTGGGTATGGCCGAGTGCACACCGCGGTGTGCACCTCTCATTCCCTTCCACCCGTGGTGGAGGGTGCCCTCTTCTCGACTCGCTCCCATACAACCACGTATATGGGACTACGAGTAGGACTTTCGTGCTCACTACATGTGAGCACAGAGGCCCGCATCAGAATGGGTCGCCTCTTCCATCACGAATGCACAAATGCAATCGACGCAAACAAATTTGCATACTACATTCATTTCTCACATCCATAAATTACCATTCTCAACATCATATCCAAATTATCAACTTCCAAATTCATATTCTCAACACTCATAATCACATTCTCAACACTCATAATCACCTCCTCAACATTCATATTCATACTCACATCACCAATACTCGAATAATTACTAATTCCATCTATCTTGATCATAAATCAACCATTTTCGAAATCCAATTCCATACCTTCAGTATTCCCACTAGCCCTATCAAACTAGCGAGCATGAATATGGATATAATATTTAGCAAGATATCATCACGGCATCTAGACGGAATTCATCAAACAACGCACATAACATTCAATCCAGAGATGCAGCATAATGTCATGATGGCAAGGCACACAAAGTTCATCAAACAAGTCATAACACGTTCAGACATCGATGCACTTGCATCAGAATACTTACCCTCTTTATCAAAAGACAATTACCCTTCAAGACGTGCTTATAAACACGAATACAACTATAGCGTAAGCGTATACATAACACAAGCAGTTAACCAAATACCCTATAAGAGTTATACGGGTTGCACTTGCATATAAACTTGTTTTAAATAATAGCATAATCATTGAACCATTCTCATTCATCATATCGCCTGCAAAATCAAACCTGACAATATTAATGCATCACAAGGGTAACGGTAATATTGCCAAAAACATAATGGCCACCTAAGCCACAACCACTACAACGCCCTTGCCTTTACCGACGAAAGAATGGAGTGGCATGCGGTTGAGGCCACTCTCGACAGAACCTTCCCTGCGAATAAAACAATATTCATCCAACTCAAATTCATGCACACTCGGTACAAGCGACAGAATAAAACAACTCTACATATTCACATCTACAATCGAAACCAAAACATCCCTCATAACCACTAAAATGCATGCTCGACAAACCAGGGGCAACACCACAATTTGGAAAAAGGACCTGAATTTTCAATTCATGTAGTAGTATAAATCTTACATATAAGGTACTGAGTGTTATAGAACCAGGTCAGGCCTTTGCATGCTAAATGTCCTAAGATTTTTCATTTATGCAAACATTTAAACATTACCCTCTATTCCTGGAATACCAAAATACTAGCATGCACCTCACTTTCCAAATATATGTATATACTTCTATAGATCACGTTGCACAGAGGATAGACTTAGTTGACCATACGCAAATGAATTCCAGAGCACACACGTGAATTATCAGAAATCGAAGCACGGAGAGGAAACAACTACTGTTCAATTTCATTCTCATCTAACATCATAAAACTTTCATCTTACACATCTATGCACTACACCCTGCTTCAAACATGCCGATACATGAGATCTAATGCAAATTACCTCAAGCTCACAATTTAATGGGAGTCAAGGTCACAAGCACAACCAGCAGATAGCTCAAAAATGTTAAAAGCTAACAATTCATAAGCATTTGAATAAACAGATTTCTAACATATCTGACCAAATGCATAAGAACTAGGATGCAGTATCACAAGAAAATTCCTTACGGGATATCCTACCACATAAATGCTAGAATAACATTCCACAAACACCAGCACCATTATCACCTCAAGTACTACGCTACTTGTAACTTCACCAAATAATCAAGATAATAAATGCACAAACACAATCAACAACCCTAAACCTTCTAGGCATTCTCACAAACACCTCTCATGCATGCCAAAATTCCCCAAGAATCAAAATATACCTCCAATCTCACATCCATGGAGAAAGAGGAGATGGGGGACTTGGCCAGCTGGAGGGGAGGGCTGCGCCGCGGGAGGAAGCCGTGTTGGGGAAGAACCGGCCAGAGGCGGCGCTGGAGGGATCGCCGGAGCGCAGGTCGGAGGATCACGCCGTGGGCCGGAGGCGTCGGCAGGCGAGCTCTGGGAGGAGGCGACGGGAAGCAGCAGGAGGAGGTGCAGGGGAACCGATGAAGCAAGCACCGGAGGAGCTCGGGAGCAATCTTGATCTGGAGAGGCGCCAGAGAGCATCTCTGGGGAGGCGACGGAGAGCTTCTCAGGGTCGGCCAAAGAATGAAGAAAATATCGGCCTGGCCTCCCACCAATGACAGCCACACAAAAAGAAGAGAGAGAGAGAGAGGTTAGGTAAGGGAGGGAAAAAACATTTGCGGTATTACAAGAAGCCCCCTCTTGCGCCTTGCAAGTACCCTCACTCTGAGAATCAAGCATTATTTTCGCCGGCCAAAAGCCGACGAAACTACAGAAAAAGCCGAAAATAGCTATTTTAAATGGGTTTTTCAGTATTTTCGTCGACTTTTGGCCGACAGAACAAAAACGACAATCTATATTAATTTAAATTCAAGAACCCATTTAAAATAAAGTTATTTTCGACGACTACGTGGTCGTCGAAATTACTAGTCGATGCATCGAACCACGCTCGGTCTTGACGTGGCATATGTATTTTAAACCGAGGCCGACGAAAATAATATTTTAAATTTAAAAATATGAAAAAGCTATTTTCGTATTTTAAATTTAAAAAATATGAAAATGTTATTTTAAATAGGCCTAGGCCGACGAAAATAGTATTTTAAATTTAAAACAAATATGAAAATGCTATTTTTGGTATTTTAAATTTAAAAAAATATGAAAATTCTATTTTAAATACCGGTTTACGAAAATAGTATTTTAAATTTAAAAAATATAAAAACCTATTTTAAATAAAGACAGTAATTTAAAATAATATTTTAAATTTTAAAAAATATATAAATCCTAAAATTTACGTAAATTCACCTAATCCGATGCCGCTAATAAAAGTTCACAATTGTTATTTTGATAATTTGGATGTCATGGTAATGAAAAGGCATGCATTATAGTGAAGGCTATGATGCACGATCATGTGCAATGAGATGAACATGTTAAAAGGTCGAAAAGATAAATCTTTGCAGTATGAAGTCAATCCAATAATTCCAAGCACCAAGATTAACCATGAAGCGTAATGATTAAAATAGCACAAGATATCATATTGACTTATAATAACAGAGTGTATCATGTTGAATGCGCCACAATCGAGATATCAACAATGGCATGATCATTAACAAATCAACTAGCATAAGGCTCAAGTTGTTTATTTCGAGTGTTCTCGATGTCGGGTTGCCTAAAAGGCCTTCCTCGCCACGGAACGAGAAATAGACAAATTGTGACAACCTTACCTCAATTACAGATTTATTACTTGATGAATAAAACTAATCTACTCAATTGATTGTTATATATGCACAAGAGTAGTGAATCAAGCTAACGAAGCTTCTTGAGCAGAACATCTCTAAGATGAATGCTTTGGCGATTCTATCGAGATCAATTAATCAAAGTCGCTATCTTTGATGAGATCAAGATCTTTGGAGCAATCGCAGAGCATGAAGACGAGTAATAAAGCAAAATGTTCACTATCTAAGCATATAACGCATGATATCAATTGAGCTAATCAAGTATACACCAATATTTAATAGACTGACAAGATTTGTTGTCACAATTAGTCTATTGCAGTCCCAAAATCATCATCGAACACTAAGCCCACAGCAAGGTTGTAACAGCCCTGTAAATTTGAAAATAAGTAAAAATAAAAGTTTTTGAATTTAAAAATGGAATTGAATAAAAATTTCAATGTAAATAAAATTTTCAATTTAAAATAATGTCCTTTCCTCATTTTCATGCATTTTAATTTTAAGAAAATTATGAATAGCAATATTAAAACCTTAAACATGAAATTTTTACCTTAAAATCCTGATAATCTTATAAACCTCTGCTAAAAATATCAAACATTAAAACTTACATTTGTGAATTTTATAAATTCAAAAACAGAAAATTAAAAAGATTGAAATTGATGATGTCAGAATTTTTAGAAATTAAATATAAGATATAAAATCATGAAAATTTTACAGAAGGTTAATGATGCTAATTCAGATCTATGATAAAATTTTCATAAAATAAAAATGTCATCTCTATCATCAAATAAATATAAAACAGAATAATTGAAAATCTAGAAAATGGCATTGTTAGAATTTTAATAAATTTTATAACCACAATTTTCAGCTGAAAATTTTACTGGAGACTTATCATTATCCTACCAACGCGAACAAAAAGTTTTGTCATTGAAATAAATATGCAAACCGAGTTTATGCCAGAATTTATCCTTGAGCTGGCTCAAATAGCATCTGCCGACATCTCACCAGTCTTATGGCCCCACACGACAGCCTCTGTCTACAGTGTGTCTTCTTCCCTTGCTCCTTTCTTCTTTTCTTCTGCCGAGCACAGGAAAGGCCAGCAGAGACTCCGTTCTCATCCCTTCGCGCCGCAACTTCGACCCTCCAGCCTTCAGCCACGTCGCCAGCTCTGCCATGCGCTGCCCCGGCTGCTGGCTGCTGCGACGCAGAGAGGCGAAGAATCCCCGCGTGTTCATCCCGCCGCAAATCACATCCGTTGGTCCGATGCCACGGCAGTGTCTCGAACCTGATCGGCTGCCACGTCCCTGCCCTGCCCTGAATTCGCCAGCGAAAGCCTCGGCCGCTCTCTTCTTCCTTGCCGGATCGTTGCCACGGCAAGCATCCGACCGCACGATTTCTGCCACGGCACGATTTGGGCAGCGCCGTCCTGACCAGAGGCCTGCCAATCCTTACCCAAGTGCTAACACGGCAAATATCTCCTCTGGGAATCCTTGCCACGGCAAAACATCGCCAGCACCGCCTCCCCATTTCTCTTCCACTGCACGCCAGGACCAAACTGCCTTGGCTCGGCCATAAAACCCGGTGCGGCCAATCTCCAGAGACTCAACACAGCCTCATCTACCATCCTCCTGAGCCTCTCCCATCGCTCTATCTCCACCTTCTTCCTCAAGCCCGGCAAGAACCGAAGAAAGGGAGAATTCATGCCCGAAGCTCCATACCTTGAATTAACCCAAACCATCAACACCGAGGCACCCTCATGATCCCTAAAGTCTATCTCCAGTATCAATTCGACTCCATCTTCACCAGAGAGCCGCCGCACCGTGCTCCTCTCTTCCGCCATGGATGTGCACGGTGAGGACCTCCTTTGACTTATTCTCCCTTTCAATTGAATGCTAAAACGGAGTCCTTATCGATCACTGATACTTATCCTGGTGAAAATGAAGTCCGGAGACCTCCTTTCTTCCTCGCCACCGATCTGCCATGGCAGCCGCCGCTCGGCCACCGTGGGCAGCCCACTTCCGGCCACCTCCGGCCAATCCAACGCCACCATCAGGTGCGCCCAAGCCTGCTGATGCTTTCCGAGGAATCAAATCGCCGGAATCCGGTCTCCCCTCGCCGGCGCAGCCGTCCTCCGCCGCTGTCACCATGCGCACCGTGGGCAGCCCACTCCCGATCATCTCTTACCACCAAACGACCACCAACAGGAGCGCAAGGATGCCCTGGTGCCCGCCATGCAACCCGTGCAGCCTCTCCGGCCTCCTCTCGCCGGCGGCGAGCCCGGATGCACCTTCCCCTGCTCCCTGTCGCTGACGCATGGGACCCGGCAGTCAGCTGCAACCGTTTCGCCATCTCACTGACACCGCGGGCCCCAACCGTCAGCTCCTCACTCCGGACTTACCTAAATGGAAAGCGTATTCGCAGTGCGAACGCGTACTTTCCTTATTCGGTAATTTCCCCATTTTCCAGCATTTTCTTGACTCTAGTAAATTCATTTGTTCATAACTTTTGAACTAATAATCAAAATGAGGTGAAATAAAATCCTAAATTCATATAAAATCAAGAAGAATCTAAATATGTAAAAAATATTAAAATTTTGAGTTGCAGAATAATTATTTATATTAAACTTCATTTATAATGCTAATATGGTTGTTATGAGAATTTGGGTATAATAAGAAATTAAATAAGAAAATAAATTTTTAAATGATTAATGGACCAGGATGAATTACAATCTGCAAAAACCTTTAATGTTTGAGTCATGGGACAATTATTAAAATTTGAAATAGTATAAGCACCCTATTATGGACCTTATTGCATATATGGAAAATATAATCCTAAAAATAATTAAATAAATTTTAATGTGTCTCTGGAATCCTAATGAACTCAATTATACAAAAACATTTAATTCTTGAACTCAGTTTAAATTATTTGCTTTATAATTACTAATAAAGCATGATATGTCCATTAATAAGAGTAAAAGCATAATAGCTCATAAAATGATAAAGTAATTTGTATTAAGCTCCTAGAATCAATAGAAACCCATACATGTAAAAATATTTGGAATAAAGTTTAATTTGAATTCTTTTATCATAAAGTAATGTCAAATGTAACAGTAATCAAATAAGAAACCTATTGCAGTTTAAGTCAAAATAATGCCAAACCAACTTTAAAACATTTCTAGGATTGCTACCTGCTAACACCTGAAAAATGAATCAAGGATCATACATAGTGTAGTTAGAAATGAAATTTAAAAGTTGGCCGAATTAGCGTTATTCACCGTGGTCATTTAGGCTAATTCGGCAGTAGATGAAATAACTCATCCAAATACTAAAATCTATGAAACCAGTTTAGTAACACTCTACAAAGTTTGTTCTACCAGATTCTAGAAAAATATTTCATTTTCATCATGCTTATCATCTAAATCTAGCTAGACCAAAACCCTTAATCGTTAATAGTCATGTTTACCCTTTTTGGCCGATTCCGTGAATTTGTAAACAAAAGCTACCACTTAAGCTCTTTTGTCAATGAAAATAATAACTTGTCCGAATCCTAAAATTTGTATAATTAGTTTAGTAATGTTCTTTAAAGTGTAGACTACACTGTTATGAAAAGATAATCTTAATTTGCTAAGGTTTGCATATAAATCTTATAGGTTAAATAACCCTAATTGATCATAGTCATAAATTCGGTAGAAAGAACAATTGGACTTCAATTATGAAGTTTGAATCAACAAAACCTTCTCAAATAAACCAGAAATGATCCATAGGATTTAATTTGCAGTAATCGAGAAGATATCCTTAAATTATCTTGCTTTGGATCTAAATACTGTTAGAGCAAAACCCGAATGTGATAAGGTTGTCGAAAACGTATCATGAATAGTAGATTCTATGAACTTTGCAATTAATGATTATATCTATTCCATCTTAACCAATTTTTCATAATGAATTCGTAAAATAAAATTAATAAATTCATAAAGAGCAATCACTGTTTCTTGTGTGAAGTTTTATTCATTCTTGCCATCTATTTTCCTTTGCCCTTATTGAAGTTTATAATTTACTATATTTCCTTTAATCGACGAGTAGAACCCGACGTTGTAGATTCCGTCATCACCTCCATCAGTCGCAACCTCGACTTCGTCGTAAGCAAGGCAAGCACCCCCTTTTGACCATGTTGATCCTAGTTTTATAAATGTTTTCATTAAATGTTTTTATTGCATGCGTATATTCATTAAATGCTGCTACTTTGTGGGTAATGGTAGCTATACCTGTTGATTCCTGAAACCTCCTTGATATAAATGAATTTGTGAACCTTGATACCTTAGAATCATGGTTAGACAATATATATTGTCAATCTGGGTATACACGATGCTTAATAATCTTGCTTAGTCATGCTTTAGACTTAGTATACATCGAATTGAGACATTGATCAAATGATACTTGGATATGCTGAGGCATGATGATGATTTTTGGTTATTTTAATAAAAAATGAAAATAAAAATTATAATATTGATGCGGGCAATTATTGGCAATAGCCTGGTGTGCAGAAGAGATTGCACGTAGTGTAGGGGGAGATTATTGCCCGTGTCAGATTAAGGACCGAACTATGGGTTGTTTTCAGGCCAAGGTAACCGTACAACCACAAGTACTGGTATGGGACAGTCTTAACTTATTAAGTTACTTGAAACTAGCTTTGCACATTGGAAGGCCGTAGTAGTACGAGCTGTTTCTTAATGGATTGCTCGAAGGGACGTCCACACTGAGGTGATCATGGATCAAACGTTTACCGATACAACGGTTGTAACACCCCGGAGCCCATACGCGCCACGGATGCTACCAACCCTCTAAACTAGTAAGACCGGCTTAGAAACTAAGCCACGAAATTACAAAATTTCGCATGACCTCTCTAAAACAGAGGACATCCACTCGTGAGACAAAAGAATTGCAAGAGTTATGATATCATTCTAGCGGGTCCTTAGTTATTCAATCACACATCCAACAAAGATTTAACAAATTTCAACACGATGAATAATAAATTACAATAACATTAATTACATCCAGATTTGACGAATTGGTTAAGTAAATTGTTGGAGACCGCAGTCGTGCACGTGTTACTACTCCCAACCCGACAAATCAGCTTCAAGGTACCTAAAACAGAAAGCAAACAAGCGTGAGTCCAAGACTCAGCAAAGTGCAACAGTAAAGAATCGAAATACATTCAACTGGATTACCTTTACTCTAGAATTTACCATAGCCAATACTTAATTGAAATTAATCAAGTACAAGAAGCAGTACCTACCTCCACTTACCACAACCAGCTCAAGTCACAAGAACAACGTAAGGAGACATTACCCATGCCTCGTTAATCCTTTCTGGATGAGTCCATGACTCAATCCTCCATTTGTCGCTTCCATTCCCAAAAATCATTAATTTACAATTTCAATGCAGTGCCATGAAATGACAAATAATGCAACTCACCCATGCTTTCATTCACATAAATCAACAATTAACAAATTCAATGCAATGCAATGAAATGCTAGATAATGCAACGCATCCATGCTTTCATTCACATAATATCTCATGGTACATGATGCATTATGCATGTCTCATTTCTTCTTTAGCACATACCGGTATTGCCGAGCACCACCCGTCGATGCGTGCCCTCAAACCCAACCATGAATGTCTCATCTTTTCTTTAGCACATACCGGTATTGCCGAGCACCACCCGTCGATGCGTGCCCTCAAACCCAACCATCCCGTGGAAGGGGCCTGCCGAAACAGGACTTGCCCGCTACCTAGTAGCGGGTCCTACGCTTAACACCGCTCCCATCCACGCCAGTGGATGGGACTACGGGGTAGGAACTCCGAGCACACCGGATTAGTCATACAGTCCGTATGACTTTCTCATCGCCCTGGCTCAATGCACTTTTTATGAATGCACATATGCAAATGACATTCTCAACATCATATCCAAATTCTCAACGTCCATAATCACATTCTCAATACTCATAACCACATTCTCAATACTCATAATCACATTCTCAACATAATCACATTCTCAATACTCATAATCATATTCTCAATACTCATAACCACATTCTCAACATAATCATATTCTCAACACTCATAATCATACTCACATCACCAATACTCGAGTAATTACTAATTCCATCTATCTGGATCATAAATCAAATCATTTTCGCAATCCAATCCTATACTTTCAGTATTCCCACTAGCCTATCAAACTAGTGAACCTGAATATGAAAGTAAAATCTAGCAAGATGTCATTACGGTATCTAGACGGAATTCATTGAACATCACACATCTCATTCCAATCCCGAGATGCAGCAAAATTTCATGATGGCAAGGCATGTAAAGTTCATCAAAAAATCATAACCCGTTCAAACAACGATGCACTTGTATCAGAATACTTACTCTTTTCATCAAAAGACAATTACCTTACTAGACACGCTTATAAACACGAATGCAACCATAGCGTTAAGCATTTACATAACACAAGCAATTAACTAAATACCCTATAAGAGATATACGGGTTGCACTTGCCTTAACCGCGAGGAGGGGGTGGCGTGAGGAAGAGGCCACACCCGAAACTACTCCACCTGAAAGCAAATAGCATTTGCATACTCATTTACATAGGTTAATAAAGTTCACAACAAAAACAAATAACACTTCTACTCACATCCCCAAAACAGCCCGAAACTCTGAATTTCAACCCCTAATTCTGAATTTCCAGAAAGACAGATTTCTGGACAGTAAATTCAGAATAGCATAACTTTTGCTATACAACTCCAAATGGAGCAAACCAAATATTTTCTGAATTTATAGGAAGTTATCTAGCTTTCTCCAGGCAAACGAAAAGACTAAATCTGCTTGCAACTAGCTCGAAACATCTGTTGAACAATTCAGCCTCCACTACAAACCAACATGGACAGCAAGCACTACAAAATAGCATATCTTTCAATTGGCTAGATAAAAAATTATGTTCTTGAGCTCTACATGGCCATAAGAGGATAACCTATGATTTCCCCACAGCCATTAGTTCAGAATCTGAATTTAATGTCCTCAAATTGAACTCTGAACTTCAGACCAAAACTCTGAACATTCAGCGGAATCAGCAATCTGGACAGCGACTTCCAATTGACATAACTTGAGTTCTACTGCTCCAAATCACGCAAACGAATACATTTTCTCAATCTACCCGAAAAATCCTAACTTTTTCTAGGCAAATAAAAAGTCTAATTCGGCCTCTAAGATGCTCTAATCTGCAGATGAACACAGACTGAATCAATCGCGACAAGAATTGGACAGCATTCGGTAAAAAGGGCATAACTTTCAAACGGCTGAACGAAATGTAGTGATTCTGGTCTCTATTGAAAGGTAATTCGATTATCTACAACTTTTGCAACAGCCGGACCCCCAGGGAATGCTTGCAACACCCTCGAATCGGAGCTCCAACACACTGCCAGCGCACAGCCCGAAAATTCAGAATAAGATGAAACCCTAGATACTTCATTCCCCTTCAACATTTTCCAAATCTAAGAACCCTAGAGCACCCAAAACCATGAAATCCCTCACCTAGAATATCATGCATACCTTCAAGCCCTAGAAATCCTTACCTCCATTGCCCACAAGGAGGAAGAAGGGGGAGGGCTGCTGCTGCCATGGAGAGGAGGAGGAGGAGGCACCATGGCCATGGGGTGCTGCTGCATGGAGAGGAGGCAACAGCCAAGAGGAGCTCGGGTGGGGAATGGGGGCTGAAACATTCAGCTTTAGGGAAAAACGAAAATCAAGTGGCTAGCTAGCAAATAAATTGGTGGGGCCGGCTAGCAATTTATTTGGTGGGGCCAGCTAAGGCTTTTGATAAAAAAACCAACTAACACATAAGCCCACACCAACCACCGATTGCCCACAGACAGACCAAAAAAAATTCTGGGATACTACAACGGTGTACGCCACTCTGTGGGGAAGTTCCATCATTTCTATGCTCTGAGTTCTTCTACCATATTGTGGGTTTTCGTCCCGTGCTGGTGCAAAGTTAGGATTAAGTAATGTAACGGTTATGTCATGACTCTCTGCGGCACACCAAAGGAAGTGTGCTAATAGCTTGCACAAAGAGTTAAGTCATGTCTTGTGGGTAAAGCTGTACAACTCTGCAGAGTAAAAACTAATCGATTAGCCACGCCCGCGGTCATGGGCACTTGGTAAAGTCATCACATAGTTAGCTGTTTTATTTTACAAAATATGGATTCTGATTTATGCTGTCAAGCATCATAATTTGGATTGGATATCCTTGTTGGAAAGAAATTATTTCGGATTGACATGTGTTGTCAATGATTGATTCATGGAGATGATCAAAGGAACTGAGGTTCGTGAAATTTACTGATTTATACTTATATATTAAACTGCTTTTATTTAAATTCCGTTTATGTTCTACAATTCATTAAATTCTTTTGCAAATTAGCTTTCTGCAAATTAACCATTAAAGCCTTTCCTTTGAAATGGCCTGCATGTATTATAGGTTTTGCAAAAGTCTTACTGAGTACGCAAGTACTCATCCTTGCTTATTCGTTGTTTTTAGGGTAAAGAATCAGAATAGCTCGATGAATTCCTTCGACGCAGGATTCGGGAATGTTAACGAGTTTTTCTAGGGATTATGCCTTGTCAGTTGCCTGAGGGGTTGAATGGGCACACTACAAGACTTCCGATTCTTTCCGCTGTATTATTCTTAATTGTAAGATTTTATTGTGTATATTACCTTTATTATTTGCAATAAAGAGTATGGATGTGATATCAATTGTATAAATGTGCGTACTAGCTACTAATCCAGGGACTAGTACGATGTGCACATAAGATTTCCATTTTTGCATTTATGTAAAAATGGGGGTCACTACAAAGGTCCCCAAGTCAAAAGAATTGACTGGCCCCTTTTGCATTCACCACAATAATAAGATGCATGCAACCAAATATCCACAAGATACTTGCCTGCATTAGGATGATGATGACCACCAGCATCACTGCTAACACTGGACCAAATTGACTTGATCTCATATATGATGTAACTGAGCTGGGATGGGATTATTTACAATTGACATGTAAATAGCATTTGTAGTAATATGATCCTGGTCTGAGAAAAGACATACAAGCTTGATCCAGAGACCAAAAACTTCACGGCATTCATCTTTCATTGATTGCTCTATTTTCCCTGTAATTAGGAGATTTAAAGAATAAGCAGCAAAAATATCTCATGTTCTAAAAAATGAAATAAATCGATCTCTTGGGAGTGGGAATGAACCAATTGCACAACCATACATAAGAAATAATACATCAGAAATAATTCCATACGAAAAAGTTAAAAAAAATCTAACTAGGCACTGAATTTGATTCACAACTAAAACATCTGTGTGTAAAGTCCATTAGACAGCAATAAATTCCTTGATTTAACTGCCACTGAAAATATGATTATCCACTGCCAATTAGGAAGTTAGCAGGGTGAAGTTATGCTAATACTTAATAGTACTAAAAATAAATAAATTCTGGCAAACCTGCAACTTCGACTCCGTGATCAAAGTATAGGATTCAGGTACTGGGAAAAAAGGTGTGATGGCCAATTAGCAAAGTATAGGATTGCATGAGAGCTAGGCAAATGATTGAACAGCAATCTACACAATCAGATACTCTAGCATTTCCACTTGGGGTAACCAGAACAAGTGGATTAATCCATATGCACTTATACACACACATATGTATATATACATATATATATATTTGCTGATGGTAAAGCGCATTGTATCACACAGAAGTAACAATTCTTAACACGCAGAAACTATTTGTCCAGTTAGCTTTCATCATTAAATGGCATCAGATTTTGAAATGACTGAACCAAACAACTTTATTCCAAAGGATGAGATAGCAAAGACATGTGAGCTGTATACTGATGCATATCATCCAAGGACCTCGTGCAATTGAGGAATCACTGCATTTAAATTAATTGGCCATTTCATTAGTAACACTGTGGTGGTGCAGTGGTAGCCCTTGTACTTAAACAGAAGAGAGAAAAGGCAATTGAATGCCTTGAAAGAATTGAGGGCAGGTGCAACTTGAAATGGGCAAATACCTTTCTTTATATCTGGTCCTGGACAAGTCACAACTGCAGATGATTCCATGACAGTATTAGGATGCTATGTAGTGATTCCAAAGTAAATAAATTTGGAGAAACTACACCAAATACTGGAGAGGAAGTTTGCACCTTGGAGGCTCACAGCACACAAATACTTCCGAAACTTTACTCAACTTCCACCACACTGAACTATAATTTCAGCCAATACAACACAAATTGCATTATTGAGCTGAATTTACCAGACCATTAGCTAGAACTGAAAACATGCTATGGCATTCCTTGGCTCATCATCTAAATGCATAAAATATTTATGTGGATTTAGATTTGCATTTCTGGTCACCAGCTAGCTTTTTCACTACAGGAAGAAACATCATAGCACGATCACACAAAATCTCTCAAAATGGAAGCATATGCACATACCAATAAACACTCAACGTGGAAAGTTACCTATCTCCATCTGTTTGGTGCTAACAGCAATGAAACCCTCCACGCCTCGTACGATATTTCGTTGGAAATGCTACAGAACAAGAGATATATACCCAATAACTTTTAAACCATCAGCTAGGCTAGTTTCTTGTAGCACAGGTAACAAACAGAACACATACTTTAGCTGCTCTTGTACAGTAGTATTATAAACTCTCTGAAGATTCTGGTGGCACTCAAGTTCAGCTTCATCAACAAGAGAAGGGTCCTGATTATAGCGTGCACTGAACTGCTTGAGAACCGCCTGCATCACCACATGGAATTATATCAAGTACCAAACAGGCACAGAAGCATGGGATATAGTAATTGCGAGCCTTTCATTAGAACAAGTAAAATTAGCCTCGGCTGCTGAACAAATCAGTAGCCACAAGCAAATGCGTAAAGGAATAAGCAATCACAAACACCACAAACCCGATCATATACGGTTCCGAACCCCTTTCGCTCTGCCCACCGGTGGCTCAAATTTCGCTTTCTCGCCGCGCATCCGGCCACGCAGTGACCGGTTGGGGAGGCTGAATTGCTCGAATTGAGCGAGGAAGCCGTACCTGCTGCTGCTTGGCGACGTGCTCCCGGAGCTTGCTGGCCTGCTTCTTGAGTGCCTCCATCCCCGCCGCGCCGATCGACTCGATCAGGAAGCAGCCTACAGCCACCTGTTCTCATTCCCTCATCACTTCCTTCCAATCTGTCATGCATTCATCAGGTGCCAATCTTTAAATGACCTATCTTACTTTTATGCAAACTCAAAGATGGTACCCACGCATTTCATGAACTGTGCATTAAAATCAACCAGGACAAGCTTTGAATCGCTAATAACGTTGCAAATGGTAATAGTAAGTCTGTATCAGTAAGATGAAATTCTAGAAACCTCATGCTGTCAACACTCATTAATCATGCATGAGAGCTAGGCAAATGATTGAACAGCAATCTACACAATCAGATACTCTAGCTTTTCCACTTGGGGTAACCAGAACAAGTGGATTAATCCACACACACACACACATATATGTATATGTATGTATGTACATATACATATATGTACATATACATATATGTACATATATATATATATTTGGTCATCAATTGATTCAAGAAAATCTAAAAAGCATGATGGAACTAAACCTGATGATACCTTATTAATTAGAAAATGATACCCAAATGACAGTTTAACCATTACAGCAGATGTACAACTTAGAATCTTTCTGTCTCACTGATCAAACAACGACTACATACATTATTCTCTGAATCTAATCTTCAAAAGTGTTAGCATATCCATTCTCAGTCTAATATTAAAATCAATCAACCAAACCTCGCAACCCTAACCACATAATAATGCAAAACACAAGAAATACATGCACTTCTCACTATCTTTAGATCTCAAAACAATCCATGTATACACACACACACACACATTCATGACTTATAGCAAATATTAGTGCACTACATTCCCTAGACTCCATTTCGGTTAAGCAAGCATAATCTCAATCATTAAGCCATTTCATCAATTGTACGTACTCTTGTATAAGCATTCTGAGCCAAACCCAATTACTATACCCCGGATGCCCAGAACATGCATAGCCTTGGCTCATCATCTAAATGCATACAATTCTGGTTACTTTGAGCAGGAATTAAAATATTTGAATCAACAAAGCATAAAATCTAAAGCATGCGACCATCGGCTTGAACCGAATAAAGTATCATCTCGGGCAATCGAACTACATGGAATTGTTACCAACAAAACAAGATATAAATGAACATATAAGCAATTGTGCTAATACATTTCAGAACGCATATCAATTTCATACTTACTAAAGCTCAAGTTTTGATAATCAAGCAGAAATAACATTTCATTAAGCATAATCATCCACACTTCTTATAAATGATTTCCGCATACTTGTAGTTGAGAGACATCTAGCCCAGTGGAAGGAAAGAATTAAGGAGAGAAAGGGGCGTAGCACTTAGCTTAGGGCTGTAGACGTAGCCGAGCCGTGGTTGTGTGCGATGGTGGCTAGGGGTGCGGCAACACTCGGGTGAAGTAGCCGAGCCGTGTTTGCGGCGGCGGTGACCTAGGGCAAGTAGAGAGAGTAAAAGGGGTGAGTAGAGGAGGAATAGTAGAGAGAGAGAAGGGGGAATCGGGAAGGGATCTGGGAGAGGTTAGTGAGAGGAGAGAGTGGCGGCGGCGCGCTTTGAAGCGGCGGCGACGTCACATTGGCGGGGCAACGGCGGCGTTGCATGGCGGGCGGGGCGGCGTCGGCGCGGCGAGTAGAAGCGGCAAGGCATGTTGAAGGGCGACAGCGGCATCGGCATGGCGCGGCGAGGGCGCATGGAGATGTGAGCGAGTGAGTTTTTTTTATTGGCTGAATACGGTTTTAGGTCTAGAAAGTTTTCGACTGCTCTGGTGGCCGACGAATTTGTATAATATTTTCGACGGTTTTCTCAAAAGCCGACGAATTTACTTATTATTTTCGACGGTTTAATTGGCCGACGAAATTAAAAACGTATTTTCGACGGCTTGATTTGAGCCGACGAAATTACACCGATATTTTCGACGGCTTGATTTAGCCGACGAATTTATAATCATATTTTCGACGGCTTCATCAAGGGCAACGAAATTAGTTTTGGCCGACGAATCAACCACGTTTTCCTGTAGTGCCTCCCGGTAAACCGCACAGCCCAATGGCGAAGTCAAATAACGATACATGCAAATTACTTAGCCAGGTCGTACCCATTATAGACATGTGGTTGTACTGTATAGCATGGCGCATGGTAACACACGACCGGTCCTTAATTGACTAGGGCGGACAATCACATTCCAGAATTTTGTGCATCCCGCACCCACCATACAGCCAATCCGCCCCGGTCTAAACCATTTTTCACTTTTATTTTCAAATTAATACCGGCAACACCAATTGCCACAATTTTCACAATTCATTTTGAATCAAATATGAAAGCATTTCCATAATGGTAAGGTACCGACGTGATTAAGCATGGCTAAGCATTTTCTACCGTCCCATAATACCAAAATGATTATTATTAGCAGTAATTAATTTTCCTAGGGTGTCAATGTTTGTCAAGGTGAATATCAATGTGGGCATAGCAAAGTTGGAATTTAACTAAGCATTTAAAATGGCGTTAAAGTACGATACGCAAAGTAATGAGCATGCAATACTTTAAAACGAAATAGCATTTCATAAACTTGGATTCAATATGGTCAAGGAGACTTGCCTTCAACCTCTCTCGCAGCTGCTACCTCCGCCGGATGCTCCGCTCGCTCAACCGCTGCGTCGTCTACACGCGAAACACGCAAAACGAGACAAGAATAAATAAAACAAAAATAAATAAAATCCAAAAATTCAAAAGAAATACACCAACAGATAGATCTTGATTTTAGATGAATTTAGAAATTTGAATCGTTCGAATCGGAGTTCTAACGGAGGAGAACGGGCCCTCCGAAGTTATCCGGGAGAGAAAATCAGGAAATTAAATAGAGTTGACACGTGTCGCGCTACGATTGGCTGGAAATTCAGAAATTCGGATTAACTCAGAAAATATGAATATATGCGCTGACATGTGGGGCCCTGGTGTCATAGACACGGTCTACGTGAACCGAGTCCACGGACAGGCGTACGGTGACATGGCGCAACGTGGCGTGACATGGTTGACACGTGTGCGTGTGGTGTGACATGGCGAAGATGTGGCACGACGTGGCGCACACCAGGCTAACACGCTGGGTTCTCGGCTGACATGGCGACAACGTGGCTAACACGTGGCTACACACAGGCGGCCAGCAACGACGTGGTGAGCACGTGGCGGTGACGGGGCAACACGCAAAAGGTGCTAAAACGGCTGGCTTGAAGGCTTACCGGGTGAGAACTTAGCGCAGATCTGGCGGTTGATGACCGATCGGATGGCTCCGACTGGCAAAGTAAACGCGACGGCGAGGCAGCGGCGCAAGTCACCGGAACTGGGGAAGATAACATGAGAAACGGCGGAACAACGTCGGATTAGCCACGAGACAAAGCAAAACGGATGGAGCATGGCATCAGGAACGCATTGATACAACCGGAGTCACCGGAGACTCACCGGAGTAGAAGATAGAGGCGGCGGAAGGGCTCGGGCATGCCTTGGAACTCCGGCGAGGTTTTACGATGCACCGGCAGCGTCTCCGCCGGAGAGAGAAGAGGGAAAAGAGGCGGCGTGAAGTGGAGAGTGCGGCGCGGAAACCGGAGAAAGCTTATATAGCCTAGGGTTGCGGGAATGAGCATGAGAAACGAGGTTGGTCGGGCGGCTGGGCTGCACGGGCGGCGGCGGGAGTTTGGGCGACGTGGCGCGACGAGGCGCGTCGATTCGAAGTTGATCTAACGGTCTTCATCACGCCGGGCGTGAGCGACTGTGGATCGTTGGATCTTTGATCCGACGGCGAGGGAAAACGGAAATTAGGGTTAGGGTTTACTGTGGGTGGCGGCGCAGGCCTTGGCCGTTGGATCGGCGATCTACTAAGAAGACGATCGAGCGACGCAGGTTTACGGATCAAGATCGGACGGCGGCGGGAAAAGGAACGATGGCGGCACGGGAGAAAAAGAGAAAAGAGATTTTTCCGAATAAAATAAAAATCAGAAATTCGATTAAACTTCAATAAATGCAATTAAATAGCAAATAAATTCGGAAAAATCCCCAAAAATACAGAAAAATCAAATAAGCACAAGGATCCCAATAAAAATATAAAATAATTAATTTGAGTTATAGTTTATTCAAATTAAATCCTTTTTGACTTTTGAAAATTCAAATTAAGCTGATTTAATTCAATAAATCGCAACGGATTCGATTTTAAATTTCAAACTCAGGAAACTGAAAAATTGGAATGTTACACCAATACTCGAGTAATTACTAATTCCATCTGTCTTGATCATAAATTAACCATTTTCGCAATCCAATTCCATACCTTTAGTATTCCCACTAGCCCTATGAAACTAGTGAGCATGAATATGGATATAATATTTAGCAAGCTATCATCACAGCATCTAGACGGAATTCATCAAACAACGCACATAACATTCAATCCAGAGATGCAGCATAATGTCATGATGGCAAGGCACACAAAGTTCATCAAACAAGTCATAACACGTTCAGATATCGATGCACTTGCATCAGAATACTTACCCTCTTCATCAAAAGACAATTACCCTTCAAGACGTGCTTATAAACACGAATACAACCATACCGTAAGCGTATACATAACACAAGCAGTTAACCAAATACCCTATAAGAGTTATACGGGTTGCACTTGCATATAAACTTGTTTTAAATAATAGCATAACCATTGAACCAATCTCATTCATCATATCGCCTGCAAAATCAAACCTGACAATATTAATGCATCACAAGGGTAACGGTAATATTGCAAAAAAACATACTGGCCACCTAAGCCACAACCACTACAACGCACTTGCCTTAAACCTCTTGAAACAGTGTGGCGAGAAGTTGATGGCACTCCCGGGGTCACACCACCTGCAAATAGGCATAACCCACTAAAATCATGCCAACCATTTAACCACAACAACTCAAGACAACCACGATTCTACACGACCCTCCGAAAACCTGAAAACTAGAAATCTGTCCAACGGGATAGCAGACTTCCTACAAGCATAACTTGAGTTTAACAACTCCAAATCAAATAAACGAGTACATATTCTCTAACTACAGGAAAACTCCCACCTTTTTCTAAGTATACAAAAAGCATGATTCGGCCTCTAAGATCCTCTAATCTGCAGTTGAACACAAACTGCCCCAATCGCGACACAAATGGACAGCGCTCGGTAAAACGACCATAACTTTTAAACGGCTGAACGAAATTTAGCGATTCTGGTCTTCATTGAAAGGTAATTCAATTATCTACAACTTTCGCAATAACCAGACCCCCAGGAAATGCTTGCAAAATTAACAATTTCGCGCTACAACAGGGCACAAAAATTTGCTCGAAAAACAAACTGCACAGCTTCTAGAGTTCCACCTCTAGACCATTCCACATTCAACTAATCAACCAATAAGACTCCATGGCAAGAACCCTAACCTAGCCACTCAACCACACCCCAAACCCTAGCTTGGCATTAACACAAACACCAAGCATGCGCAGAACCAACCCAAGTTAATATACCTCCAAGCATCACCATGGAGGAAAAAGGGAGATGGGGGAGATGCTGCCTTGACCCGGGGGAAGGAGGAGCTCGCCGGAGGGGAGGACGCCGGGGCTGGCCGGAGCAAGGCCGGATGACGCCAGGGCTGGCCGAGTCAAGGAGTCTCTTCTTATTCTTCTTCTTTGCTTCTGCTGGAGGAGCACCGTACGAGGAGAGGTGGCGCATGGGGGAGAAGCATCGGCACGGGAGAGGCCGGCAGGCTGGAGTCGGGGGGGCCAGCTCTAGGCGCAGGAGCCAAGCTCCAGGAGCTGATTCGGCCAGGAAAACAAAAAAGGGGAGGGCCTCCAAGCAATGACAGCCACTCATTTGAAGGAAGAGAGAGGGAGAGGTTAGGTGAAATTCCCAAAAACCCCTCCTACAAACAAAATCCAACTTTCAATCTAATTAGCGCGAACCAAGTAATTAAATTCTTGGTGCCAAACGGCGATTGTCAGGATAGACAACCAGCCGCAAAACTAAACGGCACGGAGAAAACACCCATCCCGATAAGTATTTTCACAGAAAACTCAAAACCTTTAATAAACTGCGAGGCGACAAAACTTTTCTCCAGAATAAATCCTTGAATCAAGAAAATGAAGACAATTTCGGCCAAAAACTCAAGAAAACGATTTAGCAGTATTACACTCTTCCCCCCTTTAACAGAATTCGACCTCGAATTCTGACCACAACAGGGACACCAACAAAAACAACGGAAACAAAATACAAAACAAGGATACCCGAAACAACAAATCCGGGTATTTCTCACGCAAGAGGAACTCCAAAATTCAATCCACTTCTCTTCCCAACAAAAGAAGCAAGTAACTTAACTCATTCCATTCCTTTTCGAATCAACATTCACTTTTCCTCCTTAAATTGGCATGGCACAAGACCAGAGCAGACAGCCAAAATTCCCAAATCATACCATACTACACTTGGTTCTTTTTCTTAAGAGGGTCTCGCCTTCACATTCTTTCACTCACATAATCAAACCCAAGAGTATAAATCCTTACTATACTCAACACGACACCACGAACAATCACAATCTTTAACTCTAGCTAGAATGCAAAAGAGATACAATTCTCTTTAAACCAATAAACCACGTACATCACCTTGGAGAAAATTTAACAAAAAACCATGATCGCTCTATTTCCTTTCCTAAGCCAAATCGCAAGGGCAAATTCAAATCTCGAACATCTCAAGAACCTCTCACCTTGAGCCCTAAGGTGGAAAGCTTCACAACAACGAATCACTCGATTAAAAGCAACACAACACACTAATCCCAACATCAACATTTCGAGACTAGCAAAACGATCCTGAAATCCAACGTTTTCCATTACATCTATTTATTTCCTTTAAATGGCAAATCCAAAGACTATCATCACACTATTTCATAAGTATGCATTCTTTCTTCCTCACAATCTTTCATCTACTAACTCCCACCGCTTGGCGAAACACAACTCTTATGGCAATTTCAATTGCACACCAAACAAAAATGCCTTAAACAGAAGGCAACCCTCCAAATAATTACACCGACAACCCCATTTCTATATGCAATTAAACCTGAGTTCATCCTACATCCCATTATCTCTAAAATTCATGCATCTGTAACAATAGAGGTTCCAATGCTCACACTTAGCGCCTTAGGGAAACACCAACAAGACTTAGCAAGAATTTCATAACTACTCTTCCTTGAATCACTTTCTCCAGAATTTGTCCTTTCGATTAATTACATCCGTGTTCGGAAATGTAATTAATCCAGATCTCCTTCATCAAAACCACAAACAAAGAATTCGTAGTCACCTTCTTCTTCAGTGCACTGTTCTGCGGGATTTTGAATGATGCAAGGTGAGTACAAAACGTACTCCGCAAGACTTGGAAACATAAATGTAACACCCCGGCACTCGCATGACCAGAATGCTACACCACACACCACTGCTAACAAGACTTTAACTAATTAAAGCTTGAGCTAAGAACAAATAAAGCACACATGGCATAAGAAGCTAATGACTCTCTAATTTCTACAAAACAAAACAAAAAATTCGGCATGACCTTCCCTAATAAAAGGACATCCACCTAGCAGGTAAAGAGATGACAATAACAATTTCAATCATAAACATCTAGGCATCTAATCAAGACATTCTAGCAGTTAACCTCTAGCAACCATTAATCTTTAATAACACAATTATTACAATGATCTCAACTAGTTATCAAGTGAACCATTTAACCAAACTAATCCTTTTAACATGTCATGCACGTGAGTGGAAGTGCAGCTAAGTCCCTTCCCGACAAGACGTCCTCAGAGTACCTAAAACATTTAAACAACAAGCATGAGTTCGAAAACTCAGCAAAGTGCATCAAATCAACATAATTAACCAATTAACACAGTCGAATCAACAACAAGATTAGAACTCATATGAATCAACCAATACATGAAACAAAGTATATCAATACATTTACCTCGTGAGTATCTCACATACATACCTCATTAAACCCTTTTGGATGAGTCCATGACTCCATCCCAACTTCTCACATTTTCATTTAACACACAAAGCTTTATCATTAACGATGCAGTGCAATGCACATGCTCATGAATGCATCTTTTTGGAGCTCATATACTTCCTCAGTCACATTCTCATTTATGCAATGCAATGCAATGCAATGCATCATGCCTCTTTTCTTAGCACATACCGGTATTGCGAGCACCACCCGTCGTCGTGCCCTCAAACCCAACCATCCGTGGAAGGGCCTCGCGAAACAGACTTGCCCGCTACCCAATGGCGGGTCCTCACGCTTTCACGCTCCCATCCACGCCAAAGGATGGGACTACGAGTAGGATCTCTGAGCACTCGGATTAGTCATATATTCCATATGACTTTCTCACCGACCTAGCTCGATGCACTTTTCATGAATGCACTTATGCAAATGCCATTCCCAAATCTTATGCATATTCTCCCCATTTATATCTTTATGATCACAATTAACTTCTATACTCTTATAAATACCATATTCACAAACTAGGCTCATTGGTTATACTTAATCATTACCAATTACATAAGCATCAATCACTTCTTTCATCCCTGAATTACCGTTCTTATTAGTCTAATCAAATTCAAGAATAAAGCAGGGTAGCACATCATAATCATTTAACAATTCCCTTCAACCTTAACATATTCACCACTTACCATTATGACTCACATAAACATTGGTACAAAGGTTAGCAAGGAATCGTCATCCTAGCAATCATACTATGGATACACTTGCCTTAACCGCGAGGAGGGGGGTGGCGAGAGGAAGAAGCCGCACCCGAGACTACTTCACCTGAAAAGGAACCACACATTCGCATACACAACTCAAAAACTATACAAGGTCAACTTCATATTACGCAACTACGCCCTAATCCAAAACGACTCCCAAAACCTAATTAAACGGAAACTGGACAGAAATTACCAAAACGAACACATCTTCCAATTGATTAATCCGAAATTCGAGTTCTTGTACTTTACATAATCACAAGAGAATGATCTACAAGTATGGTACAACCATTCATTAAGGAGAGGCCTCAAAGGCCCTCAATTTATGTTCTCTAACTTAGCCACAAATCTGAGCTTGATACAGATTTCAGATTTCAGGGTATCAACTTCTAAATAACATAACTTTTGCTATACAACTCCAAATGGAGCAAACCTAACATTTTATGAATCTATAGGAATTTATCTAACTTTCTCTAGCCAAACGGAACAGCTAACTCAGCTTGCATCTAGCTCTAATCAATAGCTCAAACTTTCAGCTCACAGCCCAACCTAACCAGAACAGCACGAAGTAAAAAGATCATAACTTTTAGTTGGCTCCATGGATTTTAGTGTTCTTTCTCTCCAATTAAACCTAAAGACACAAGCTACAACTTTCGCAACAATCAACCCCCTAGAAAATGCCCAAAAGGACCCCAAATCCTAAACTGAACCGACCCCCAAATCTGGGACTCCCAGAGGAAGAGGCTGATTCTGGACTGAAGTTCAACAGGGCATAACTATAGCTATAAAACTCCAAATCAATTAAAAGAATACAATTTCTCAATCTACAGGAAATGATCTAACTTTTCCTAGGCAAAAGTAAATCCTGATTCGGCTTGCACAAAGCTCAAAACCTCATTTGAACATTTCAGCTCACGCTACCCGCACAGACTGAACAGCATGCACTAAAATGGTCATAACTTTCAAATGGCTGGATGGAATTGAGTGTTCTTGGTCTCAAATTAAAGGGGAAAGGATTGTCTAGAACTTCCTAAGCAATTTTAAATCCATAAGATGCTTCTAAGGCCCTCGAAATGCAACCCTAACAGAGGGGCGAAACTGCCCGAAAAACAGCAGAGCTTTCCCCCCAACTTTTAGCTAGTTTCCCCCCCAAAATTTCAAACCTAAGAACCCTAGAACCACTACTAACCAGTGTAGGACCTCCATGGATGAGCTCACAAGAAATATTCCAGAGTTTAGCTCCACTCACCAAAGGGGGAAAGATCAAGAAGGAGCTGCTACTGCAGCTTGCTGAGTGGAGGAAGGAGGCGCCAGCTTGGAGGGCTGCAAGGAGGGGTCCTCAAGGGGGAGGAGACGCCATGGGAGGTCCTTGGGCTGGGGCAGGGAGGAGCTCCAGGGTTGCTGCGGTTTTGGGGAGGTGGAGAAACCCAGGAAGAAGCCACCATGCTGCACTTGCTCGGCTAGGAGGAAAAGAAAAGGACTGGGTGACAAAAAAAACAAGAAGCCTCTCCTTGGTTTGGTCGGCAGCAGCAACAACAAAAAATTAAATGGGTTGGTTAGGTAGGTGATTAGGTGGGGCTGGCTGTCACATGCTGAGAACAGTCCACACAAAAATTCTTCTCCCACAAAAACTATTACCACTAATCAAAAGCCCAGAAAAAGAATACAAAACTATCTGGGATATTACATTCTCCACCCCTTAAAAGAATTCGACCTCGAATTCGCGACTCCACTTGGAATTGAACAAGAACGGAACCACGAAACCAAACACGAACAAGAAGGACCCGATAGCTTGGAAAACATAACACGCAAGAGAGACTCCAAGTCCCAAATCGTTTTTCATTTAGGGTTATCCGAACAAGCACTTCATTTCATCTTCTCATAATTGTACATTCACTCTAATTTCTACTTAAATTGCATGGGACAAAACTTCTTCATGTTTTAGACCCCGAATGGGCTTTCTGAACAAGGAATCCCACAAGAACTACCTCAACCTATGACCTCAATACACTTATGCAAGTACTCACACAGACTCATTCGATAGGACAAATTCCATATCTTACCATTCTCGCAACAGTTTGACGAACTCAGAACAACTTCCTTTAATCAATGATTATCTTAAGATAAACATAATTACCAAACTCCGAACTCGACTTTAAATTCCCTCTTCAATTTCATTCACAAAATTTCTAATCTCTTCTCTCAACCTCTATACCATAAATTATCAAATTCCAGAAGACAAGAATCACCGATACCAACCACTTGTACATCCATAGTTCTCACTTGAACCTCCAAAGACCCAAAACATAGATTCCCATCTCCCCCATTGATTTAACCTTTTGAATCCCAAGAACCCTTACCAAGCCTTATCATCAAAAGAGTTAGCTCACTATGGCACTACTCCTATTTCCGACCACATTTCCACAATAATAATAATCTGTGATCTTCTACCAAACCTACTTCTCCCTAAGGGACACCTGCCCAAGATAAATGTTCGCCACAGAATATTTCACATCAAATAATCAAAACCTTCGCTACAATCAACTGAACCCAACAGTTCAGACACGTGACAACAATGGTAACATATTACCAACAACTTCCAAGTGGCTCACCCATAAGGGTTAAATTAGCACCACTAAGGAACATATCAATCACACGATCATCCCAAGAGGATTTGGACCAAGACAGGCAACTACCTTCATTACTCACCACTCTTAACCCACTTACAATCAACACTTACCCCAAATTAGGACCTTCTTGAAACCAACCCACACTTGGTTCTCCTTCTAAGAAGGTCTCACACCCACAAATTCCGCCCAAAGAACCGAATCCGAAAGTATAATTCAGTATTACACACCATCAAAATCCCATAAGCATTCATTTTCTTTTCTCCCAATAGAATCAAAGGAAATCTCAATTCTCATTAACAGAACTCACTACTTTCCTCATCTTGAGAACAATGTGATAAAATTCACATCGGGGAAAAACTCAACTTAAAAGAGGAACACCGCAAAAACTTTTGCAGAAGCGATCACAGTAACCAAAGAAAATTAGCTCGCTTTTACCAAAGCAAATCATCTCATACTTACCCAAAACCACATTTTAGAAAGAGAGAACTGCTCCTCAAATCAAACATCTGCACACACACACACACCATCTTCCTCTCAAGAGAAAGGGAAATTTCATTTCCAACAAAATCACTTCACCCATAAGAATCACTTAAGATAAAATCTTAATTTTCACTTTTATTTAAATACAAATCTGGATAAAATACAAACACAAGTATTTCCAAGTCAAGAGCTTCCAACACATTCCATGATGTATGTTTGATTCCTTTAGATGGTAATTCCAAAGATGACTCATTTTATATGCTAGAAACGCATTCCATTCATACACTCTTGAGTGTAAATCTCTCAAATCATAAATCATCCTAACTATCTTATCCAAGACAAATGATGACATGCTTCAATGAAATAAAGCATTCCAAAAAAAACCCATCAACAATTTACTTCATATTCGCCTTTTATTCCATTCTCAATTTCAAACCTCAAAGCCAAGTTACCACTTGACCAAAACACAACTTAATCAGGGGAATTCTATTATACACTAATCCGAATGCTCGAACCAAGATGGCATGCACTCCCGTAAGATCATACACTCAATGAAACACATAAACCTTTAAAAGAATGCTCAACTCGAATCCCACCATTTCTAGTATTCCCATATTCTTGTCATTAATGGCTTCATACCCCCCAAAGGTATCATAAAAAACCCAAAGGATTTTAATATAAGCTATAAAACCCAATTTCCCTTTAATTACTTTCTACTATTCGTATAACCACCACTGATCATAATATCATCCAACCCTAAACCAAATCTATCTCATGACAATCAACAAGGAGAACCTCGTCCTTATTTCCTCAGCACAAATAATTTACAGTTACTTCAATGTAAGGCGTGCATCATCATTTTCTTTTGATCTACAAACCATGACGAACCATCATTCGTACAATGGTTTATTCCAAGCTTAATACATATCTTTTCTTCCTTTTCTTTTCAACATTTATTTTGGCGTAATCAACAAATACCTTTCGTACAATCCCTAAGTCACAGATTCAATATCCCCATTCGTCCCACCAATAAATAATCCCATCCGCGTGATACGATCTCCACTAGTCATATTTCATAAATCTGAGATCCTGCATGGACATTTGTCAAGGACAAGCTCAACCTTTCATACCATCATTCCATATCCCTATTCTTTGATTTCACATCAATTAAGTCATTTCGTCAATCCACAATTTAGTTGATTCATAAACAACATGAACTAACAACCCTCATGTCTTTACACCATTACCTTGCTATAATAAATTCATCCACTTCTATGACTTGCAATAATTTGCACACCACTCTAATCAATTTGGTAGTTTACATCACCTCATCGTTCTAACTACACCTCATAGACATAACATTTCCAGTATCCTCGTGGGTCACGTACCCACCCTTTAAGGAAACTACAGTTCTCAAGAATGAACAACACCAAAAACATCTTTCTTTCCAGAAAAACCCAACCAGAAACCACAAGGGAACTCGACTCTCGAATTCCCAAACTCTGACGAGCAAAAGCTTTTCAAATAGACCTCAAGATAAACAACTCCCACAAGGGAAAATGGATACAAGAACACTTTCATCAAAAAGAAAACCAATCTATCAACCAAATCCTTTTCAGGTAAAGTCTTAACACTTAAACCCACACGACTAAAGTTTTACACTAAAACTTCAGTGAACTCCTTTTAATCCAAAGAACGACAAACACGAGAACAATATTACTTTTCTCCACAAATGAGTCATCTAAACCGAACACCAAATGGTAGCCAGAGAAATTCAAAAGGATTCACCATCAAACGCTCCCTCCTTGTCTCGAACCATCGAGGACAAAAGAGACCAACCTTCTCTACCCACTTTCTAACCTATGCCGCCAGAGACGACAACTCTCACTCGAGGGTTCCCAAACCTCAAGGGTGGCTCGACCAACCACACCCACCCCGAAACCGATAACACGGCCAAAAGGACAAGGCCAAAACCTTTCAAGCAACCAATTCACACAAACATAATGTATCCAATACTTATTTGAACACAAAGCAATATGCATAATCAAACCTAGCATTCCACATCAAAGCTTAAGTACAACATTTAAGCGGTGAATGATACCCTACCCATTCCTATTGTGTGTCGAGTGTGTCAAGTTTTAAATTAATTAACCACTCTATTTTAGATTTTAAGGTTATTGCCCTAAGGCCAAATTTTAACAAGTAGAGACCTATGCCATGTTTCTACTTTTCCAAGTCAACATTTTAGTTTGCTCTAGAGTAAATTACTACATTCACATACCATGAACCTAAAGCCCGCTCGATACCAATCAGAATACCCCTAAGACTCGCATGACCGAATGCTACACCACACACCACTCGCTAACAAGACTTTAACTAATTAAAGCTTGAGCTAAGAACAAATAAAGCACACATGGCATAAGAAGCTAATGACTCTCTAATTTCTACAAAACAAAAAAAATTAAGCATGACCTTCCCTAATAAAAGGACATCCACCTAGCGGTAAAGAGATGACAATAACAATTTCAATCATAAACATCTAGGCATCTAATCAAGACATTCTAGCAGTTAACCTCTAGCAACCATTAATCTTTAATAACACAATTATTACAATGATCTCAACTACTTATCAAGTGAACCATTTAACCAAACTAATCCTTTTAACATGTCATGCACGTGAGTGGAAGTGCAGCTAAGTCCCTTCCGACAAGGCGTCCTCGAGTACCTAAAACATTTAAACAACAAGCATGAGTTCGAAAACTCAAAGAAAGTGCATCAAATCAACATAATTAACCAATTAACACAGTCGAATCAACAACAAGATTAGAACTCATATGAATCGACCAATACATGAAACAAAGTATATCAATACATTTACCTCGTGAGTATCTCACATACATACCTCATTAAACCCTTTTGGATGAGTCCATGACTCCATCCCAACTTCTCACATTTTCATTTAACACACAAAGCTTTATCATTAACGATGCAGTGCAATGCACATGCTCATGAATGCATCTTTTTGGAGCTCATATACTTCCTCAGTCACATTCTCATTTATGCAATGCAATGCAATGCATCATGCCTCTTTTCTTAGCACATACCGGTATTGCCGAGCACCACCCGTCGTCGTGCCCTCAAACCCAACCATCCGTGGAAGGGCCTGCGAAGCAGGACTTGCCCGCTACCCAATGAGCGGGTCCTCACGCTATCACGCTCCCATCCACGCCAGTGGATGGGACTACGGGGTAGGATCTCTGAGCACTCCGGATTAGTCATATATTCCATATGACTTTCTCACCGACCTAGCTCGATGCACTTTTCATGAATGCACTTATGCAAATGCCATTCCCAACAGTCTTATGCATATTCTCCCCATTTATATCTTTATGATCACAATTAACTTCTATACTCTTATAAATACCATATTCGCAAACTAGGCTCATTGGTTATACTTAATCATTACCAATTACATAAGCATCAATCACTTCTTTCATCCCTGAATTACCGTTCTTATTAGTCTAATCAAATTCAAGAATAAAGCAGGGTAGCACATCATAATCATTTAACAATTCCCTTCAACCTTAACATATTCACCACTTACCATTATGACTCACATAAACATTGGTACAAAGGTTAGCAAGGAATCGTCATCCTAGCAATCATACTATGGATACACTTGCCTTAACCGCGAGGAGGGGGGTGGCGAGAGGAAGAAGCCGCACCGAGACTACTTCACTGAAAAGGAACCACACATTCGCATACACAACTCAAAAACTATACAAGGTCAACTTCATATTACGCAACTACGCCCTAATCCAAAACGACTCCCAAAACCTAATTAAGCGGAAACTGGACAGAAATTACCAAAACGAACACATCTTCCAATTGATTAATCCGAAATTCGAGTTCTTGTACTTTACATAATCACAAGAGAATGATCTACAAGTATGGTACAACCATTCATTAAGGAGAGGCCTCAAAGGCCCTCAATTTATGTTCTCTAACTTAGCCACAAATCTGAGCTTGATACAGATTTCAGATTTCAGGGTATCAACTTCTAAATAACATAACTTTTGCTATACAACTCCAAATGGAGCAAACCTAACATTTTATGAATCTATAGGAATTTATCTAACTTTCTCTAGCCAAATGGAACAGCTAACTCAGCTTGCATCTAGCTCTAATCAATAGCTCAAACTTTCAGCTCACAGCCCAACCTAACCAGAACAGCACGAAGTAAAAAGATCATAACTTTTAGTTGGCTCCATGGATTTTAGTGTTCTTTCTCTCCAATTAAACCTAAAGACACAAGCTACAACTTTCGCAACAATCAACCCCCTAGAAAATGCCCAAAAGGACCCCAAATCCTAAACTGAACCGACCCCCAAATCTGGGACTCCCAGAGGAAGAGGCTGATTCTGGACTGAAGTTCAACAGGGCATAACTATAGCTATAAAACTCCAAATCAATTAAAAGAATACAATTTCTCAATCTACAGGAAATGATCTAACTTTTCCTAGGCAAAAGTAAATCCTGATTCGGCTTGCACAAAGCTCAAAACCTCATTTGAACATTTCAGCTCACGCTACCCGCACAGACTGAACAGCATGCACTAAAATGGTCATAACTTTCAAATGGCTGGATGGAATTGAGTGTTCTTGGTCTCAAATTAAAGGGGAAAGGATTGTCTAGAACTTCCTAAGCAATTTTAAATCCATAAGATGCTTCTAAGGCCCTCGAAATGCAACCCTAACAGAGGGGGCGAAAACTGCCCGAAAAACAGCAGAGCTTTCCCCCCAACTTTTAGCTAGTTTCCCCCCCAAAATTTCAAACCTAAGAACCCTAGAACCACTACTAACCAGTGTAGGACCTCCATGGATGAGCTCACAAGAAATATTCCAGAGTTTAGCTCCACTCACCAAAGGGGGAAAGATCAAGAAGGAGCTGCTACTGCAGCCTGCTGAGTGGAGGAAGGAGGCGCCAGCTTGGAGGGCTGCAAGGAGGGGTCCTCAAGGGGGAGGAGACGCCATGGGAGGTCCTTGGGCTGGGGCAGGGAGGAGCTCCAGGGTTGCTGCGGTTTTGGGGAGGTGGAGAAACCCAGGAAGAAGCCACCATGCTGCACTTGCTCGGCTAGGAGGAAAGGAAAAGGACTGGGTGACAAAAAAAAACAAGAAGCCTCTCCTTGGTTTGGTCGGCAGCAGCAACAACAAAAAATTAAATGGGTTGGTTAGGTAGGTGATTAGGTGGGGCCGGCTGTCACATGCTGAGAACAGTCCACACAAAAATTCTTCTCCCACAAAAACTATTACCACTAATCAAAAGCCCAGAAAAAGAATACAAAACTATCTGGGATATTACAATAAATGCATGATAACTATATGCAAAGCTAATCAAATGAAGGCTAGTATAACTCATTTAGCTTAAAGTCGTATTTTCTTTAATTACAGTTAGTAATTTCACAATGCATCATTTGACCCAATATAGTTGCAATAACTAAAATTAATGAGAAAACTAGTGAAGGTTCCAACCACCCAACTAGCTCCATCTGCCAAACTATAACCCGAGAGCACCAACCACTCATAGATTTCCAAACCATCACTTTTATTCAATACAAAATTAGAAAAATCTACAATATGAAAGCGCACGTTGCTCGTCCTTGACCGTAATATCCTGAAAATTCAATATGGTAAGGAGATTAAATAAAACACTTGAATAATTTTAAATTTGTATTTTCCTACTTTTTCTTTATTTTATCTGGATTTTCCTCATTTTCTTGATTATTGCTTAAAGGAGAAATCCCTTTTGTTAATCATTTAATCATTGCATATGTGTTAAGAAAAGATTTGTAAAACAAAAAAATAAGAATTTTTTAAAAAAAAACTATGGAAATATCTAGAACCGTAAAATTTGAAAGTCTTATCAATGCATTAAAAGATGAAAAGGAAGGTGGATTAATAGATCTTGACAACCAACAATAAATATTTTAGAAATTAATAAAAAGAATCATCATAAATTTGATGTAAAAATTTTATATTATCTTCAATCTAGATTGGTACACCAACAGTAAAAATATCAAGAAATAAACATTACATTTGGTAATTATAAAAAATTAAAAACGGAAAAGTTAAAAATTTGATAATACTAATGTCAGAATTTTAGTTAATAAACCATAACGAATATGAAGTTGAAGATTTTACAAGAGACTAATATGGCCATGAGGAACCCTCAAAAAGAGTTTTAAAAATTTCAAATAAAATATAAGTACTCAAATAAATTAGAAATAGAAAGCACAAAACTGAGCACAGTGCATGGTCAGAATTTTGATAAATTCTACAGGCATCCAATCAGTCTGAAAATTTAAAAGTATGTTCTACCTTATTTCTAGTACACAGAGTAAATTCTTCATTAATTTATAGACAATATAGATAACAAATTCCTTGGATCAAACCCGACTCAGTTCGTAGTAGAACTTAGAATTCTCATCTCCTGTTGCTACCATGTGGGTCCCGTTCATTGTCCGACCCCACCTGTCAGCGAGAGCTACTATCGTCTTCCTCCTCTCTCAACTGGAGCTCCTACGCCTGACCTTGATCAATTCACCGGCTGTAACTTTGCCACCACTGCTCTTTCTCATCGCCCAAGGAAACCACCTCATCCCCAGCTTGCCACGCATCGTCCTTGACCAACTTATCTGCAGAGTCACCCATTCTTTCTTCTATTCAACCGCTGCAAAAGCCCGCCAAGTTCACACCACTGGTTCATGCTTTTCTACAGCAATCAGCCAGCTATAAATATCGCTTTAGGATCACTGAAGGATGCTCATCATTTTCCCTCTCATTTCTTCCACTCTAGTCCACCGAGCATTGTCAATTTCTTCATTCCTCAACCCAGCTGAAGAACCCTAGAAAAGAGATCAAGCTCAAATTGAGGTTATTTCAGGTTTTCTTTTCTAATTTCTTTTGTGCACTAATTTCTGTGACTCACCCCGTTCAAAACCCCTCACTCATTTGCAGGAATCATCGACCGAGCTCCACCGCCACTATGCCCCTTTCTTCCCTAGAATCGGCGATCGACGATAGATCAAACTAGCTCATCACCGAAGCCAGTGTCAAGTAAAATGGAATGCTTAGATTCTCTAGATGCTATAACCGTAACCGATTCCATCGGAGGTGCCTTCTCTCGTCGGCTCGGCTCACCGCCTCCTTCCGCCTCCGCATAGCCATGGTGGCAGGGTGGTTTTGCTAGCCACCGGTACGAATCGGTACCACCTCTAGATGTGCGTTGAGTTGTTGGTGCTAACCGTGCCACCAATTCAGCTCCTCCAGCCGTAGATCGTCGCTGGCGAGCCTGAGACCGCCGAGCCCTGATTTGTGTCGCTGAGCCATGGGTCCTGCCTGTCAGTTGGTGTGGCCGACTCTCTCTCGTGCGCGCCCTAAGATAGTGAGAAGCGGGCTCGAGGTGTCAGTGACTACGACACGTTAAATGAGAACAGTTGGTGTGATGCGACATACGCTTTCAGTTCACTATAAATGTATTTTTGCTAATTTCTTTAATTTCCAATCTGGTTAAAAATTCAAACTTGAATATCTTTTGAATTTTTAATCCAAATGGGATGAAAAAAATTTCTAAAATCATCTAAAATCAAGTTTTTTCAAAATATACAAAAATATTTTGAATATCTTGTCTGGAAATTTTGAAATTTGAAATTTAAGAATAGGGTAAAAAAATAAGCTATATGTAAAAATTTTGCAATCCAAATATTTGTTTGATGAAACTAATTTTTCTGTGATCCTTGTACTACCAGCAACCTAAATATATAAAAACATTTGAAAACCCAATTTGTTAGCATTATTGTGTTAGAAATTCAATAATGAATAAATTTGTAACAAAGAATTCTAAACTTTTTATTATTTTCTGCAAGACATGATGGCAATAGGTCTGGAATATGTAGAAATAATTAAAAAATAATGGTTCGAATCTGTTTTATTCATATAGACCATATCCTTGTGTAAAGAGCATGTGTATGAATATGTATACACTTGTAATTACAAAATTGAGCATGCATCCAATACCAAAAGTACATAAAGAGTAAAGAAATGAATCAATAAGTTAAACATTCATGGTAGAATAACAATAGGTAGTAAGATAATAAATGTATGGTCAAAAAATCTATAAATATACTGCTTTGAATCTGAATCCTATTAGCAACCTAAAGTTTTGTAACACTAATCTTTCTATTTTAAATAATTTTTGCATCTTGAATTCGAAATCATAATTATGAAAATACATAACTTTAGCTTCTTGAATTTGTTAAAATAAAATGAATAATTCATTAGAAACAAGAAATACTAGATACCATTTAATTCAAAGTAATACTAGTAAACACAAATAAAGAAGCAGTATACTTACATAAACATGAATCATAATCCTACTAATAAATACCTCTGTTTTGGTAAATAAACTTTTATTGGATTTTCAATTTGCCTTCTGTTTGTCCTTATTTTGGTTTACTGTTTCTTGTGTAATCTGTGCTGTTTTAAGTGCAAACTGTGTATAATCTGTTGTTTTTGGTGCACAACACAATCAATTCTAGATCAGAACCACTTGTGATGTGCTGTACATCACAATCAGTTCTAACTTTCACAATCCACCTGTGATGATCTAATTTAAGCCGACGACAAATGTCTGGGTGTCGGGCCGGCCCCGGATGGCATCTGTGTCCTCGGGATTTATTGTGGCCGTCGACATAGGTACTCAGTGTCGTCGACTCTGTGTCGTGGGACTTGTGTCGTCGGGAGGCCGACGACATAGCTCTGTGTCGGCGGTTTTGGCATCTGTGTCATCGGTAAAAGCCGAGGACACTGAGCAAGATCTCTGTAGTGATCGGTTCTCAGTTAGAACCGATTGTGATGACCATTTAACACTATGGGTGAAAATCGACTATGATAGCGCATCCTCATTATTGTCTAATGACTTTGTATTGCCACCAAAACCGACTGTGATGTCAAAAAAGAACCGATTGTGATCTACATTCATGTAGTAGTGCTACCTAAAGTGGTTTTAGGCCCATTAGGGTTTATAAACTAGTTTGTTTTGACTATTTTTGTACTTACGTGAACTAGTTGTTATTATTTGAATTTTCTAGTACATAGAAATATGATTTATTTACAGAATAATTGCAAGCCAAGATTGATCTTAAATATTTTTGTAAAAATGAATTTCTAGTGATCCCAGAAGCATATATAAATTATTTTATCATTTTATGTTTTATGGTTTACATAATTCCTTTAACATCCATATTAGGGTTAATACAAGTTTAACTCGAATAATTCCACTGTGTTCCAAAAATTAAATATTTTTATATATTCTAAAATTATAAGATTTTAGATAAATTTAGAAATTTATTTCACTTAATTTGAACCTAAAATGTACAAGTTATAACTGTTTAAATGATGGCTAGGTTGAAAATTCGTTGGAAATTAACATAATATGCTTTCTAACTACGAAAGCATATTGCACAAATTGAATTCAATCCTGAGCCTTCGTACCTTCTGGCAGGTCGGGCTCGCACTCCAGCAGCACCAAAATAGAGCGCTGCTAGGGCATGCTGCTGGTGACACCACGGTCGAAGAGGTTCTCGGCTGACAGTTTAAATAGCACCAGAGTACTGTGGCACACCCGTAGGTGTGCTCAATCACTGCTAGCAATAACCAGAAGTACCTCGCCACTGTGAGCAAGCGGCAAGTGCCATGGCTGAGCTTTCGCGGCCAGGTTTAGGGCATGCTTAAGCTCAAATGGGGACGATTCAAGCACTAGTGTGACCTAAGAGATCCATTTCACCTGTTTTTTGTGGTGGAGAACGGCTGGGTTAAGCTACCATCAGTCGTCGCCTCTAGGGAAGAAGGACTATGGTGGCGGTGAGCTCAGAAGCTTGGGTTCTGAAATCTGAATCGATGGTTTAAAAAGAAGTTAATAGTTGCCAAGGATGCTCAAGATAAGCTAAACTGGTACATGGTTCACCCAAGAAGCTGAATTGCAGTTCTTCCCCCTTCTCGGCTAGCTTTGGCAATGGTGAGAATGGTGGCTTTGAATGAAGTATGACCTGGTTCTTTGGGCTTCAGAGGAAGTATGGTTAGCTAAATGCACACGAGGTGGCTTTAAATAACAGAGTTAAAGTGGTATCCACAGGGTTTGAACCCGACGCCATTGTTGCGACTTAGGGACATGGATGATGGGGGTATGGTTTCCTGGGCAGGTCATGGAGAAAAGTTGGATAGTGCAAGTGTCGGCGCATTTGCCAACAGGTTTCTCTCTGGACGGAGTCCGGGGTTCGATAGAGGGGATCTACACAAGCTGAAACTCAAGAACACGTCAATGTATCCAGGTTCGGGCCCCCGATGCGGGTAATAGCCATACATCCTGCTTAGGTCCACGTTGAAGGTGTCTAAAGGGGATTACAATGTCTGCTTGATTCTAACTTTCTATGAGTTCTTCTCTCTGTTGTTGTCTTTTTTAGTCACCGTCTTCCCCCTTTCTCCATGCACCAGAGCTCCCTTATATAGGCTGGGTCGGCTCGGGCAAAGGAGGGAACATGACGTCACGCTGATTACACTTCATTTATTACACCGATCACTGTAGCCCTGTTCCTAAGCCTCATTATCAGTGCCACAGTATGGCTTCACCTGACAGTGGCCTCGTGGCCCCACCTGACAGTGGTGGAGAGGGTACCATGGTGTAAAGTACGCCGACAGTAGCCCCCAGGCCCGTCCTGGAGCGTGTGCCAAGTCTTTCAGACTTCTTTAATGTTGGCGCGCTTCTGGATGGGTCCACCACTCTTGCACACGCAACCGTTCTAGTCCTCTCCGCTTCCGCCACCTTCCTTCGGGACCCAAAACGTCGCCGTTTCTTGGGACCCTAAACGTCGTGTACTTTTGCCTTTTCGCGAACCGCCAGCGTGAGGTGCCTATTTGTATGCGCGCTCACGACCGGCAGTTCACGCCTCCTTTTGACTCCTGCGCCCTTGTCTTCTTGCCTCTTCAACTTCCTTACCTAAAGACCTTCCTTCCGATCCAATGGCGCAGCCGTTTCCCACTTCTTCCATCGACAAGGACAAGGCAGCAAAGCTCTCCAAGACTGCCGCCGAGGGTTCCCTCCGCCTGCGCCCTGAAATCCTCACGCCTCAATCCGACGCTGGGGAGATCGTCATTTTCTCCTAGGCGTTGCTGGCAGGCCTGGTGTCGCCCTTGTACCAATTGTTCCTTACCATCCTTCATTTCTATGAAATCCACCATCTTCACCTCACTCCAAACTATATTCTCATTCTCTTCACCTTCACCTACCTCTGCGAAATGTTCGCAGGGGTAATGCTCAATCTTTCGCTTTTCCGCTATTTCTATATTCTTCGCGGCTCCACAGACGGTGGAGTCGCGGGGAGCTGCCATTTCCGCCTTCGTGACGGATCGGCCTCTCGCTACATCCCCCTCCATACGAAGACCAACTGGAAGGCGTGGCATAGCGAGAGGCTGTACGCTGGTGATGATAGCGGCATCGACACCCTGGAGATGCCCTCCGCACCGGAGGCAGCCAATAAGAACTGGGGCTTGCCTGTTGAGGAGACGGCGGAACTCAAGTCGATGGTGACCCGCATCAACCAGCTGCAAGACGCTGGGTTGATCGGGGCACAGGTGGTCTGAGACTTTGTGGTCTAGAGGATCAGCCCTCTGCGACGACGCGCCCAGCTAGCATGGCAGTACACGGGTGACGACGACGTGACCCGCACGTATCCGGGCTGTAAGTTCATGTTCTTCTTACTACCATTGTTATCTTTTGCATGGTCATCATCAACCAACAATCGTTTCTCCGTTTTTTCCCAGGCGCAGGGAACTTGGATGCCCCCACCATTTCCAAATAGCTGGCCGGGTTGCTTCCACCGATGCCAAGTTGCCCTGACCTCCCGTTCGAGGCCCGACCCCTTTGTGATCTAGAGTCCGCAGAGCATCTCCGGATCATTAAGTCGCTGCCGGCGATGGACTCCACCGGGCTCGTGACGTTGCCAACCTGTGGCCCCCTAGTGATCAGGGACCTGCCCACGGCTGACGACCGAAGCAAGGGCAAGCGGCCATCTTCTTCGGACGACCCAGGTGCAGACCCTAAAAGGTCCTGCACCAAGGATCGGGTTCCTGCCCCCTCCGATTTCGTCGCGCCTCCGAGCATGGCCGGAGTGGCGGCGTCTTCATCAGGCGCGGCAACGCCGTCCGCTCCTACCCCAGCACAGACAACTGCTTCTGCCTCGGCATCGATTCCACCGGCACCAGGAGTTCCCGCCACCGCACGACAGGGCGGGCTTGAACTCCCGATAGCTTCCTTCAGCTTCTGCATGCCTCCCAGGGCGGCCCCTCTCAGCGCCCCGGAAAGATAGGTGCCCGCTTCGTCCACTGAAGCAATGGGGGACCCTGTCGAAGTCTCCTCCGGCGTCGCTGACACAACTCATGCGAACGTCGCTGGCACCAGCACCTCCGTCCTCCCCACTCTGAGCACCTCCCTCGCCCCTACTTCCAGACTGGCGGCACTACTCGTCGAACTCGACAGAGCGCGCGAGTCTTTGGGCACCCTCCTCGCCGCAGCCACCCAGCGTGAAGCGCAGATGACCCAACAGATGGTGGCGCTGTGTTAGGAGTTGGCGCAGGAAAGGGAGAGGGGTGAGGCCCTGTTGGCACAGGAGAGGGCGAGTGGGGCGTCCCTGCTCGCCCTGGTGAAGGAGGTTGAAGCGATGCAGAGGCGAGCAGAGGACGAACTGCGCCGCTCACTGCACAACTTTGGCGTCATGCTCCGCCCGACTTACCAGCGCATGGCTAGGAGTCTACAGCTGCTGGGGGTGAATCCGAGTGAGCCGCTGGAGCCTTCGGCGATGCAGTATGCTCACTGCATCACCCGAGTAGCTGAAGTTCTTGCCGGCCTGCCCGCCGCCTTGTCCGTCCGCTGCATTAGCTGCAACACCTCCTTCGATCCCATGGCCACTGTGGTCGGGATTGAAGGCAACGAGGCCCAGGCACAAGCGCACGCGAGGCCTCGGAGTACGTGGCCGGGTTGATGACGGTGGAGAACCCAGATCTCGAGGCTGCATTGGTGGAGGCGGAGGCTGAGGAGATCACCGAGCATATCCAGATTGCCAACAATAATTGATAGCCTGGGCCGCCACCATTTTTTGTTTCCTTTGCTTTTCTGCAATCCTGTACAAACTTTTTAATTAAGTTAATGAAATTATCATCTTTTGTCTTTACCTGAATGGCTGCTCGTTTGTGCTTGATTGCGTTCGCTTGACTCAACCGTCGAGCGACCAGCCCCCAGCCATGCCACGATGCGATTAGGTCAATGCTTCGGCGCTTCTTCTGTGATTGCACGTAGCCGCTACAAACACAAACAGCAGTTACGCAAAACACGCAGGAAGTAGACCAAAAAAGCCTAAGTCTCTGCGCGAGGTTGTCACTGGCCTATGCCCCTTCAGAACTTAGATCCTTGTGATCCCTCAGAACCGGACTGCAGCGCTGCGCGGCAAGGCAGCAGGTTCCCAGGAGTGGTTTTAGGCCAGCGGTGCTCGTGGTGACAACCCGGGGTGTACCTACCGCATTTATCGACAAGGAGCCATTGAGGTACCGACGCTCGTGACAACCACGAGTGCACCGACCCTCGGGGAAGGTTCAATAACCAAGAATGGGCGGATCCCATCAAGGCCGTTGGAAAATAGTTGGCCATGGTCTTTTCAGATCCACCTGTGGCCCGCACCACCATCATATATATCTGCAAAAATTCCTCCGGGTTGGTGGTGCCGTCATATTTCTTGATGGACACTGGACGAAACCTTTCAAGCCACGCAACGTGACGCAGCCGATGGGAGAATGCCTGGCATCCAACGCCGTAGGGGGAGTCGCATCGTCCACCTGAACCCCGGCTCGGCGACCGTGCCAGGGAGCACGGACCTTGACTCCCCAAAGAGTCAGAGGAAAGAACATCCTCCTCATTCTGAAGGCAGGCGTCAGGGGAGGAGCCATTGCCCCTAGGAGCCATCCGCCAATCGCAGCCTTGCCCCTGGGCGCGACGACACTGCAAAAGATTGCGCAAATCACCATCGCGCTGCTGGCGATGTCTCCCTAGATGAGCCCTCAGATCCTCGTGGACCCTCGCATAAACGGGGTCCGCGTCTTGTATGCCTTTTCCTTTACTCTGGCTCTCCTGGCCAGAATGCTTCCCGCTAGGGTGGCTAGAAGCTTGGGAGCAGTCAGCGCGCAGCCCTAACCACGGAGTATTGAAGGTACTTGACCGATCAGGCGCCCCACACGGAGCTGGTCCGCGTCTACGAGACCGGTGATGTCACGGAGCCACGGCGCAGCCGGGGTATCTCCAGCAAGTTCCACCGGAGGATGGTCCAAAAGGAGACAGACTGCATGCATGTAGATTCTGGGCCAGAGTGGCCGCTTCCATAACAAGCCGCTGCCGTCGCACCAGCTGTTCTGCTGCTGTCGGGGGAACTCTGCCGCCTCCCTCCCGAGAAGACGTCAGATGCTCCCCGACCCGGCGGGTGTGCTGAGACACGTCGCGGGCACTGCTAGCTTCTGCCGGTTCTTCTTGCTGCGAGTGTAAACCCACCATTGCCGAAAGTACGATCCTTCCGGACATATGATCAGGATCTGTGGGAGAGATGACAGGGTGAGCTAATCGCTGCCCCCCTACCTGGCGCTCCGCTGTCGGTGTATTTTCCAATAGGTTTCTCCCTGGACGGAGTCCGGGGTTCGATAGAGGGGGTTTTCGCGGCTAGACACCCTACGAACTCTCACGAGGGATCTACACAAGTTGAAACTCAAGAACACGTCAATGTATCCAGATCCAGGCCCTCGATGTGGGTAATAGCCCTACGTCCTACTTAGGTTCACGTTAAAGGTGTCTAAAGGGGATTACAATGTCTGCTTGATTCTAACTTTCTGTGAGTTCTTCTCTCTGTTGTTGTCTTTGTTAGTCGCCATCTTCCCCCTTTCTCTATGCAACAGAGCTCCCTTATATAGGCCGGGTCGGCTCGGGCAAAGGAGGGAACATGACATCACGCTGATTACACTTTATTTATTACACCGATCAGTGTAGCCCTGTTCCTAAGCCTCATTATCGGTGCCACAGTATGGATTCGCTCGGTCCGCCCGGGAAGCGACTGGCCTGTGAAGGGTTTGGTATGAGATGTCAGAGGAAAGGGCTATCGTACCGTCAGCAGAGTCAGACACAATCAATGACTCTGACATAGTGTGTCAGAGGAGAAGACTTCTAGGTGAAGCTCATTCGGCATAAGTCTTGAGCCGTCCGCCGCCTACTCGCCAGCCGCCACGTGGCTTGCCGCTCGAGTCGGGCTCGGTCGCCGCCGCTTGATAGCCAGCGCCACGTGGGCGATCGCTGACTTCAGGGCTCGATCGCCTTTGCGCCGCCGAGCCGCCACGTGGGTCGATCGCCTAGCGTCGAACTGTCGCCGCTTTGCTTTCGTCGAGCCACCCGTGGCCCTACAGCGATAAGAACGGAGAGGGTACCTCGGCATAAAGTGCACCGACAGCAAGGTACGACGGTTGTCATATCTTGGTAGTGTGTTGCTAAAGGCGATTGGCAAGTAGGTGCTGCAATGCTTTGCCACGGCGGCACAATCGGTCGACTTGGTCTATCGTGACAAACACTTGGCGGTGGTATTTGTCTCGGCTAGGAGAGAGCAAGCCAAAATAGCTCGAAGCTAGATGAGAATCTTGAAGAAATTTTGGCACCGCACCTCACTTGGACTTGACAGAGGCGGTGGATGCTTACCGAGGTAGAGAAAGCGTGACGAAGCTCCCGTGGCAAGGTTTGGTAGAGAGAGCTGAGGAAGACACAGGGCAGCTGGGAGAAAGGTTAAGTGGCTACCTTGTGTGCCAAAGGATGTAGCTGTGCTTTGCTCTGTGTCACTGAAAGTTGGGTCCCACATGGCAGAGATAGAAAATGGAAAACCAACGTACTCTCTTTGCTAGATAGACCCCAACCTTTGCATTAAATGAGGGGCCAATCCATGCCTAAAGTTTTTTAAATTTTTGACTGGGTTCCTGAGATAAGTTTCATTATCCAGTAAAATTTTCGAGTTAAAATCTTATGTGCACAATTTATAGTAATTCTGACAAGCTAGAGTGCTCATTTTGCCTTTTCCTGTTTAGTAATTCTGACCAGTTAAAACTACTTATTTAGGAGATTGTTTGGCAAAGCTATATATATGTCAAGGATTGTGAGTTTGAATGGAGTACCCAAGAAGATATTGTCAGACAGAGGTACCCAATTTACGTCGAGATTTTGGAATAAGTTGCATGAAGCCATGGGAACTCGGAATTTCAGTAGAACATATCATCCACAGATAGATGGTCAGACCGGAAGAGTTAATCACATTCTAGAAGATATATTGAGATCTTGTGTATTAGCTTATGCTATTTCGTGGGATAAAAGTTTATCGTATCCTGAGTTCAGTTATAACACCAGCTATCAGGCAAGTTTGTAAATGTCACCATTTGAAGCTTTCTATGGTCATACTTGTTGTGCTCAGTTGAATTGGAATGAGGATAGAGAACGTTTGGTGTATGGACCTGATGTTCTTAAGGAAGCCGAAGAGCAGATCGTTGTGATTAGAGAGGGGTTGAAATTGGCTTAGTCGAGACAGAGGAATTATGTTGATAATCGTCATTGAGAGTTGAGCTTTGAGCCACATGATTTTGTGTATCTCAAAGTTATCACTCTTAAAGGAGTTAAAAGGTTTCACACGAAATGAAAGCTTGTGTCGAGATATGTTGATCTGTTCAAAACCTTAAGCTGTCGAAGAGAGGTTGCTTATCAGTTAGAGTTGTTGTAGTAGTTGGCAGATGTACATGATATGTTCCATGTGTCACAGCGTAAGAATTGTCTCAAAGTACAAGCTGAGCAGACACCGTTAGAAGCAATTGAGCTGCAGGAAGATTTGATTTATAAAGGGCAACCGATTAAGATTTTGGATGTTATGGAGTGTAAGATTAGAAGCCAGTCAATTCGATTTTGTAGGGCTTAGTGGAGTAACTATTCGGAAAATGAAGCTACCTAGGAGCGGGAGGAAGATCTGAAGTCAGAGTTTCCTAACATATTCTTTAGTTAGCCCTAAATCTCAGTGTTGAGATTCTGTTAACGGGAGATATGTAACATCCTAATTTTGACTCATTTAGATTTAATATGGTTTTTAAAGATTTTTTTGAATTTTTGAGATTTTTTTTGGAATTTATTTGGATTTATTCATTAATGTTGAAAATGGACTATTATAAAAATTATTTAAATAATGAGGAATTTTAAATAAAGTTTTATCAAAAATATTTTATTTAGGTTCCAAATGTATCAAAATATTTTTGAAATTTTTCAAAAATTTTCGATATTTTTACTATTTTATTTGGCTTAAACTATTTTCTGGAGTAATTTTAAATCAAAAGGCTTTGAAAATACATTAAATAGTTTTAGGCCGAAGCCCATTGATCCAGCCAAGTTTGGCCTTTGCAATGCAACTGATTATTTGCTTTCGGCCCGGATTCTTGAAATCTTAGGTGTCCGTAGTTGGATCTTGATCTAACGGTGTATATTGATCTTGAAATCCTAATCGATCTCGACTGTTGGATTCTATTTGCATCTCGGATCATGCCACGTCATGGAGTAGCTCGTCCATTCATCAAGACACGTGAACGAATCCATGGTGGTCGTCTCCGATGCAAACTCAAAGCAGTGTTGCCACCAGTCTAGACGTCTATGTCTGGTTCAAGCACGCTCTACGAAGTCCTATTTAATGCATCGTGCATCTCCCAAGTTCCCCATCGCCTGCCACACCCGGAGCCCTAGCTAACGTCGCTTGAGTCAACATTACTTGTGCACAAGAGCTCGCCGTAGTAGATCGGTGCGCCACCGCGGTTTTCATTGGTTTTCATCGCCGTTTGTTGGTCTCCACCGTCGACGTTGACACCATCAGGTTGGTCACATCAAGATCTACTAGATCTGGGAGTTAACATCATTGGAAAGCTGCTGCAACACCATTAGCCATGTCGTCATCTTCGCGTTTGGTGAGTCACGCCGCCACACCATTAGATCCGTAGCCATCGGTCAAGATTGTGCCGCATAGAAGCTATCATCTACCACGTGTACCGCCATTGCCTCCAACTGTTGCATAATAGCAGTCGTCGGATCCAGGTTGAATAGTTCGGATCAAGCCACATGCCACGCCCGGTATCCGAGGCGTCATGCACCAGGTTCACGGTGGACCAAGACGGTTCCGTGGACAGGGTCTATGCGCCGGAGAAGCGTGGCAATGAGTGATGGTCCAGATCGGTGCTGACATTAGCTGATGCAATAAACCTGTTTTCCAGTATAGATTTAATTCGGTAAATTAATTATTTTAATATTTTCTGATTTTCTTATTTACTCAAAAATTTTCATAAGCCAGTTCTTCTCCATACGAGCTCCGATTGAGATTATTCAAATTTACTGATGAATTTTATTTGATTTTTAGAGTTTGTTTGCTCTTTGTTTTTATATTTATTTAGTGTTTTCTCTCGTTACACGTAGATGTTGAAGTGCTCGGAGCGTCCGAGGAGGAATCGTTGAACCAAGAGCAAGGTTCAGAACAAGAACAAGAGTTTTTTTAAGGCAAGTTGTGTTTTGACTATGTTGAATCCAGTTTTACTAAATGTTATATTGTTTCAATCTACTGCATGTTATTTAACATGTATCTCTATTTCCAAATTTTGTTTGGGATTTAGTTATCCATCGCAATTGAATTATACCCTTTCTTGTCATTTGTATACCATGATTATTTGTCACTCAGGATGGTTTATTACTAGTTGGTTAATATTAGAAATCAACATGGGTTGATTAGATCGTACTTAGCGTGCTTAGCCATGCTACGTATAACACATGTCTTCTACGTATTCATCTTTGCCAACATCAAACCACCAGTTCAGGAAGAGTCTACACCAGTGTCGGTGTATTCCACCTGACAGGCCCAAGTGTACAGACCGGGTTTGGTTCGGTAGGAGGGCGTCTTCGCGGCTGGGAACCCTAATGACTCTAGCGGGGGATTCCGGGGTCGACAGAGCACAAAGACACGATGATTTTACCCAGGTTCAGGCCCCCCTAGAAGGGTAACAACCCTACGTCCTGCTAGATTTCTGATAGAGTGTTTGAAGCTAGTTACAATGCTCTCTAGTTACATGTTCTTCCTTCTCTCTTTCTATAGCTAGCTTGGGTTGATCGTTGGATCCTCTGTTGGCCTCGGATGGCATGCCCCTCTCCCATGCACCAGAGTGCCCTTATATAAGCAGGGCCAACCCGGGTAGGTAAAAGGGGTGTCATCATGCTGATCTTTGGTACATTTATTACATCCTTCTGTGCTGTCTTGTTCCTCTTAGCCTCATTTAATGCCGACGCATGGCTTCGCCCGGTCCGCCCGGGATGTGACCTCTTTGTGATGGGTAGGTGCGAGGCGTCAGAGGAATGGGCTTGCAGCAGAATTCCTTGTAATCGATGAACCTGACACAGCAGGCCTGCCTCTGACATAACGCGATAGGGGAAGGAGATTTCGAGGCGAAACCACTCTGCCCCACCTTTTTGCCTTGCGGCGGGCGCAGCGGGCGCCTCGCCCACGCCGCCCAACGCCACGTGAACCGACACTGGCGGGCGGTAGCGCCGCCACCGCCGCCAAAGCCGCCACGTGGGAAGGTCGCCGGGTGAGCGGCGCCTCGCCACTGCCGCCCGACCGCCGTGGACCGGCACTGGCGGGCGGCGCGCCGCCCCCGCTGCCAGTCGCCACATGGGAAGGGCGCCGGCGGCAGGCGTCTTCGCCACTGCCGCCCGACGCCACGTGAACAAGCACTGGCGGGCGGCGCGCTTCCCACTGCCGCCAGCCGCCACGTGGGAAGGTCGCCGGCGGCGAGCGTCTCGCCACCGCCGCCCGAACGCCACGTGGACCGGCACCTAGCGGGCGGCGTGGTCGCCACCTACCGCCAAAGCCGCCACGTGGGAAGGGCGCCGGCGGCAGGCGTCTCGCCCACCGCCACCCGAACGCCACTTGGGCAGCACTGGCGGGCGAGCGTGCTCGCCACCGCCGCCAGTCGCCACATGGGAAGGCGCGCCAGCGGCGTATGTCTCGCCCACTGCTGCCCGAACGCCACGTGGACCGGCACTGGTGGCGGCGTGCTCGCCCACCTACCGCGAGCCGCCACATGGGCACGCTTTTGTGCGGCAGAGAGGTACTGGCGCAAAATCGCCGACAACCACTTTGGAGGAAGCGTGTCGATGGCATTTAATGTTTAGGGTTCGAGTCTTGTCAGTTGCGTGAAGTAGAATAAGTGGTTATCTACATTTTTATTCCACTGCAGTTAAATTTAGTTTATTATTCTTAGTTTAGCCCTGTATAGTAAAGTCACGTAAAGTTGACCATAAGATCAGTACGCAGGTTATAATTAATATATGAAGTCTTTTATTATGATTCTATCGTGTATGATTGTAACATTAACCATCTATATATATGTTGAGCCCGTGCACCAGCGTACGTTAGATTAGTGCGGTATGTATATATAGAGAATCTAAATTTACATATTTGGATTCCGACAATTTTCCTCTCGGAACCAGGATAAACGACTGCTATTCAAGTAACAAACCTGGACCTAGAAGGCATCTATTTATATAGTCTGTTGCATGCTACGTATAATTCTGAAATACTACTACAGAACCACATGCATCATCTCCTTGACAGAAGGATTACTAAACGTCTTCTAGCCCCTAACAACCAAAATTAGTGTGCCATGTATGTCAGCATGCCACCAACCATACTAGGTGTACGATATCTTGCAATTAATTAGGGATGCATTGCCATTAATTAGCACGTACCACATGGCACTAAGAAGGAAGCTTCTTCTAGAGCCCTTAAGAGATATGTAAAAATTCAACCTGCTGCCACTTACATTGGTTGGATGTAATTTTCTTTACTAAAACTTCGTTACATTGGCATTTCCCCTTTCTAAAATATATATAAGCCTTATAATCTTTGGATCTTTTCTAAAAACATAAGAAGTGGATGTGATTTTAATGATAGCTTCTCTCTTTGACCTTATTAATCTTCCATCTCTTGCATTTATTAGTAAACCTTGACACAAACTATTGTCTCTTATTTCCAATGCATATTAATGATCATTTCATGAACTATTTCACTGTGCCAACGCAAAATATGCATTATAGAAGAAGGAAAAAACGGAGGGGACGAGTAGATGCTGTTTTAACTTCTATCACTCAAACCAAGGAGTAAAGATGACCCCTCATATACAAGAATCAATGTAATAAAATGAGAGAATTTTGCCTTCTACTTTGTATATACTTCAGTTCTTATTCTTATGATTCTGTGTTGACGTACTATTGATTGGTTATGGATAAACGACCACGCTTTAGAAGTGTTATATACAATTCAAAATATATAACTAGGCTCGGGCATCGTGCCCGTGCAAGTGCCGTGCCGTGCACGGATTCGATTTGTCATGCGTTTAAACCGTGCTGCCCCGCCACGATGTAGATTGCAATGCATCCCTAAGTTGATATCAAGATATCGTACATGCTCGTACTATATATGGTTCGTGGCAAGCATGGTTACATACATGGAACAATAATTGTCGTGGTTAGCTAGGGCCTTAGGGGCTAGAAGACATTCAGTAATGGCCAGTACAGTCCACGTGTTTAACGGGGCTGAGTCATCATCTATATCATAAAGAAGATGCCTGTGGTACTGCAATTAATACTCCTCAAATTAATAGTTATCATTTTGAATATAGGTATAGCTATAATTTACTGTCGATATTTTTTAAAATATTTAAATTGGATACATAAAAATCATATGTAGAATAGCTATTCTACTCCCAAGCATAGAATAACTATTCCACACTTAGGCCAGAGAAACGCCTGCAAACAATGCCATACTGAGAAATGCAACCCGGTTGGTAGTAATCTCGAATACATGTTACTACAAAACAACCGATAAATTTACAGGCGAATCGGTTACGTGGTTAAACTGACAAGTTAATACGTTTTGTAGTTTATATATGGAATTGTTTTCTCTTTGTTTTAGCCATATTTTGTTATTGGTAGTTTCGATTTGCAAATAGTTTTTACCAGTGCTTACTGATTTTTTATTGGTAGCTTCGATTTGCAAATAGTTTTCGTTGGTAGTTTACTGACGACGAGAGAAACATAATAATATGTCTCGCTTTTAAACAGTAATTTTACCGACCAGTAACAGAAATTACTATATTTACAATATGAAATTACTATATCTACAACATGAAATTACTACATCTAGAACATATCGTGTACAGATCACTCATTGTGCAGTAAACCACTTTTATCATGTATAGTACGTGAAAACTATATGTACAAGTTCTGAAAAATTCACAAAAAATTGCCATACATAGGGGATGTGAGGTTCTACAATCGTGTAAAATTTGAAGACCGAACTCACTAACATTTGAAACATATGTAAATGACAATTGTACTATTTATCACTGATTAGCGCTTGTCAATTGCATATCTTTCAAATGAGATTGATTTTAGTCTTCAAATTTTACAAGGATGTAGAATCTCACTTCCCCTACTTATGATAATTTGTTGAGAATTTTTGAAAATATGTACATATGATTTTCATAAATTTTACATGACAATAGTAGTTTCACATAATATGTTGTCTTTTACTGTCCGAAAAATAACTTGTTAGTAGCTATTACACAAGATGTTACTATACTAAAATGAAGTGAACTATCAGAACAAAAATCTATCTTTGTTTCTCGGGCCTGTTGTGAAATATTATATAGACGATTGTAAACGTTGCTGTAATAGATGATAAAATCAATTGAGAACCATTCGTAAAAATATTAAGCGTCTGTTCACTTGTAAAATCATGCACGGATCAATCATATGAAAGTAAACCATATTTATCATGTAAAGTCCGTAAAAACTACATGTAAAGTTCTAAAAAATTCTCAAAAATTACCTTTTGTAGAGGATGTGAGCTTCTACAACCATATAAAATTTAAAGACCAAACTCACTCGCAGTTAAGGATATCAAATGGACAAATTTAATATTCATCACTAATTAGTGCTTATCAATTTCATATGTTTTAAATGAGATTGATTTTGGTCTCCAAATTTTACAGTAATGTAGAACCTCACCTCCCTACTTATGGTAATTTTTTGAGAATTTTTTAAAACTTATACATAAGATTTTCATGAATTTTACATGATAAAAGTGGTTTCACACAGGATAAGTTGCCTTTTATTGTCCAGAAAATAACATGTTACTAATTATTACACAAGATGTTACTAAACCAAAATGAAGTGAATTATTCGAATAAGAAACGAGCTCTGTTTGTCGGTTCTGTAGTAAAATTTCATTGCTAAATGAACATTGATTTACTGTTTATTGGCGACACTTATATCATTATGCTCATCTCGTCATCAGTAATCTACTGATGAAAACCATTTGTGAATTGGAGTTATGAATAAAAAGTTAAAGCTAAAATAAAGAACAAACAAATATATGTACAAACTACGAAACACATTTATTAGTAGGTTTGAATATGTACATTACAGATTCATAGTAATTTTCTTTCGTTGTTTTATAGTAAAATGTAGTAAACAAGATAGTAATGCATGGCTCAATCAAAACTGGAGTGGCAATTATTAGTTGGTTATTGTTACCTTAGATTCAGTAGTAACTTCATTCCAAAGCATTGTTTAGTGCGTCATATGGCTCAGTAAGACTGGGTTAAATGGCTGGGAAGTAGAATAGGCTATTCTACACGCAGCTGTAGAATAGCATTTCTAAAATCATATGTGTAAATTAATCTCTAATCTCGAGAAGTACTTTTATAATATTATAATTTTATTGGATTTTATAAATATATTATAATAGAGATTAGTTGTCAAAGCTGTGTTTGGAAGACCTTATCAATATCCAAAACGACAACTATCTGTGATCAGATGGAGTAGTATTTGATAATTATCACATGCATGTAGATGCCAAAGCAGCCTCTATAAATAGATGGCATGCGGGTCTAGGTTCACCAATTCAGTAGCAGTCGTTTCTCCTTGTTCCGTGAGAAAAATCAAATATAGCTAGGAAGAGCATGGAAGGCAAAGGTTTTAAGAGTGTGCTGATCAGTGTACTGATACTAGGTCTAGTTTTTCAGAATATCCAGGTGGATGCTATTGCTAAGACCTGCTGCCCATCCGCAGAAGCAAGAAAATTCTATGACGTTTGTCGCTTGCCCAGGGAAATGTGTTTAAAACGCACTGGTTGCAAAATTGTTAACGGGGAATGCAAGCCCCCTTATGATCATCTCACTTTTTCCCCGCACTCTGGTAAAATGAACCCATTCTCTTTAGTATTTTTTCACAATGAAGAAATTCCATTTTAATATATAGAAGATGTTTTGGCAGATGAAGCAGGTGTCATTGACTTTTGCAAGTTGGGATGTACGTCCTCCGTGTGCAACAACATAAATGCTTGTAAGACAAATTTATTACCATCTGCTAGCTTCTTACAACTTGCTCCTTAACAAAGCTTTTACCTCTAATGCAAGTTATTTTGGTTCCAGTTGTTGGCAGCGAGGAAGTGAGTGATGCCGTGGGACGTTGTAACGATGCGTGCTACCGTTTCTGCACCAAGGACGACGTCGGCATTCCCGCGGTTGTTGCTTAAGAAAGTACTGCATGCATGGGGACTTCACATGGAAGCCAAGGCCATGTTGTTGTTTTGACTTCAGTTATGGATATCGATCACATCCAAACCAGTGTGCCATCTTATTTGCATCTCTCTTTCTTTCTTTCTTTTTCCAATAAGGGTGGCTAGCTCTGATGCCATTTCTTTCGAGAATATGTGCTCATCTAGTTGTGTTGTATCCTTGGCTAATAAATTGTATTGTCATGATTTGTGTCGTTATTTATTTAGTGTCTATTTTCTTTTATGTTTTTCAATGCAATATATAGTGGGTGTCATTTTTTTTTGGAAAAAGATATTTGTAGACGAAATTGGAGTTGCGTGCATGTAGAATATTGAATGGTAAACGAGAAATACATGCACATGGCAACCAGCTTGACACGAATCGTATGGAATAAACCTCTAAAGGAACTAAACTGACGTAATAAGAGCTCAGAACAATCTAAATATGAATTGAACAAATCCCGGCCCTAAGATAATACTGTACAATCTCACTTGATCACTCTTGTCATGTGACTATACAAGCCACTACCGCCAATGCTAACTTCCGTTGTCGCTATACGTCTAGCGGATAAACATGTTAAAAATGTCAGCAATTATCTGGTCTTCTTTTTAAACTCTTTGTATAAAGTTGACAAAAACAAGCTTAGGGTATTGTACATAGGGTGCCCCACAAAGGATATATTGTACATAGAGCGATCTGATCTTCACATCGGAATAATCTATACGCCGAGAATAAATTTGGTTTTTGACCTAATGAAATATACACTTTTCCTCAAAGATTCGGCAATCTCCCAAACTCCTTGTTGGAGCACTCTCGTAAGCGTCTAGCTTTGACTTAAAACTGTGCAAGAAATCAAATCATCTACTGATTGTAGTCATTGTCCACTCTGGATAGATGGATTTCAAATCTTCACAAGCCTCCCGATACCTTCTACAAACACCTCCAAGGAAGGTCACTGAGCCAAACACCTGCGAGCTGTCTAAGATTGTGATCAGGACATGATTTCCAAATCCAAACCCTCTGTGTATAATTGCACTAGTCCAAGAACACATTATGTAACATCCTGAAAATTTTAAATAAAGTAAGAAATTAAAATTCAGAAATTAAATTGTATTTATTGTTGCTTTTTCTGTATTTTCTGAATTTTCTGGATTTTTCTTGATTTTTGCTTCATTGGAAAAGTGTAATCAAGAAATAAAAGAATAACAAAAATGAAATCTAAAGTAAATAAAATTCCAAAATCATGGATAATCTTGGAATAACCTAGAACCCCCAATTTTAAATGATAAAATGTCATATCCAACATTTATGCATAAAAATCCAAAGTCATTTATTGTCATTTATTGCACCAAGACTAAGAACAGTAGCATTGTCAGAATTAAATAAATATAATGATGAATTATCTCCAGCTGAAAATTTTATATTATCTTCTAGAGCCATTAGTGCACCTACAATAAAAATTTGAGAAATTAATAAATTATTATAATATATTTAAAAATTAAAAACAGAGAGAATTGAAAACTAGTACTTGGAATGTCAGAAGTTTTATAAATTCCTGGAGAAATATTTTGAGCTGAAAATTTTACATAAGAATTATTAACTCAAATAAATTTGAAAAACAAAATTTCAAAAAGTTATAAAAATATTTTGATTGTCTGATAAATCAAAATCCAAAATTAGAAAACTGTGCAGAGCAGATTGTCAGAATTTTAATAAAATTTGTGAATAGTATTTTAATCCGAAATTTATACAGTATCAAGATAACTTCCAATCCTTTGCACAGTAAAATGCTCATAAATGTTGAAGTGATGTAAAACCGATTCATTGAATCATCTTCTTGCTCAGCCTGCTACCTATTCTTGAATTTTGCTCGCCTGCCCCCATTTCTTCTCTGCCAGGTGGGGTTGCTTCCATGTTTGAGCCCACTGGCCAGTCTCCCCAACCGGTCATCTTCAACCTCCAGCCACCAAAGCCCCCGAGCAAAATTTTGTTTAGCTTCCTGTGCATTACATCACTCCCTCGCCATAGCTAAGCCACCGAAGCATATCCTCATTCCTTCATCTCCACGCGGCTTCACCTCTACGGTCCACGCCCACCAGCCATCATTCTCTCTTGTCGCACCCGGGGAAGCCTCTATCCGAGCTGAGCTCCTCTGGTCCGAATTCGTCCATGACTCGCAGCTATAAAAGGCGCCAGAAGATCATCTGAGTCGCTCTTTTACTTCCCCTCCTCTTTCCCCTTCTCTCCTCAACCGAAGCGCCCAAAGTCCAGCTCAAATCCGCCATGACCAGAGTGCCTCCAAGCTCAAAGTCGAAATCAATTCACATGAAATAAAGATCCATTTCCAAATTACTCCGAGATAGAGCATAACCAGGCTCTAAGGATCAAAAGCCCCCAAAAAATCTTCATCTTCTTCCATGCAAAATGTCGCCGCCACCGTGAGCCCATCTTCTCCACGGCCGGCCACCGTAGGCGGAGTTCTCCGGTGAGTTTCCACCCTGTTAGACCTCAAAAATGGAATCCTTGGCATCCTTTAATGCTTAAATTGCTACCGATTCCATCTCTAATGCCTTTGTCTGCCTTCTCCACTGTTCGCCATTGCCGCCGGCATGCGAAGCTCGGCTGCGCACCTCTCGGGTTGCTCTCTGGCCGAATAGACTTCAGTACTGGATGCGCCTGGCCGTCCTCTTGCCTCCTGTGCCCTCGGTTTCGCCAGAGTTCCTTCGCCGTCGAACCCAGCTTCACCCTCTGTTCTCTGTGTCTGCCCGACGGGCCCCTCTGTCAGTGACGCAAGGAAGAACTCCAGTCAACTGGTAAATGCGCTTCCCCTATTATGAAGACGTATTCCGAATTTCCAATTCAATTTTCAAACCGATTAAAATACAAACTTGATTATCATTTGAAATATTAAACCAATCTCAATGAAACAAATTTATATATTCATATAAAATCAAGAAGAATATAAATATGTAAAAATATTTAATTTTTGAAATGCAGATTGATTGTTTGAATTAAACATTGATTAAACCCTATTATGGTTTTTAAAGCAAATATGTGCACAGTAGAGCATAAAATGATAAAATAAATTGTTAAATAATGAATAGGCCAAGATTAATTAAAATCTGCAAAAACATTTAATGTTTGAATCATGGAACAATTATTAAAATTTGAAATAGTATAAGCACACTATTATGGACCTTATTGCACACATGGGAAATATAATTCCTAAAATTATTAAATAAAATTTCATGTACTTCTGAAACCTTAAAGAACTCAAATATACAGAAATATTTAATCCTTGAACTTAGTTTAAATTATTGATCTATAATCACTAGTAAATCTTGATATGGCCATTAATAAAAATAACAACATAATAGTTCACAAAATGATGAAATAATTTGTACTAAGTTTCTGAAAGAAGCAAGGACCCATGTATATAAAAATATTTAGAATAAGACTTAACTTGCGTTCTTTTATTGAAAGGAAATGTAAACTACAACAGTAAGTAAGTAGATAATCCATTACAGTTAGAGTCGAAATAATGCAAAACCAACTTTAAAACATTCCCAAGATTCCACCCTACTAATACCTGAAACAAATGAGTGAAGAATCATGTATGTTGTAGTCGCAAAATGGGAACTTGGCCGATTTAACGTTAATAACGTGATCGTTTAAACTATTTCATCAGCAGATTAAATAACGCGTCTAAATACCGAAAATTGTAAAAGTAGTTTGAATACATCCCACAAAGTTTGTTCTATTATATTCCGAAGAAAGAATCTTGATTCAACCTAGTTTGCGTATTAATCTTATTAGCTCAAAACTCTTAAGTGTTAATCTCACGCTTCACATTCTTGCCGATTCCGTATAACGTCAACTTTATAATGCCACATAAGCTCTTTCAGTGATTAATATAATATCGCGTCTAAATCCTAAAGCATATGAAATTAACCCTGTAGCACTCTCCAAAGTATAGACTACCCTATTATGCAAACATAATCTCATTTCACTTTGTTGGGCATATTAATTTTGTTAGTTTAATAACCCTAAATATTTACATTACATAAGTGCGTAATATGAATGAATGAACTTTGAGTATAAATGAGAAATCAGTTATTATGATATTTGTATCACCATAACCTTCTCAAATATTATGTAAATAATGCTAGTAACCTAAACCAACAGGTTAGCTTTTTATAACTAGAATATTCATTAAATGTTGCTTTGAATCTGAATCCTAATTAAAGGTAAGAATTCACCTTAAGCCTGAAATGATCCTATCTATTAAATCTAAATAATTTTTGCATCTTGAATTCGAAAAATAAAATTAATAAATTCATAAAGAGCAATCCTTGTTCCTTGTAGTTTCTTTATTTGCTGTTCTATCTATTTTCTTTTTGCCCTTGTTAGAAATAGTAATTTGCTTTATTTTCGTTAGGCTGACGTGTAGAACTCGACGTTACTAGCTCCGTCGTCGACGCCGCCAGCTACAACCACGACTTTGTCGTAATCGACAAATAAGCAAGGCAAGCACCCCTTTGACCATGTTGATCCCAGTGTTTATTTTTCTTTATTTATCAAATGATTTCATGCATGCGATTATTTTATGTAAATTCGCTATTTTGTGGTTTTGGTAGTTATACCTGTTAAATCATGGAACCTCCTTGATAAGTATGAACCTGTGAACCTTGATAACCATAGAGAAGGGATTAGACAATATAAAATGTCAATTTGGGTATATGCGATTTAATAACTATGCTTAGCCATGCTTTAGAATCAACAATGAATCGATGAATCAATGATGATGATCAGATCAAAAGTTGTTTCTTGAGAAATGGAAAATGTGTTTGGGTATGATACTATTGGTTAATGGTTATTTTGATAAAAATCCCAAACAAAACTATGGTTTGGATGCGAGCAATTATTGGCAATAGCCGGATGTACAAGAGAAGTTGTACGTAGTGTAGGGTGAAGTATTGCCCGTGTCAAATTAAGGACCGAATAATGGGACGCTATCGATCCAAGAAATCTGTGCAACCACAAGTGTTGGGATGGGGCAACCTTAACTTATTAAGTTACTTAGGTCTGGCTTTGCACATTGGTAGGCCGAAGTAGTACGGGCAACCCGTTCTGGTTGCTTGAAGGGGTGCCCACACCGAGGTGTTGGGAACAACATTTGCCGATATAACGGTGTACGCCTTGCTGTGGGAAGAAACATTTATTGCAGGGGTACTGCTCATTTTTCTATTTTCAAAAGACAGGGTATGTCTGCCTTACATGATTCTTCTGCCATAGCAAGGGTTCCTGTCACCGTCGCTGGTGCAAAGTTAGATTTAGGTAATGTAACGGTTATGTATGATCGCCTCGCCGGCACATACCTATTGGAGGCATGTGTCGAAATGACGTCTAGCAAAAGGGTGGATCATTACTTGTGGGTAAAGCTGTACACCTCTGCAGAGTTTAAATCTAATCGATTAGCCGCGCCCGCGGTCATGGGCACTTGGTGAAGTCATTCCAATGTTAGAATTTCATATTTTCTAAAAATGGGTTTTGGGTTGGAACTTGTTTTACAACTGTTATTTCATATCAATGGGTTGATATTGATGGATTACATGAATTGAATTATTGGATGAATGATTATATCATTATGTCAATGGGTTGACAATTGATGGACTTCATGATTGAATAATGGACTTCATGATTGAATTATGGATTTGGATAATGGATTATTGGATGCACAATGGACTGTGAGTATCATGCTTTACTTATTTGCTTATCAAACTTGCCTTTACAAATTCCGTTTGACAAATTGCAAATTGATTTACAAAGTAAATTCTGCTTTATGCAAATTTAACCTAGAAACCTCCTTTGACTTGACTTGCATGTATTGCATTTGCAAATACCACCTTAAGTCTTGCAGAGTACGAAAGTACTCAACCTTGCTTATTTACTATTTTTAGGTGATCACGAAGTATCGAAGAATATCTTTATCGCAGGTTGCGGGAACTTTATGGTCGTGTTCTATCTGGGAATTTGTACCTTGTAAATTGCCTGAGGGTCAATGGGCACACTACAAGATTTTGTTTCTCCTGTGCTTTATTAAATACTCTGAGATGTAAATGTTTATTGTAATAATAGCTTCCGCATTAATAATTTGATGTATGGTTATGCTTCCAATTGTTGTAATTGTGCGTACTAGCTACTGATCTAGGGAACTAGTACAGAAAGCACGTTAGATTTCTATTTTGGCATTCTTTGCATAGAATGCAAAAATGGGGGTTGTTACACATTAGTACACATCGGTAACAATGATGATAGCACATCCCTATCCTGAATCCAAATATTAATAATTAAGCAACAAGTACTGGCCTTATGATCAACAATTGCAAATAAACGGCCGAATGGCCTAAGTTCAACATGGTAGGAGCGGAAATGAAATAAATAATAGCAAGATAATCCCACCATTTGCCCAACAGTCAATTGATTGTGGTTCACGTCCAAGTAATCCAGATCTCCATCATCAAAACCATAAACAAAGAACTCGTAGTCACCTTCTTCTTTAGTGCACTGTTCTGCGGGATTTTGAATGATGCAAGGTGAGTACAAAACGTACTCCGCAAGACTTGAAAACATAAATGCATGATAACTATATGCAAAGCTAATCAAATGAAGGCTAGTATAACTCATTTAGCTTAAAGTCGTATTTTCTTTAATTACAGTTAGTAATTTCACAATGCATCATTTGACCCAATATAGTTGCAATAACTAAAATTAATGAGAAAACTAGTGAAGGTTCCAACCACCCAACTAGCTCCATCTGCCAAACTATAACCCGAGAGCACCAACCACTCATAGATTTCCAAACCATCACTTTTATTCAATACAAAATTAGAAAAATCTACAATATGAAAGCACACGTTGCTCGTCCTTGACCGTGGGTACATCTACTTGAGAAGTTTTAACAGTAATATCCTGAAAATTCAATTAGGTAAAAAAATTAAATAAAATACTTGAATAATTTTTAATTTGTATTTTCCTAATTTTTCTATATTTTATCTGGATTTCCTCATTTTCTTGATTATTACTTAAAGGAGAAATCCCTTTTGTTAATCATTTAATCGAAAAAGATTGGTAAAACAAAAATTAGGAATTATTAGGAAACGGACTGCATGCAGATTCTAGGCCAGAGTGGCCGCTTCCATAACAAGCCGCCGCCGTCGCACCGGCTGTTCTGCTGCTGCCGGGGGAACTCCGCCACCTCCCTCCCGGGAAGATGTGAGATGTTCCCCGACCCAGCGGGTGTGCCGAGACACGTCGCGGGCACTGCTAGCTTCTGCCAGTTCTTCTTGCTGCGAATGTGAACCCGCCATTATTGAACGTGCGATCCTTCCCGACATATGATCAGGATCTGCGGGAGAGATGATAGGGTGAGCTAATCGCTGCCCCCCTACCTGGCGCGCCGCTGTTGGTGTATTTTCCAACAGGTTTCTCCCTGGACGGAGTCCGGGGTTCGATAGAGGGGGTCTTCACGGCTAGACACCCTACGAACTCTCACGAGGGATCTACACAAGCTGAAACTCAAGAACACGTCAATGTATCCAGGTTCGGGCCCTCGATGTGGGTAATAGCCCTACGTCCTACTTAGGTTCACGTTGAAGGTGTCTAAAGGGGATTACAATGTCTGCTTGATTCTAACTTTCTATGAGTTCTTCTCACTGTTGTTGTCTTTTTTAGTCGCCGTCTTCCCCCTTTCTCTATGCAACAGAGCTCCCTTATATAGGCCGGGTCGGCTCGGGCAAAGGAAGGAACATGACATCACGCTGATTACACTTTATTTATTACACCGATCACTGTAGCCCTGTTCCTAAGCCTCATTATCAGTGCCACAATAGCCCGGGAAGCGACTGGCCTGTGACGGGTATGGTATGAGGTGTCAGAGGAAAGGGCTATCGTACCGTCAACAGAGTCAGACACAAATCAATGACTCTGACATAGTGTGTCAGGGGAGAAGACTTCTAAGTGAAGCTCTCCCGCTTGTTCGGCATAAGTCTTCGCGTCGCTTTCTTTGCCGCCAGCGGCCACGTCGGGCGATCGCTGACTTGGGGCTGATCGACGCTGCTTTGCCGCCGAGCCGCCACTTGGGCCGGCCGCTGGTGTCGGGGCTCGATCGCCCTGCCGCCAAAGCCGCCACATGGGTCGGTCACCTAGCGTCAGGCCTGGTCTCCCGCGTGCTCGTCAGGCCGCCCCGTGGCCCTACCTGACAGTAATGGAGAGGGTACCTCGGCGTAAAGTACACCGACAGCAAGGTATGACGGTTGTCATATCTTGGTAGTGTGTCGCTAAAGGCGATTGGAAGTCGGTGTTGCAATCCTTTGCCACGGCAGCACAATCGGTCGACTTGGTCTATCGTGACAAACACTTGGCAGCGGTGTGACTGTCTCAGCTAGGAGAGAGAGCAAGCCAAAATAGCTCAGGCTAGATGAGAATGCGAAGAAATTTTGGCACCGCAGCCCTGCACTTGGACTTGACAGAGGCGGCCAATCCATGCCTAAAGTTTTTTAAATTTTTGACTGGGTTCCTGAGATAAGTTTCATTATCCAGTAAAATTTTCGAGTTAAAATCTTATGTGCACAATTTATAGTAATTCTGACAAGCTAGAATGCTCATTTTGCCTTTTCCTGTTTTTAATTTATTTGAGTAGTGAAACTGAAAATTTTTGAAAATTTTTCTGAGGGTTGTTAAATTGTTCTACCGTAAACATTTTGGGTTAAAATATTTTGTATTTATTTTGAATTAATTCTGATATTACCAAATCCAAATTTTCTAGTTTTTTGTTTCGGAATTTTTATATGGGTCATCGTCGATCGTTTGACCTAAGTTGCTCATTTCATACCAGTTAAAACTACTTATTTAGGAGATTGCTTGGCAAAGCTATATATATGTCAAGGATTGTGAGTTTGCTTGGAGTACCCAAGAAGATATTGTCAGACAGAGGTACCCAATTTACGTCGAGATTTTGGAATAAGTTGCATGAAGCCATGGGAACTCGGAATTTCAGTAGAACATATCATCCACAGATAGATGGTCAGACCGGAAGAGTTAATCACATTCTAGAAGATATATTGAGATCTTGTGTATTAGCTTATGCTATTTCGTGGAATAAAAGTTTATCGTATGCTGAGTTCAGTTATAACACCAGCTATCAGGCAAGTTTGTAAATGTCACCATTTGAAGCTTTGTATGGTCATTCTTGTCGTGCTCAGTTGAATTGGAATGAGGATAGAGAACGTTTGCATGTTTGGACCTGATGTTCTTAAGGAAGCCGAAGAGCAGATCGTTGTGATTAGAGAGGGGTTGAAATTGGCTTAGTCGAGACAAAGGAATTATGTCGATAATCGTCATCGACAGTTGAGCTTTGAGCCACATGATTTTGTGTATCTCAAAGTTATCACTCTTAAAGGAGTTAAAAGGTTTCACACGAAATGAAAGCTTGTGTCGAGATATGTTGATCCGTTCAAAACCTTAAGCTGTCGAAGAGAGGTTGCTTATCAGTTAGAGTTGTCGTAGTAGTTGGCAGATGCGCATGATATGTTCCATGTGTCACAGCGTAAGAATTGTCTCAGAGTACAAGCTGAGCAGACACCGTTAGAAGCAATTGAGCTGCAGGAAGATTTGATTTATAAAGGGCAACCGATTAAGATTTTGGATGTTATGGAGTGTAAGATTAGAAGCCAGTCAATTCGATTTTGTAGGGCTTAGTGGAGTAACTATTCGGAAAATGAAGCTACCTAGGAGCGGGAGGAAGATCTGAAGTCAGAGTTTCCTAACATATTCTTTAGTTAGCCCTAAATCTTAGTGTTGAGATTCTGTTAAGGGGAAATTTGTAACATCCTAATTTTGACCCATTTAGATTTAATATGGTTTTTAAAGATTTTTTGAATTTTTGAGATTTTTTGGAATTTATTTGGATTTATTCATTAATGTTGAAAATGGACTATTATAAAAATTATTTAAATAATGAGGAATTTTAAATAAATTTTTATCAAAAATATTTTATTTAGGTTCCAAATGTATCAAAATATTTTTGAAATTTTTCAAAAATTTACGATATTTTACTATTTTATTTGGCTTAAACTATTTTCTCGAGTAATTTTAAATCAAAAGGCTTTGAAAATACATTAAATAGTTTTAGGCCGGGTTTATTGATCCACCCAAGTTGGCCCATCGCAATGCGACTGATTCATTGCTTTCGGCTGGATTCTTGAAATCGTAGGTGTCCGCCGTTGGATCTTGATCTAACGGTGTATATTGATCTTGAAATCCTAATCGTTCTCGACTGTTGGATTCTATTTGCATCTCGGATCATGCCACGTCATGGAGTAGCTCGTCCATTCATCAAGACACGTGAACGAATCCATGGTGGTCGTCTCCGATGCAATCTCAAAGCAGTGTTGCCACCGGTCTAGACGTTTATGTCTGGTTCAAGCACGCTCTATGAAGTCCTATTTAATGCATCGTGCATCCCCCAAGTCCCCCATCGCCTGCCACACCCGGAGCCCTAGGTTATACGCATCAAATCACATGGTGCAAGAGGGGGCCCTGTTGTGGTGGTTATAACCCTTCGATGTTGAATCCTTAGCGGGTAATCCTGGGTTAAGGCATGACATTGTAAAGGCTTTATTATGATCGTTAAATTGCATACTCTTGTATGGCAAGTCATAGCTAACGTGGTGAGTTGTTTGTATCTTGTTGGTGAAATGCATAACCTCTGCATAGTGTAAATCTATTTAGGTAACCGTGCTCACAGTATTGAACAATACTCGGGAATTACAATCAATGGTTAGACTTTGTAAAAAGAAAACTCAGAAGGAAAGGCAGGATGCCATTGAAAAATTTGGAATATGAATTAGGGCTAGATGCTATGTTTACTTGAGAAATGTTGTAAGTTACTATTTACTGTTATTTGTTTTACAGTCATTCAATCTACTTATTATATTCTTTTATGAATGCCGCTTTATTGCAAAATAGCCATGTTAGCCATTCATTTGGTAGAAGCCTTGCATATAGAAATAATAGAATTGCATTCTGTGCATAACTTATTGAGTGCTTTAAGTATTCATCTTTGCCAACATCAAACCACCAGTTCAGGAAGAGTCTACACTAGTGTCGGCGTATTCCACCTGACAGGCCCAAGTCTACAGACCAGGTTTGGTTCGGTTGGAGGGCGTCTTCGCGGCTGGGAACCCTAATGACTCTAGTGGGGGATTTCGGGGTCGACAGACCACAAAGACACGAGGATTTTACCCAGGTTCAGGCCCCCCTAGAAGGGTAACAGCCCTGTGTCCTGCTAGATTTCTGATAGAGTGTTTGAAGCTAGTTACAATGCTCTCTAGTTACAAGTTCTTCCTTCTCTCTTTCTATAGCTAGCTTGGGTTGATCGTTGGATCCTCTGCTGGCCTCGGATGGCATGCCCCTCTCCCATGCACCAGAGTGCCCTTATATAGGCCGGGCCAACCCGGGTAGGTAAAAGGGGTGTCATCATGCTGATCTTTGGTACATTTATTACACCCTTCTGTGTTGTCTTGTTCCTCTTAGCCTCATTTAATGCCGACGCATGGCTTCGCCCGGTCCGCCCGGGATGTGACCTCTTTGTGACGGGTAGGTGCGAGGCGTCAAAGAAATGGGCTTGTAGCAGAATTCTTTGTAATCGATGAACCTGACACAGCAGGCCTGCCTCTGACATAACGCGATAAGAGAAGGAGACTTGGTAAAGCCACCCGCCCACCTTTTGCCTTGCGGCGGGCGCGGCGCTCGCCCACTGCTCGCCCGAATGCCACGTGGACCGGCTTTGGCGGGCGGGCCTTCGCCCACACCGCCAGCCACCATGTGCGGCGGGCGCCGGCGTCCTCACCCACTGCCGCCCAACGCCACGTGGACCGGCATCTGGCGGGCGGGCGACGCCACTGCCGGGGACGCCACGTGGGAAGGGCGCCAGCAAGCGGCGTCTCGCCCACTGCCGCCTCAACGCCACGTGGACCGGCACCTGGCGGGCAAGGCGTGCTCGCCCACCTGCCTGCCAGGCCGCCACGTGGGCACGCTTTTGTGCGGCGGAGAGGGTACCCTGGCGTAAAGTACGCCGACAACCAGCTTTGGAGGAAGCGTATCAGTAGCAAACAAATGTTTAGGGTTCGAGTCTTGTCAGTTGCGTGAAGTAGAATAAGAGGTTATCTACATTTTAATTCCGCTGCAGTTAAATTTAGTTTATTATTCTTAGTTTAGCCCTGTATAGTAAAGTCACGTAAAGTTGACCATAAGATCAGTACACAGGTTATAATTAATATATGAAGTCTTTTATTATGATTCTATCGTGTATGATTGTAACATTAACCATCTATATATATGTTGAGCCCGTGCACCAGCGTACGTTAGATTAGTGTGGTATATACAGAGGATCTGAATTTACATATTTGGATTTCGACAATTTTCCTCTCGGAACCAAGATAAACGACTGCTATTCAAGTAACAAACCTAGACCTAGAAGGCGTCTATTTATATAGTCTGTTGCATGCTACGTATAATTCTGAAATACTACTACAGAACCACATGCATCATCTCCTTGACAGAAGGATTACTAAACGTCTTCTAGCCCCTAACAACCAAAATTATTGTGCCATGTATGTCAGCATGCCACCAACCATACTAGGTGTACGATATCTTGCAATTAATTAGGGATGCATTGCCAATAATTAGATGATGTCTTAGACATTAATTACTATGCCACATAGGCACTATGCAGAGTTGGCAAGTTATTTATTGATGAAAGAGATTGAAGTGATGTCTTATATAAGAAACCATTCTTGTAGAGAACCAATGCAGCTAGAAACCACTGAAAACAGCATTGGGATGGCTTGGATGTCTCCGCTACATGTTTTGTGGGCCCCACATTGATTTGTTGTGGCATATATATGTGAGCGTATGTATCAAGATCCGAAAGAATTATACTGGAAAAATGCTTTTATTAATCCCGTGACACGGTTAATTGTGTGATCAAATGTTTGTCATTGTGGTTTGCTAGATCAACCAATATCCTATATATCCCTTTCCATATGCGTACAAAATAAAATGCACAACACAATTGAGGTTTGCATTGGATCAAAACATCTAGATAATTAATGCCCTTGGATTACTAGTAGACACCACCCATTATGATATCTCACTAGAGACACCACATACTTAATGCATTTACTCATCTGTAGATACCACCTAAGACACTACCTATTGGGAATGCCCTCAAGAGATATGTAAAAATTCAACCTGCTGCCAGTTACATTGGTTGGATGTAATTTTCTTTACTAAAACTTCGTTACATTGGCATTTCCCCTTTCTAAAATATAAGCCTTATAATCTTTGGATCTTTTCTAAAAGCATAAGAAGTGGATGTGATTTTAATGATAGCTTCTCTCTTTGACCTTATTAATCTTCCATCTCTTGCATTTATTAGTAAACCTTGACACAAACTATTGTCTCTTATTTCCAATGCATATTAATGATCATTTCATGAACTATTTCACTGTGCCAACGCAAAATATGTATTATAGAAGAAGGAAAAAACGGAGGGGACGAGTAGATGCTGTTTTAACTTCTATCACTCAAACCAAGGAGTAAAGATGACCCCTCATATACAAGAATCAATGTAATAAAGTGAGAGAATTTTACCTTCTATTTTGTATGTACTTCAGTTCTTATTCTTACGATCACTACACCATACCATACTTTTGCCAACACATGGTACAGTCGGCAAAAGGCATCTTCTCCAACCCAAAAACTGTCGGCAAAAGTTTAGCTGACGGTAACTAAACAGTCGCAGTAGAAGCAGTCGGCTTAGGCTTTACCGACAGATGATAGCTTTCCGACAGATAAATTGATGGCAAAGATCTAAGTTTTGCCGACAGTTTTAATCTTTGCCGACAGTTCCAATGAATTGCCGACACTTTACTTGTTGGCAAATCATTTTTCCCCTCATAGACTGTAACACCCCAGCACCCCGTGCCCCGAATGTTACACCCTCTAGCACTAACAATTACAAATCACTAAGAATAAATATTCGCAAAGCAAGCGAACAACTAGAAGGTTGTCAAAATTATTAAAATTTTCGGCAGCACCTCCCCTAAAACTAGGACATCCACTCAGCAGGCAGAAAACATTTGCAGTATAAGATATCATTCTAGCAGGTCCTTAGTTAACCAATCACACATCCTATAGAAAGTTAATAAACTCCACCACATAATTATTACAGGACAGGGAATTTATTAACATAACCGCAGACAACCTTTTACAAGAATTTTGCATGAGCTAGTAAGAACAGAACTAATATTGATATGATGGGATGATGATGATGCAACGTGGTTGTGTTACTACCCCCATCCATACATGCCGGCTTTAAAACACCTACAAACATTAAATAACAAGCGTGAGTTCAAACTCAACAAAGTACACGAGAGTATCAATTCCAATTTATCATAAGTAAAACAAGAGCTTGACCATAAAAGCAAGTAATACAAATGAAGCAACATCTGGACAATACACATTTATACCCATTTAAAGCAATAACTTGACTATATCAAAATTACCGCAATCAAGTCATAAACTTGATAATAAACCCATTCAACGCCAAAGAAGCATTACTTACTCTAAGTCACAACGTCTCCCGACTCAACTACCCCTTGCTGCAACTCAAACCATTTTCATCAATTGCATTTGAGTTCAAAACTCGACTTCACTCCACGATATTCATACAACATAATTAGCAAGGCAAAGAAATGCGCTAATTCATCAAATTCAATTCAAACTCCCCTTTTTGGGTTGAGTCCACGACTCAACCTTCAATTACCATAATCACCATCCATATGACACACCATTTACCACAACACTCATTATTAAAGATGCAATGCACATGAATGCTCATTTCCATGCACGCATCAGATCGCTGAAAGTGCCCACCCGTCGGTGTGCACCCTCACGTCCCTTCCATCCCGTAGATGGAAGGTGCCTACTCTTACTGTCTCGCTCTCATTCACCTTGATGAATGAGACTACGAGGTAGGACTTTCATGTTCACTACGTGTGAACACAGAGGCCCGCATCAGAATGGGTCGCCTCTTCCTTTAATGAATGCACAATGCAATTTACATGAATGAAGTGCAACCCCCCATTCATCACCAACACTAACATAACCATAACCACACACATACATAAACATAGCCCAAATTCTCACATTCATAACCATAACCACACACATACATAGTCATAGCCCAAATTCTCACATCCATAACCATAACCACACACGTACATAAACATAGCCCAAATTCTCACATTCATAACCATCTAATCTATTCGCACACACACTCAAGTCCATTTCCCGGATGGGGCACAATTAAGTACGAGTATCCACGTACCCCACACTCGCTACTCACTGCAATGTTAACAAAGGTACAGTAAACCTTGTAAGGCCCCCATTTTTGATAATAAATACCAATAATGGGTACCGTGTGCACACAGTACTAGTCCCATGATCAGTGGCTAGTACGCACATTTACAAACTGATATCACATCCATACACACATTTATTACATCAGTAGTAGTAGGTTCTCACAGTACTTTTACAGTACCAAAAGTAAAACATAGCAGTAAAGATAAACAACTTGTAGTTTGCCTCTTAGCCCATTAACCCTACAGGCAACTGACAAGAAGAACCCTAGAAAAACTCATCGTCAAAGTTCCCGTATCCTGAGTCAGTGAACGCGTCGTCGGGGTAATCGATTTCATCACCTAAAAAAAATATCAACAGTGGCAAGCTGAGTACTTACGTACTCGCAAGACTTTTACAAAACCTATGATACATGCAGGCCATTTCCAATGGAAAGGTTTCTACGGTTGTTTTGCGCAAAGCCAATTTAAAATGTAAATACAGGATAGAAGACTTCAAATGAAATTGAATAAAAGTAATTAAATACTGAAAATTAAATGAATGTAAGAACAATTAAATAAAACTGAGGAACTGTATATCCATAATTCACTTTTCATCACCATGTGGCAGGAAACATGTTTTATAAAAACTAAACTGCTAACTAGTGCTGGCGCACCAAGACTCCCATGACCGTGGGAACGGCTTTTCGAAAAGTTTCATACTCTGCAGAGTTGTACAGCTTTACCCACAAGAAATGATTCTCCCCTTTTGCCTGGCCATTAACACACTTCCTTTGGTGTGTTGGCAAGGAGATCATAGCATAACCGTTGCTTTACCCAATCCTAACTTTGCACCAGCCCGGGACGAAAACCCAAACTACGGTAGAAGAACTCAGAGCATAGAAATGATGGAACTTCTCCGTAGTGTGGCGTGCACCGGTGTATCGGTAAACGTTTATTCCATTATCGCCTCAGTGTGGACGTTCCTTCGAGCAATCCATTAAGGAACAGCTCGTACTACTACAGCCTTCCAAAGTGCAAAGCTAGTTTTGAGCAACTTAATGAGTTATGGCTGTCCCATACCAGCACTTGTGGTTGTACGGTATTTCTTGGGTTTAACGAACACTGAGTTCGGTCCTTAATCTGACACGGGCAATAGTCTCCCCCTACACTACGTGCAAAACCATGCACTTCCGGCTATTGCCAATAACTGCCCGCATCTAAAATTTTAGTTTTATTTTCATTTTTAATCAAATAAAACCATTGATCGTCATCATCTAGTAAATATTTCCATTAGGTTCATCCCAAGCATAAGGCATGGGTAAGCATGATTATCAGTCATCGAGTATACCCAAGTTGGTATCAGATGTTGTAACCATATTTCTTAGGGTTACCAAGGTTCACATGTCAATATTAAAGGAATGCCATACTACATCGGATGTAACTACCAAATCCCATAAAATATCAGAGTGTAATAAATATACGCATGCAATAAAGACATTTAATGAAAACTTTTATAAAGCTGGGGTCAACATGGTCAAAGGAAGGTGCTTGCCTTGCTGACTGTCGCCGAGGTCGTACTCGCGTTCGTCAGTGACTAGTCCTGCCTCGTCGGGTTCTACACGCCGTCCAAGAAAAACAACAAGGCAGAAAGCAAGTCTCAATAAGGCAAGAGAAAGATCCAAATAAAATATTTTCATTCAACATATATGGATTTTGATTTATATTATTGAAGATTCCATATATTCATTAATATATATATGTTCATGTATAGTTGTTATTTCATATATTTGTACATGAGATCATATATATATATTTTTATTATTTATTCACAGTGATATGAGATTTCTTAGAATATTGATTACAAGCATGATTTCAACAATATAAAATTATAAAATTCATACTCATGATTTAATGTTGCATTATATATATTTTTAATAGTGATTTATTGTTCTTTGTATTTTAACTTGTATATTTCCCATAATGAACTATATATATTTTTACATATTCAGATTCATAAAATCATAAAGATTCTAACAAAATTGGTTTTAGGTAATTTTAAGTTCATTTGCTCAAATTCCATGAATGGCATATTTAAATTTTCTCTTCAAACAAATTTTAAAATTTTAAACAGAGTTGAAAAATTAAATATTTTTGAATATTCTGATTCTTCAAGATTTTACACGAATTTAGAAATTTATTTCATTAAATTTAGACTTATGGTTTAGAAGTTATAAACGTTTGAAAATCAGTAAGGTCTTAAATCACAGGAAAATTAAGGGTCTGTTTGGTTGCCTGCATGTGTAGAGATTTGCATCCATAGATGCAGTCTTTAACTTTTTTTGTGTGTTTGGTTGCCTGCATGTTGCTCAGAGGCTGTATGAGTTGATGCAAAATTCCTCCTCTAGCCTGCATCTCCAGAAACGTGGAAATTGGTCGTATGAGTGGAGCCAAGCTCTGCATGCACCTGACATCAGCATGATGTCAGCGTTTTCAATTCGATTTTCATCTAAATTTTTGCTATATCTTTTGATTAGTATCTTTGATCACTGAACCGATTTCACCTATGTGTTCATGACATTTTTTCGAACAAAACTAGACCACACTTGCCATATAAATTTCAAAAGATTAAAATTTTCATTTTTTTTATTTTGATTTCCTATTATTTGTTTTTAAAATTTTCATTTTCGTTTTAACATTTATTATTTTCTAATATTTGTTTTTAATTTGTTTCATCTCTCTCTTAAAATTATCTCCCCACTTCTCTTCTAGTGCAATCAACCAAACAACATCTCTACGTAGCCTGCTTACTCTCATACAACCAACCAAACAACATCCCCTTGCATTCACTCAGTCTGGCTCCTACCATCCTGGCTGAGCTCATACAGCCTGGCTGAGTTGAGAAGGCAACCAAACAGACCCTAAGAAAATGCCGAAAAAAGAAAATACGTCGACTTCACTTATTGGTTTACGCCTTCCTTTTTCGGGCTGGGGTGGACTGTGGCCCTGACAGGCCGGGCCCGCATGTCGGCGACATAGAGCAGAGGCCGCGGTCTACGGCTCACCGGCGGCGAACGGCGGCGAATGGCGGCGCTCCGGTACCACGGTTGGCACCAGCACCCCCGTGCGCACCTAGGGGACTCGGTTGTGGGTAACGGGAAAGCCGGAGGCGGCGCGCCGTCGAGCTCGAGCGGCGGCGGCCATGGCCGAACGGTGGATCTACATCTCCGGTGATTCCCGAGGCTAACTAGCACCGGATTAAGCATCACGGGGTAGAAGAGATTCCGTTTTACTACTTGGATCAAAGAAAAAGCAGGCGAAAGGGGGGTCCCACCGTGCGGGTGCGGCGGCGGATGAGGAAGCCCGGTGCGGTGACTCGCCGGAGAAGGAGACCTTTGATTGGGGTTGCGGATCGGTACTGAGTGTTGTCAAGAGCCTTCAAGCCGAAGGGATTGAGTGGAGATGCACCAGAGCGAGCAAATCAAGTTTTCCCCCTTTCACTAGCCCTCACCAGATTTGGAGAAGATGGAAGCTTTTTCGGCGCAGAAGAGAAACGGGGTGAGGTACCAGAGGCTTCAGGCTGGCCAAGGATGTGTGCGACGGGCTTATAAAGAAGAGGAGAATGGTTTGGCGCAGGGATTGGCTCCGGCCGAGGATGAGCACGCGAGGGGTCTCGATGCGGCAGTAATCCTTTAGCCCAGCTGTGGTCGTGACAAAGCTCTGGCAAGGTTGTGCAGGCATGGACGCAGTGCTTATCTACTATCATTGCATCGTGGCAGCCGATCGGGTTCGAGGCATTGCCGTGGCATCGGATCAGCGAAGGCAAAATGCGGCGGAAGGAGTACGCGAGGATGCTTCATCTCTCGCATGCAGCAGAAATGAAGCGGAGCAAAGGCAGGCGAGCGACGGAGCGGAGCGAGCTGGATCAAAGTTGCGCGCAAGGGATGAGAACGAGAGTCTTCTTTGGTTACGCTGCGCTTCGGCAGAGAAAAGAGGAAAAAGAAACGGAGAAGGAAGATGCACTGTAGTCCAGTGGCTGACTGGTGGGGTCGCTCGGCAGGGCAGGTGTCGGCAGTGCTAGGGTTGAGTTAGCTCAAGGGTAAGATATGGCTTATTCTCGGTTTGTAAAATTAATTCTATGACAAAACTGCCTTCAGATTTTATGAGAATTTTTGTTAGCAGTAGTAGGATGATGATAAGTCTCCTGTAAAATTTTCAACTGAAAATTATGTTTATAAAATTTGATAAAATTTTGACATTGCAGTTTTATAGATTTTTATTTATTCTGTTTTATATTTAATTGATGATCGAGATGACATTTTTATTTTATGAAAATTCTATGAAAGATGTGAATTAGTACTATTAACCTTCTGTAAAATTTTCATGATTTTATATTTTGTATTTAATTTCTAAAAATTCTGACATCATCATTTTCAATTTCATTGATTTTCTGTTTTTGAATTTCTAAAATTCACAAATTTGAGTTTTAATGTTTGATATTTTTAGAAGAGGTTTATAAGTTGATCAGGATTGCAAGGTAAAAATTTCATGATTAAATTTTCATTGGATATTTTTCTATCTTTTTCTTTTGTTATTCTTCATATTAGGAATTTGAATTTCTTTTAGTAGTTAAAAGCTGAAATAATTCAAAAGAAATTAGGAAATGCAAGAATAACTTACGTGCATTATTTTATGCTTCCATTTCTACTTTTACTAAATTTCAGGCTGTTACAAACTTACCGGGATTAAGGCTTACTAGTGACCACTCGAATCCAATAGCTAATCACGTCCTCGAAGGGACGATCACCAATATAACTAACACTTGCCATAATCAATAGAAATTAGCCATGAACAGATATATAACAATGAACAACTCAATTAAGCACACAACTCGATGTACTTGCCTTTTACCGGAAGGAGCGGAGTGGTGTGAGGAAGATGCTATGCCACTCCCGAAACTACTCCACCTGAAACACCCGTCGCAAAACGCTTTACAAACTATACCCTTACAATCATGCTCTACGCCCCCAAACTACAACCATGAAAGCTCCACTTTTAGGTTGACTCAGATAAATATAATCTACACGATAGTGCCAACAAATAACTCAAATAAAGCAAAATTGCAACTTAGATAAGGACTAGGAAATAGCATCTTCATGCATTAGTTGAAGCACACATCACCATAACTCCTAAAAGGCAATCAAGACTGCCTTTGAATTATCGGTAACATAAGCCCCAGCATAAAGTAACTACTGTACATGTCAGTGATGGATAAAACTGCATTTGTACATCAATTACTATATAGCACACCAAGTGGAAAAGAAAGGCACAGTTCCCTTTTTAACAAAATGGTTCATGAGTTCTTCCAACCTAATGTAGATATTTAGGAAACAATTATGTAAAGATTTATGGTGTTCAAATTGGAAACTACATTTCAAAACTGGCAAGCATCATCAACAATGAAAGGATCATCAGTAGGTATATTCAATGCCTAATATGAGAATATTTCAATACCAAAAGATACTACCATGATGTCATTGGCATCATGTCTTTGCATAGCCTTTGGACAATACTAAATTAAAGGACTGATTCCAGCTTGCCAAACTTCTGGAACCTAGTCAAACCAAACTCAACTAGATTCACGATATTTGCTCTCATCCAGATTTCATTAATGCAAACTGAAGTTTCATTCTTCATGCACAGTAACACATGAGGATCAATAGTTTTCACTCTTCAAGACTACACATATCCATATTGCGAATTGCCAAAGATTGTGTGCGTTGTTATTCTTACTACATTCAGCCCTAGAACAATAAAATTGCACTGGGCCTTAAAAACTATTCTTCCATGCCCGAATAGAATTATAGATCCCGCAAGTACATTAAATCCTCAAGCACCTAATATGATGCTCAAATATAGATGATAAGCTCCTCACAGAAATTGGGGCAACACAAATTGAAACATGCACAATCATTTCATCTCATGAAAACCTAGCTACGCATTTCATCAAACACCCTACATGCAAGTTAATTCCCCCCAAAACTTATACCTCCAATCTTGCTCATGGCTTCTTGGAGGAAGGAGGGAGGTGGGGGAGAGGCTGGAGGACGCGCCGGGTGGCTGCTGCTGCTGCTTCTTCGACTAGGGGAGAAAGGAGGAAGGGCGCCGAGCAGTGGCGCCTGCTTGCATCGCCCAGCACCTTCTGGCTGCCCTGCCTTCTGCTTGCCGCCATCACGCCGATCTTCGCCAGGAAGGGTAGGGGAAGACGGTAGGGATCGACAGTCATTTCTTTTGTGTGTGGCTACCATTCATTACCTTGGCTAGATATTTTCCCCTCCATGTCATGTGTGTGGCTGAAAATTTTCCTTGGGGCTGTTTTTTTTTCCTGTCTCCCTGCCGAATCAACCTCCTCCTCTCATTTCTGGATTCTTGCTCTAGGGGCTGGCGTGTCCTTTGCTTGCTTCAAGGGCCGGCGACTCCCTCTTCCTCCTCCTCCCTACCGGCGACATTTCCTCCTCCTCCCTGCTGGCGAGTGCCCCCTGCTGCTCCTGCCCTGCAACCGCTCCAGCGTTCTCCCTGCGCCCTCCTTGGTGGGCAGCAGAAGATTTCAAGAAGAGCAGCAAAGACTCAAAGAAGGCGAGGAGGCTGGCGCCGGCGCCTCCCAGGGCAGCAGCTCCTCCACCAGGCAGTGTCGCCTGGCCCTCCTCTTCTGGCTCGGTGCCTTCTCCTCTCCCCTGTCGGCAAGTGCAAGCAAGCATACTGCCTTCCTCCTCTCTCTCGGCCGTGCGCTGGGTTCCCTTCAATCGGTGGCGGCGGCCAAGAGAGGGAGCCACTAGCGGCAAGAACAAAGCGGCAATGAGCCGAGCTTCTCCTCCTTCCTCCATGGAAGTAGCTTTGAGGTATATTTTTTTGGGGGGGGAATCAGATTGCCTATATGGTGTTTGATGAAATGCCTAGCTAGGGTTTTTATGAGAATGATTTGATTTTGCATGCTTGTGCTGTGTCCCAGTGATTCATGTGTGCATGATTAAGTGCTGAGGTATTGATCCTTATGCGCGATTATTAGAAATGGATTCTTTAGTGGTTTGGGTGTACTGATGTTTTGAAGCATAGGGTCAGAGAGTTGTATATGCACGTGATGCTTGTATAGATGTGTAGACATGGTTATAGATTTCATTATGTGATTCATGTCCAAATTTAGCTACAGGCAGATGGTTACTCATCATTAGATTGCATATGCTTTTACTCATAGCTCTTGTGTGTTGTGGTTTAGCAAAAGTCTTTTATTACTGCTAGCGATCCTACTCTTTGTGCACTGATTCAATGTTTCGTGCTCATAGAAATGCTAGTAATGAGGTGCAGTGAAAATGGTCCTATGTTGGGCTTGTATGCGTGGTTTAAAATGTATGGGTAAACATATTCCTGGATTAAAAACCATATATATGCTTAATGTTGTCTTCATATGTGTGCAGAATCCAATACTGCTTAACATCTATTGTTGGCTATAGAGTATTTGGTAGATTCTGGTTAGCTCAAGTTTCTTAGAGTTGTAGCTAGATGATATCGTATAGCCTTTTTGTTGGTTTCATTGTAGATCTAAGTTGGGTTGCCCAAATGAGAACGTGAGGTCACTAGTACTACTGTGCTTTCTATTCATAAGAATTGAGATGATTATTCCTACAGCCGTTTTACCAGTCTTTAGCCCTTACTTTTAAGAGGACTCTAAAGCTGCTTAGAATTGTTGCTTATTTACATACATGGGTTTTAAAGTAATAAGGTGACTTGCATTAATTTATACTAGACTATAATGGAAGGAATAATAAGATAACACTTGGCACCTTATTGTTGCAAGGGTAGCTGAAGAAGGAATGTTAGGAGACGAATGGTTTAATTTGATAGGTTTTAGTTTTAATCTCTCAATGGAATGCTTGATCGCCATATTCTTTTGGTATCATTCTTCCTTATCATAGAGTAAACGGAAATATCGTAGGTATGCATGCAGTTTATATATATATATATATATATATATATATATATATATATATATATATATATATATATATATATATATACTCATACACACTTAATTGGCCTCAAGAGTATGAATTTTAGGGCTTGCTTAGATGAAATATCTATGCTGATAATCAAAGTTTGCTTAAGTTGGTGTAATATCCCTAGTCATTGTTGAGTAAAGCTACTCATAGGGATTTAGATACACAAGGGTTTTGTGTGGCGATTGATTGATTGTTTGATCGGTAATTTGTATCTATGTTTGATTTCTGATTTCAGGAGGAGTGGCCTCATCTTCGCGCGCCACTCCACTTCCCGCGGTTTAAGGCAAGTACATCGAGTCGTGTGCTTAATTGAGTTGATCGTGGTTATTTATCGGTTTATGGCTAATTTCTATTGATTGTGGCAAGTGCTCTTTTTATTGGTGATCGTCCCTCCGAGGACATGATTAGCTATTGGATTCGAGTGGTCATTAGTAAGCCTTAATCCCGGTAAGTTGACTGTACCTTTGTTAACATTGTAGTGAGTTGCGAGTATGGGGTACGTGGATACTCGTACTTAATTGTGCCATCTGGGAAATGGACTTGAGTGTGTGTGTGCGAATAGATTAGATGGTTATGAATGTGAGAATTTGGGGATGTGTATGTATGTGGTTATGGTATGTTAGTGTTGCCATTGAATGAAAAATTGCATTTCACTCATGAAAATTGCATTTGCGCATTCATAATAGAAGAGGCGACCTATTCTGATGCGGGCCTCTGTGTTCACACGTAGTGAACACGAAAGTCCTACCTCGTAGTCTCATTCATCAAGGTGAATGAGAGCGAGACAGTAAGAGTAGGCACCTTTCATCTACGGGATGGAAGGGACGTGAGGGTGCACACCGACGGGTGGGCACTCGGCAGTACCGGTACGAACATGGCAATGAGCATTCATGTGCATTGCATCTTTAATAATGAGTGTTGTGGTAAATGGTGTGTCATATGGATGGTGATTATGGTAATTGAAGGTTGAGTCGTGGATTCAACCCAAAAAGGGGAGATTGAATTGAATGTGGTGAATTAGCGCATTTCTTTTCTTTGCTTTGCTAATTATGTTGTATGAATATCGTGGAGTGAAATTTGAGTTTTGAACTCGATTAAAGTCGATGAAAATGGTTTGAGTTGCAACAAGGGGTGGTTGAGTCGGAAAACGTAGTGACTTAGAGCCACGTGATGCCTCTTTCACGTTGAGTGATTTTATTATGAAGTTGATGACTTGATTGCGGTAAATTTTGGGTATTGGTCAAGTTATTGCTTAAAATGGGTATAAATGCGTAATTTCTTGTGGTTGTTCCAACTGTATTGCTTGCTCTTATAGTCAAGCTCTTGTTTTACTTCTGGTAAATTGGAATTGCTATTCTCGTGTACTTTGCTGAGTTTGAACTCACGCTTGTTATTTAATGTTTGTAGGTGTTTGAAGCCGACATGCATGGATGGGGGTAGTAGCACAATCACGTTCACATCATCACTGTTCCATCATAATGATTCTTAATTCTGATCTTAATAGCTCGTGAAGGATTCTTGTAAAAGGTTGTCTGTGGCTTTGTTTAATGAGTCCCTGTCCTGTAATAGTCTTGTGGTGGAGTTGATTAATTTTCTATTAGATGTGTGATTGGTTAACTAAGAACCTGCTAGAATGATATCTTATAACTGCAAATGTTTTCTGCCTGCTGAGTGGATGTCCTAGTTTTAGGGGAGGTGCTGCCGAAATTTTAATAATTTTGACAACCTCCTAGTTGTTAGCTTGCTTTGCGAATATTTATTCTTAGTGATTTGTAATTGGTGGTGATAGAGGGTGTAACATTTGGGGCCCGTTACTGTTCATACCTTATTTACCCGATTTTCCCTTTTTAATTATTCCGATTTAATGTTTTGATTTATTTAAGGTATTAAAAATGCTCTAAAATTCGAAAAATTCTCAAAAATACTTTGAGATATTCTTGACTTAAATAAAATATTATTACAAAAACTTTATTTTAACTTTATATATTTATAATTAATCTTTGATTGAGAATAATATTATTAAATTCAAATTAATTCAAATAAATTCCAGAAAATCCAAATAAATCCAGAAAAATCATAAAATTCATAATTAACAATAAAATAATATTTAATATTGGAAAAGCCAAAAATTGGGATGTTACAGTGGACCAAAAAAAAGTTGTGACAATTAATAACAAAAGCCACAAGGCAGGATGGAGAAACAGATATTCTTGTTAGCAAAATCGATCATTGGCTCTTTGGTGCTGGGGCATGGTAAGGTTCAGCAGCTTCCTGATAACTCCAAACTTGATGACTATTCACTTGACCCACTATTTCTCGATGATGAATCTGCAATAAGTTAAGAATACTAGGAATCATTCCGCGGCGTTATACTGTATTTCAACAAACATGTCAAAAAAGTATGAGTGCCCACTAACCTCCTTACAGCAATGTTTAATAAGACTCGTCCACACGTCATGCATGTTCAAGCTACTTCAACTCGTGTTCATGTTTTTGTTCATTTTAAAAGTAAGTGCAATGCAAGCAGATTAAGCTCATTTTTTGTTCATTGGAGGATCAACAACGTTTAGATATCTAACATAGACAGGATAGTCGAAAGAAATGACAATGCAATGTTCAAGCAATGTCTGTAAACCAAAATTTGCAAGAATGACCTGTTCAGAAATAATGCCTTCACTGCAGGAGGAAAGGAAGTAGTAACTAAGAAGATAGAAGGAATCACTTCTTAAACCTGTTTTGTTCCATGATCCAAGTTCTAAATTTTCTATCCCGCACAAAAAACTTGACGAAAGGGAAAAAAGGCTATGGCGTGTCATATATTTCTTATCCGAGCTAGGTCCAATCGCCAATGTTTGGTGCTTGCTATGTGAAACCATATCAAATAATTAGAACAACTATAGTTACCAAATCTACAAAAGCATATTTTAACAAGTCTCTACCATTGCATATTGCTGCTGCAAAAGTTTTGCTAAAAGCTAAGCATATATCTCTTCTTTCTCTTTCATCAGTCTATAAAACAGTACAAGGATCGACACCAATGCAGTGTGCCATCCAGATGCCTTTAGTAAACATGGCTATTGAAAAATGGGCAATTAGCATGGCATATAGCCAAGTTTCCAGATTCTTCTCAGACGCGTGCTGCGTGTGCGTGAGAGTTTTCAAATCTTTGTACCGAAACAGTTTTGTCATGACAGTTGTGGAAGACAATCTAGTGGAACTCATCTAGGCCTTATAATCAGTATTCAGTAGTGTTCTTTCATGACTGATAAGTATTAGTAAATAGTAATACAAATATTTGAAACACAAAACATACACACATACTTCTCTCTTTGTTGTCCAGTGTTTGTAGATGGTTCTGCTATCAGCATAGGATGCTCCTCAGGATTGATCAATAGACGCTTCCTGAAATGTAGAACAAGTCAGTGTGACAATAAAGTGGAACAAAGAAATAACTTCAATAATTACACACCCACATCATAACAAAGAAATCGTAGTGTTTAATCAAAGTTAGCTAATAGAGAAGTCATAGCATCCCAAAAAAATAAATTAATCAAGCAAGAAAATAACAAACTTTATCTCATTTGCAACCAACTAAGGAATTTCACAACCACTGTATTCAATCAGCACATTAAGAGCGCTGGGGCGGTGGCTGGGGCTCGACGCGGCTTCGAGCGCAGGGGCGGTGGCTGGGGCTCGATCGACGCGGCTTCGAGCGCAGGGGCGGCGGCTGGGGCTCGATGCGGCTTCGAGAGCGCAGGGGCGGCGGTGGTAAGAATTGGGGATTTTTCTTTCTAGCTAGGTCATGGGGATTTTTCTTTTCTAGGTCATGTGAAGTGAGTCCGCAAGAGATAAGGCCTGGCGCGGCTGAAACTTTAGACTCTCCCGCGTTCGCTGTGGCCGGCACGCCAATTGCAATTTGCCTTTCTTTTCGCTGGCTATAATCCGTACACACCCATTCGCCGATTGATTAGCAGTAGTTCAACTAGGCTACGCCGACAGATAAACTGTCTACTATTTTTGGCCGACACATTATCAGCCAAAATAAAAATGCCGACACATAACATGTTGCTCTATTATACAATTGCCGACAGGCGAGGTAACAGTAGAAGGTCTGATTATTGCCCACAGATTATATGTCGCCAATATTAGCCTTTTGCCAACAATTTACAATGGCCAAAAGTGTGCTATGATATAGTAGATTCTGTTAACGTACTATTAATTAATTATGGATAAACGATCACGCTTTACAACGGTGTTATATACAATTCAAAACATGTAACTAGGCTCGGGCATCGTGCCCGTGCAAGTGCCGTGCCGTGCACGGATTCGATTTGTCATGCGTTTAAATCGTGCCGTCCCGCCACGATGTAGATTGCAATGCATCCCTAATTAATTTCAAGATATCGTACATGCTCGTACTATGGTTCGTGGCAAGCATGGTAACATACATGGAACAATAATTGTCGTGGTTATAGGGCCTTAGGGGCTAGAAGACATTCAGTAATGGCCAGTACAGTCCACGTGTTTAACGGGGCTGAGTCATCATCTATATCATAAAAAAGATGCCTGTGGTACTGCAATACTCCTCAAATTAATAGTTGTCATTTTGAATATAGATATAGCTATAATTTATTGTCGATATTTTTTTAAAATATTTAAATTGGATACATAAAAATCATATGTAGAATAGCTATTCTACTCCCAAGCATAGAATAACTATTCCACACTTAGGCCGGAGAAACGCCTGCAAACAATACCATATTGAGAAATGCAACCCGGTTGGTAGTAATCTCGAATACATGTTACTACAGAACAACCGATAAATTTACTGGCGAATCGGTTACGTGGTTAAACTGACAAGTTAATACGTTTTGTAGTTTATATATGGAACTGTTTTCTCTTTGTTTTAGCCATATTGTGTTATTGGTAGTTTCGATTTGCAAATAGTTTTTACCAGTGCTTACTGATTTTTTATTGGTAGCTTCGATTTGCAAATAGTTTTCGTTAGTAGTTTACTGACGACGAGAGAAACATAATAATATGTCTCGCTTTTAAACAGTAATTTTACCGACCAGTAACAGAAATTACTATATTTACAATATGAAATTACTATATCTACAACATGAAATTACTATATCTAGAACATATCGTGTACAGATCACTCATTGTGCAAGAAACCACTTTTATCATGTATAGTACGTGAAAACTATATGTACAAGTTCTGAAAAATTCACAAAAATTGCCATACATAGGGATGTGAGGTTCTACAATCGTGTAAAATTTGAAGACCGAACTCACTAACATTTGAAACATATGTAAATGACAATTGTACTATTTATCACTGATTAGCGCTTGTCAATTGCATATCTTTCAAATGAGATTGATTTTAGTCTTCAAATTTTACAAGGATGTAGAATCTCACTTCCCCTACTTATGATAATTTGTTGAGAATTTTTGAAAATATGTACATATGATTTTCACAAATTTTACATGACAATAGTAGTTTCACATAATATGTTGTCTTTTCTTGTCCAAAAATAACTTGTTAGTAGCTATTACACAAGGTGTTACTATATTTGAAATGAAGTGAACTATCGTAACAAAAATCTATCTTTGTTTGTCGGGCCTCATAGAAATATTATATAGACGATTGTAAACGCTATTGTAATAGATGATAAAATCAATTGAGAACCGTTCGTAAAAATATTAAGCGTCTGTTCACTTGTAAAATCATGCACGAATCAATCATATGAAAGTAAACCATATTTATCATGTAAAGTCCGTAAAAACTACATGTAAAGTTCTAAAAAATTCTCAAAAAATTACCTTTTGTAGAGGATGTGAGCTTCTACAACCATATAAAATTTAAAGACCAAACTCACTCGCAGTTGAAGGATATCAAATGGACAAATTTAATATTCATCACTAATTAGTGCTTATCAATTTCATATGTTTTAAATGAGATTGATTTTGGTCTCCAAATTTTACAGTAATGTAGAACCTCACCTCCCTACTTATGGTAATTTTTTGAGAATTTTTAAAACTTATACATAGGATTTTCATGAATTTTACATGATAAAAGTGGTTTCACACAGATAAGTTGCCTTTTATTGTCTAGAAAATAACATGTTACTAATTATTACACAAGATGTTACTAAACCAAAATGAAGTGAATTATTCAATAAGAAACGAGCTCTGCTTTGTCGGTTCAGAGTAAAATTTCATTGCTAAATGAACATTGATTTATCGCTTATTGGCGACACTTATATCATTATGCTCATCTCGTCATCAAGAATCTACCGATGAAAACCATTTGTGAATTGGAGTTATGAATAAAAAGTTAAAGCTAAAATAAAGAACAAACAAATATATGTACAAACTACTTAAACACATTTATTAGTAGGTTTGAATATGTACATTACAGATTCATAGTAATTTTCTTTCGTTGTTTTATAGTAAAATGTAGTAAACAAGATAGTAATGCATGGCTCAATCAAAACCGGAGTGGCAATTATTAGTTGGTTATTGTTACCTTAGATTCAGAGTAACTTCATTCCAAAGCGTTGTTTAGTCGCCATATGGCTCAAGAAACTGGGTTAAATGGTCAAGTAGAATAGGCTATTCTACACGCAATGTGAGAATAGCATTTCTAAAATCATATGTGTAAATTAATCTCTAATCTCGAGAAGTACTTTTATAATATTATAATTTTATTGGATTTTATAAATATATTATAATAGAGATTAGTTGTCAAAGCTGTGTTTGGAAGACCTTGTCAATATCCAAAACGACAACTATCTCGTGATCAGATGGAGTAGTATTTGATAATTATCACATGCATGTTGTAACACCCCGGAGCCCATGCGCGCCACGGATGTTACTAAAAACCTGATTCACTAGCGACACCCCTCAGACCCACATAGGTCCAAAGGTTTACCAACACCCGATAATTCTCCACAATAAGATCAATAGAATTGAGGATTTACCGAAGAAGACATAAAAACCTAACACCCATATGAACTGCCTGCAAACAACCGCTAAACTCTAGAAACCGGCTTAAAACTAAGTCATCGAATTTTACAAAATTTCGGCATGACCTCTCTAGAAAGTAGGACATCCACTCGTGAGACAGAAAACATTTGCAGATGATATGATCCTAGCAGTGTCCTTAGTTAATCAATCACACCCAATGTAAAATAATAAGCTTCACCACGATGAACAATACATTACAACCACATTAATTACATCCGCACTTAACGAATTTGTTAATTAAACCGATGGAGACCAAATCGTAAAGTGTTACTACTCCCAACCCGACGAGCCAGCTTCAAAGTACCTAAAACAAGAAAACAACAAGCGTGAGTCCAAGACTCAGCAAAGTGCAATCAAGTATGGAAAGTAATGAATTCAACTAGAATATAAATGCTTCAAGACATAAAGTAAAAGTTTCTTTACTTGATATCCGTAAATAAGAGAAACGGTTTGAATTCATATACAACCAAACATAAGAGCACAACTACTTCATCTTTTGACATAACCAATACTTAATTGAAATCATCCAGTTAAAGAAACAGAAACTAACCCTACTTACCACATCCAACTCGGAAACATAAATAAACCTTACTCATGTCTCAACAATCATTTCAGGATGATTCCACGACTCAATACTCAACCTGTCATTTCCATTCTCATCAATTAACATTTACCAAATGCAACACACAATGCAATGCCTTTATGTTCTCATTCCCTTTTTCTCATGAATCATAAAATGAATGCACCATGCATGCTCATAATGCACATTGTCATAGCGTATACCGGTATAGCTGAGTGCACACCCGTCGGTGTACACCCTCAATCCCACCCATCCCGTGGCGGGGCCTACTCTTACTGACTCGCTCCCATTCACCTCGATGAATGGGACTACGAAATAGGACTTCATGCTCACTACGGTGAGCACCGAGGCCCGTGATCAACATGGGACGCCTCGTCCATCATGAATGCAATTATGCAATTGACATGAATGATCTACATTTTCATCCTATTTCAACTCCACATTGGTCATACACATGTTTATAAGCACGCCAACCCGAATATAAACACACACGCTATCATTCAATCGCATTCATCATTTTGTTACTTGCATCAATATAACCATACTCACTCATAAAATTCGTAATGCAATGCAATAAACAGGAATTGTATAACTTACTTACCATTTTGCTAACATTCATCCATCTTCATCACCATACTAAAACAATTGCTAGATATGATATTAAACATACCCACATCATTAGAAGTTTCATAATCTTATCGCAAACAAAGCATTTAACACCCTAATAACACTCTAGGGATTGCACTTGCCTTTAACCTCGGCGATAACTGACGTCCGATTTGCGGTATTAGAAACCTCCGACCCTAGAGAAATAAAACAATACTCAAAATCCATTCCTCATGTGAATAATGCCACTAAGATGGAAATAAAACTCTAGTGATCAGCATTACTCCTTATCTCAATAATACAAGATTCTAACATCTTCGATCAACAGAAATTCATTTACCCATATATATATATATATATATATATATATATATATATATATACACACACACACACACACACACTAATCACATTCCTTAGGAGGTTAAGCTTTTGGATCGCATACAAAGGATGAGACAACCCAGAACAGACTCAATCACTTAGATGCCCCGCAAATACACAGAAATTCGAAGTAATATGCATAACCCAGAACATAGCTCAGTTCACAATTGATGATATCTATATTAATCGTTACCAGATTCTCAATAGAACAACAAAGAAGCAAGCAGCCAGAGGTAATAATATAGATGGTTTTTAATAAAAGCAACTCACTAGCAAATGCAGAGTTTTCACTCTTTATGCTCAACTCATACAAATTTTAGGAGTTTCTCACATTTAAATGTGGTACTTCTGAACATTCTTTTTTTAAAAAAAAATATCAAAACAGAAAGTGAGAATTTCAAAACTCCCAAAGTTAGAACCTCCTCCCGCATTACCAAATTGGCAAAGGTCATTTGGGTGACATATGAGTAATCGGTCAGAACACTCGACCATTAAATCACTACTTCCAATCAACAATTCATTAGTTACCATCCAAGAACTATCATATCAGGAACTTACAAAGACAACAATTCATGTTGCTATCCTTTTAGATATCTAACACTGCTAGAATGATCATACTTAGTTCAAACATAATTACGTTGTAATACCGCGAAATCATTTTCCGGGGTTTTTGGCTAGAGTTGTCTTCATTTTCTTGATTTAAGGATTTATTCGGGAGAGAAAAGTTTTGTCACCTCGCAGTTTATTTAAAGTTTTGGGTGTTTTCTCCGTGCCGTTTATTTTTGCGGCAAGTTGTCTATCCTGACAATTGTCGTTTCGCGCCAAGAATTTAATAATTTGGTTCGCTCTAATGATTAAGAGTTGGATTTTTGGATTTTAGGAGGGGGTTTTTGGGAATTCCCCTCCCTCACCTAATCTCTCTCTCCTCCTAGTATGTTTGTGGCTGAGATTGTTTGGGGGCTGCCTCTTTTCCTTTTCTCCCCAATCCTGCCAACTCTCCATCCAGCCTCCACCCGACTCCAGGTTGCTGCGCCTCTCCCCTAGTCTCTTCTGGCCTACCCTCCCCATGGCTCCTCCCTGCTGCTGGCCGGCGAGCCTCACCTCTTCCCTGCGCCTCCTCTCCTCTGGCAAGGCGAAGCACCAGCAGCAGCAGGCACGGGCGGCAGCAGCCGAGCAGCACCTGACCACCAGTAGCACCGGTGAGCCTGTGGCTGCTCCGGCCTTGCTCCGGCGACCACACCTCCGGCCAGCTCCGGCAACTCCTTCCCCGACCGACGTCCTGCTCCACCTTCCTCTTTCCTCCATGGGTATGATTGGAGGTAAAAAACCCTAGAAATTTTGGGGGTGAGATTTCTTGCATACATGGTGTTTGATGAAATGCTTGACTAGGGTTCTTGTTTTTGCAATGCATTTAGTTGGGGAAATGGAGAGACTAGAGTGGATGAGAATGTTCTGTTCGGGCAGATTTTCGTCCTTGGTTAGAGCTGCTAATGGAAAATTCTACAAGCATTTTCTGGGGGTTTGGCTATAACGAATGTTGTAGATAATTGAATTACCTTCCAATAGAGACCGAAATCGCTAATTTTCGTTCAGCCGTTTGAAAGTTATGGCATTTTTTCGTGAGGGCTGTTCAGAGTAAGTCGGGTAATCTGTATCCTCTGTTCGTCTTCGATCTGGGAGCAGAGGGTAAGTTGGCTGAGCGAGCGGCTGTGTTATATGCGTAGTTTATCTCCTCATGGTCGTTTCAAGTGCAAGAACGCGAAAATCCGTTGAACCAATCAATAGTTACGCTATTTGGAAGTTTTGTCCCGAAGTTGGGAAATTGCAGCGAGCTCAGTTTTCGATTGAATTTTAGGGTATGATTTGGTGGCCTTCGTGGCATCTCTCGCATGAGTGGCCATGTCGTAGCTATAGATTAGCCTCTTATGGTTAAATAGAGGTAAGGATCCCATTTTTCGCTAAACCAATTAAGAGTTAGGCTCTTTAGAGCGCTGCTGTCCCTTAAGCAGATTTATGTTTTTCGGTTTGGGAATGGATCGAGGATCAAGTTGATATAAGTCTTGTGTTTGTTTTGTTGGTATGTTTTGAGTAAAATGTATTTATTTGCAGGTGATGTGACCCTGTGTGGCATCAACCTCTCGCCACTCTAGTTCGAGAAGTTAAAGGCAAGTGCATTCCCTAGATTGTGGCTAGGAGGATTAAACGATTGTTTGCTCTTAGCGTAAGTACTTGTCGATGCATACGCAAGAGGTAAGTCTTGCTTGGATATAACTAGAAAGTGCTCCTTCTTATGAAAATGTCTATGATGATTAAAAGCTTAAGGAAATTGATGCAAGTACACCGTGTTATTGAGTGTGGAGGTGTGTTCATATGTGATGCTCCTTAGTTTAATTGTTGCTTTGTTAATTAGATGAACTCTAAGTGAGACCGAGCTTTTAGTAAGGTTGATTATAGTGAGTAGATTGTTCGAGTGATTGGGACTAATCATGGGTTGGGCTCAAACGGTTAAGTCCTTTATAAAGATAGTATATGTGAGAATTCGCTATGTGTGCGTATGTGTTTATGGTATGTTCGTGTAGGCATTGAATGAAGTGTTGCAATTCATTCATGTAAATTGCATTGTGCATTCATGATGGACGAGGCGTCCCATGTTGATGTGGGGCCTCGGTGCTCACCCGTAGTGAGCACAAAAGTCCTATTTCGTAGTCCCATTCATCGAGGTGAATGGGAGCGAGTCAAGAAGAGTAGGCCCCACACGGATGGTCGGGATTGAGGTGCACACCGACGGGTGTGCACTCACTATACCGTATACGCTATGACAATGTGCATTATGAGCATGCATGGTGCATTCATTGTTTTGATTCATGAGGAAAATGGATGAGAGCATAAAAGCCTTGCATTGTGTGTTGCTATTGGTAAATGTTAATTGATGAGAAAGGAATTGACAAGTTGAGGATTGAGTCGTGGACTCATCTGGAACGATTATTGAGGCGTGAGTATGGTTTAGTTACGCTTCCGAGTTGTATGTGGTAATTGGGGATAGATATCTTGTTTTTTTCTTGGATGATTTCAATTAAGTATTAGTTATGTCAAAAGATGAAGTAGTTGTGCTCTTATGTTTGGTTGTATATGAATTCAAACTGCTTTTTTATTTACTGGATATCAATTAAAGAAACTTTTACTTTATGTCTTGTAGCTTTTATATTCTAGTCAAGTTCATTATTTTTATGCTCGATTGCGCTTTTTGAGTCTTGGACTCACGCTTGTTGTTCTCTTTGTTTTAGGTACTTTGAAGTCGACTCGTCGGGATGGGAGTAGAGCACATACACGACTCCGGCCACCATCAAACTATTTAAATCGATTTGTAAAGCTTAGTGATAGGGATCGAGGTTGTGATATGTTGTTCGTTGTGGAGTAGTTATTAATTTATATTGATGTGAGATTAGTTAACTAAGGACCTGCTAGAATGATATCATAGTATCTCGCATGTTTTCGTCTCACGAGTGGATGTCCTCTATTCTAGAGAGGTCATGCCAAATTTTGTAAATTTCGGTGACTTAGTTTTTCTTAGGCCGCTTAAGAGTTTAGTGATTAAATTCAGTTTGATCTTTTTCAGAGATGTGTCGTTTGTATTTGGAGTTTTTGGTAGCATTCATGGTGCGCTTGGCGCCGGGTGTTACTGATTGGTATCGAGCGGCTTGTGTCCGTGGTGTATGAATGTAGTGAGTAATTCCAGAATGAATTAAAATTTTGCTGTGTGAAGGTAGAAATATGGTTTAGGTTGAACCTTTAAAATGTGGCCCTAGGGCAATAACTATAAAACTTGATGTAGAATAGTTAAATAATTTAAAACTTGACACACTCTGATGCACAGTAGGAAAGGGATGGGTTATCGTTGCATTGTGCTACAATGCTTATTTGTTATTGATGATATGTGATGCTTGTGGTTATGTTATATGTTAGTCTTGATAAGGCTATGACATTATTGATGGCTATGATTTTGAAGTGGTATATTGTTTTGTGGGGTCCAGTGGGACTCTTTGTGCCGAAGGTATATCTTCTCTGTCGTGTAGCTGTGTTGGTCGGTGTGGCAGTTAAGAGCCAGCACCGGAGGATCCATAATCCCGGGTGAGAATAGTTCTAATTCCCTTACCTTATATCGAAGAGTATTGTTTTGCACCTCTTTTGGTTGTTTTGTGGAGAAAGTTATGGATTCTTTCTTGTGTTGATCGTTCTCCCAGTTTATAAGGAGTTGTTGTACTTCTGCTGTAGATGGGAGAATTGATGGAGTAAGTTTTCGGGCATTGACTTATTTGGTCTTTTCGGATTTAAGTCAAAGAAAAAAAAGGGGTTTTGTTGTTGTGCCTCGTTGGTTGATGGCGGGGAAAGGCATGGAATTTTCGTGTTGTCGCTCTTCAAGTTGGAGTTTTGGATGTGGGGCTTTAAAGGAAAAAGTGTTATTCGATCGAATCGCTTTTCCGTTCCGTGAATCGATTTGTGTAACTCCTTTCCTTTGTGGAATTTTGGAGTTTGATGATTGGTTTGGAGAGCTGTTGAATGGCTAGGCTTGAGTCCTGTCATTTTCTAAGTCTTGTGAGAGTCGAGCCCTTTGGAAGTTTTGGTTGGCTTTTCCGAAGGGAAATTATGACAAGTTTGGTGGAGGAACTTGTTAAATAAGTTGATAGGGTTCAATTGTCTAAATCGTTGGTAACTTAGATAGTTGATCTTTGTGTTCGCTATATGATTGACGGATAGGAATTGTGGATGGTAAGTTAATTGGGTTAAAATTTCAACCTATTTTCTTTGATGAATTGATGGAGGAGAATTTGTTTATGGTTGGTGATAGCATTTCGAACGCGGATGTAATTAGTCGAAAGGATAAATTCGGAGAAAGTGATCCAAGGAAGAGTGGTTGTGAAATTCTTACTAAGTTTTGTTGGGGCTTCCCAAAGGCGCTAGGTGTGAGCATTGAAACCTGTATTGTTAGAAGTGCAAGAGTTTTAGAGATAATGGGATGTAAAATGAGCTTAGGTTTAAATACCTATGGAATTGGATTGTCAGTGTAATCATTTGGATGTATGCGTTTTGTTTAAGGCGTTTTGTTTGGTGTGCAATAGAAGTTACCATATGAGTTGTGTTTCACCAAGTGGTGGAGTTAGTGGGTGAAAGATTATGAGGAAGAGAGCATGCATACTTATGGAATGGTGTGACGATAGTCCTTAGACTTGCCATTTAAAGGAAATAAATAGATGTAATGGAAAATATTGGAAGTTCTAGAATGGGATCTATGGGTATCCCTAGTTCGATTGGAGTTGGACTTAAATAAATGAAAGTGATCTTTGTGAATGTGTTTAAAAGTTGAAGCTTATAATTAAGTCATAAGTGATCATTGCTAATAAAGTGGATTTTGTTGAGTCTTGAAATTGGTGGTGTGTTTAGATGTTGGGTTCCAGGATCGGTTTGCTATTCCTGAAATGTTGGTTTTAGGATTTGTGTGTTGTGTTGCTTTTTAAATCGGGTGATTCTTCGATGTGAAGCTTTCCACCTTAGGGCTCAAGGTGTGGAAGTGGTTTGTGTTGCCAAGAGAATGGAGTTCTCTTCGTCTTTGTGGATATCTTTGAAGAAAGTTTATGTGAAGTTGCTCTTCTCAATTGAGTCCCCTCGTTGTGCATCTCATTGCTTTGATTTCAAAGTGAGAAAATGGTTAATTTTGGAAGAGAATCGAGATTCTTTTTGTCTTCGATTGATGCGATTCTTTGTGTGAGTAATTTAAAGATTTTCCAAGAAGGAGAACCTTGTATGGATGGGATTTAATGAAGTCCTAATTTGGGGTTAAGTGTTATTGGTATAGGGATTTAATGTGGAGAGTACGGAGAGGTGTTCCTTGTCGTGGTTCTCGTCTTTGTAGGAGGATCATTTTGATCACCTTGTCCCCGGGTTGTGTGGGACTTTGTTGTTGGTGGGTGGGTGGAATCCGTCACTAAATGCTTCATTTCCTGTTGTTGGAACCCTGATTCATGGGTTAGACTCAATGTGGGTCAATGGAAATGGATGGATCGCCAGAACCTTTTCTTTGAGTGGTTGTCTCGTTGTATGAGACAAGTTTGAAAGAAGGTCAAGTGCAATGTTGTGTTATGAGGGAATATGATTGGTGCCCTGTGGGGCTAATCATTTCGATAGTAGAGAATGATTCTTGATCCTGTTGTTTCCAAGGGCAACTGTTGAAAAGGTAAAAGTTGTGTTTTGATTCCTAGAGAATTCCGGTGTTACTTGGTTAGAAATAATGATGTGTTCGGAAATTGGTTAAAAGCTTGTTGGAATAAAGAATTCTGTGTGTGGATCTTTGGTTAGAAAGGTTAATCAATGAGGAGAGATGGGAATCAGTGTTTTCTTGGTTCGTAGGGGATCCAAGTTTAGCACCCAGCTGCTTAATCGGATAGCTTGGGTGTTTAGATGATAATTAGTTGGATGCTTATTATAGTAATGTGACTCGTGTTATTCCTGGCATCACGAGTTGGTTGATCTGCGGTATGGAGTTTTAGAGAGAAGATTTAAGTTAGGTGAGTGAAATTGGATAGAGAAATGAGAATTGAGTTAGGAGTTAGTATTATGATCTTCCGGGAAAAATCGTTGGTTAATTGGAGGTTGTGTATTGAGGCGTTAAACAAGAGTTGTCTGATTAGTGTTGGTCTTTGAGAAAGACCGGCTTCCAGTTTGTACCATGCGAGTTGAGGAGTAGAGTGAATGTTGATTTGTTGATCGATGAATGAGTTCAGCTTGCTTGCTTTTTTGTTTGGCAAGGGCCGTGGTTTGAGTTGTGGAGTTTTCTCTGGCGTGAGAAGTACAGGCTTGTTCTTTATGGACATTTTGATTTTTGGCAATTCGGTTTCATTGCTCTTGTGGGTGAGTGTTGAGGTGTTCGTAATTCGAGGTCTAATTTCGTTAAAGGGGGGAAGAGTGTAATACCGCGAAATCATTTTCCGGGGTTTTTGGCTAGAGTTGTCTTCATTTTCTTGATTTAAGGATTTATTCGGAGAGAAAAGTTTTGTCACCTCGCAGTTTATTTAAAGTTTTGGGTGTTTTCTCCGTGTTGCTTATTTTTAAGCAAGTTGTCTATCGACAATTGTCGTTTAGCGCCAAGAATTTAATAATTTGGTTCGCTTCTAATGATTAAGAGTTGATTTTGGATTTTAGGAGGGGTTTTGGGAATTCCTCCTCACCTAATCTCTCTCTCTCCTAGTATGTTTGTGGCTGAGATTGTTTGGGGCTGCCTCTTTTCCTTTTCTCCCCAATCTGCCAACTCTCCATCCACCTCCACCGACTCTGAGTTGTCGCGCTCTCCCTAGTCTCTTCTCGCCTACCTCCCCATGGCTCCTCCTCTGCTGCCGGCGTGAGCCTCACCTCTTCCTCGCCTCCTCTCCTCTGGCAAGCGCAGCACCAGAAGCAGAGAGCACGGCGGCAAGCAGCCGAGCAGCAGACTGACCACCAAGAGCACCGGTGAGCCTCGTGGCTGCTCGCCTTGCTCCGCGACCACACCTCCGGCCAGCTCCGAACTCCTTCCCGACCGACGCCCCGCTCCACCTTCCTCTTTCCTCCATGGGTATGATTGGAGGTAAAAACCCTAGAAATTTTGGGGTGAGATTTCTTGCATACATGGTGTTTGATGAAATGCTTGACTAGGGTTCTTGTTTTTGCAATGCATTTAGTTGGGGAAATGGAGAGACTAGAGTGGATGAGAATGTTCTGTTCGGGCAGATTTTCGTCCTTGGTTAGAGCTGCTAATGGAAAATTCTACAAGCGTTTTCTAGGGGTTTGGCTATAACGAATGTTGTAGATAATTGAATTACCTTTCAATAGAGACCGAAATCGCTAATTTTCGTTCAGCCGTTTGAAAGTTATGGCATTTTTTCGTGAGGGCTGTCCAGAGTAAGTCGGGTAATCTGTATCCTCTGTTCGTCTTCGATCTGGGAGCAGAGGGTAAGTTGGCTGAGCGAGTGGCTGTGTTATATGCGTAGTTTATCTCCTCATGGTCGTTTCAAGTGCAAGAACGCGAAAATCCGTTGAACCAATCAATAGTTACGCTATTTGGAAGTTTTGTCCCGAAGTTGGGAAATTGCAGCGAGCTCAGTTTTCGATTGAATTTTAGGGTATGATTTGGTGGCCTTCGTGGCATCTCTCGCATGAGTGGCCATGTCGTAGCTATAGATTAGCCTCTTATGGTTAAATAGAGGTAAGGATCCCATTTTTCGGCTAAACCAATTAAGAGTTAGGCTCTTTAGAGCGCTGCTGTCCCGGTTAAGCAGATTTATGTTTTTTCGGGTTTGGGAATGGATCGTAGGATCGAAGTTGATATAAGTCTTGTGTTTGTTTTGTTGGTATGTTTTGAGTAAAATGTATTTATTTGCAGGTGATGTGACCCCAGGTGTGGCATCAACCTCTCGCCACTCTAGTTCGAGAAGTTAAAGGCAAGTGCATTCCCTAGATTGTGGCTAGGAGGATTAAACGATTGTTTGCTCTTAGCGTAAGTACTTGTCGATGCATACGCAAGAGGTAAGTCTTGCTTGGATATAACTAGAAAGTGCTCCTTCTTATGAAAATGTCTATGATGATTAAAAGCTTAAGGAAATTGATGCAAGTACACCGTGTTATTGAGTGTGGAGGTGTGTTCATATGTGATGCTCCTTAGTTTAATTGTTGCTTTGTTAATTAGATGAACTCTAAGTGAGACCGAGCTTTTAGTAAGGTTGATTATAGTGAGTAGATTGTTCGAGTGATTGGGACTAATCATGGGTTGGGCTCAAATGGTTAAGTCCTTTATAAAGATAGTATATGTGAGAATTCGCTATGTGTGTGACGTGTTTATGGTATGTTAGTGTAGGCATTGAATGAAGTGTTGCAATTCATTCATGTAAATTGCATTGTGCATTCATGATGGACGAGGCGTCCCATGTTGATGTGGCCTCGGTGCTCACCCGTAGTGAGCACAAAAGTCCTATTTCGTAGTCCCATTCATCGAGGTGAATGGGAGCGAGTCAAGAGTAGGCCCCACACGGATGGTCGGATTGAGGTGCACACCGACGGTGTGCACTCACTATACCGTATACGCTATGACAATGTGCATTATGAGCATGCATGGTGCATTCATTGTTTTGATTCATGAGGAAAATGGATGAGAGCATAAAAGCCTTGCATTGTGTGTTGCTATTGGTAAATGTTAATTGATGAGAAAGGAATTGACAAGTTGAGGATTGAGTCGTGGACTCATCCTCGAACGATTATTGAGGCGTGAGTATGGTTTAGTTACGCTTAGAGTTGTATGTGGTAATTGGGGATAGATATCGCTTTTTCTCGGATGATTTCAATTAAGTATTAGTTATGTCAAAAGATGAAGTAGTTGTGCTCTTATGTTTGGTTGTATATGAATTCAAACTGCTTTTTTATTTACTGGATATCAATTAAAGAAACTTTTACTTTATGTCTTGTAGCTTTTATATTCTAGTCAAGTTCATTATTTTTATGCTCGATTGCGCTTTCTTTGAGTCTTGGACTCACGCTTGTTGTTCTCTTGTTTTAGGTACTTTGAAGTCGACTCGTCGGGATGGGAGTAGAGCACATACACGACTCGGCCACCATCAAACTATTTAAATCGATTTGTAAAGCTTAGTGATAGGGATCGAGGTTGTGATATGTTGTTCGTTGTGGAGTAGTTATTAATTTATATTGATGTGAGATTAGTTAACTAAGGACCTGCTAGAATGATATCATAGTATCTCGCATGTTTTCTCGTCTCACGAGTGGATGTCCTCTATTCTAGAGAGGTCATGCCTAAATTTTGTAAATTTCGTGACTTAGTTTTTCTTAGGCCGCTTAAGAGTTTAGTGATTAAATTCAGTTTCATTTTTTTAGAGATGTGTCGTTTGTATTTGGAGTTTTGGTAGCATTCATGCGGTCGCTTACGCCGGGGTGTTACATACGTACTAGACGATCCTTCCACCATCATGGCAAAACGCACATTGTGCTACAAAGATAGAACTCGATTCTAGCTAGGCATTTGCACAAACACTTGGCATGCAAGTTGGACCCCAAGAAGACTATACCTTAAAGACCTCCTCATGGAGCCATGGAGGAAGGGAGATGGAGCCGAGGCACTGCTTGAGGACGGTTGCCGACCGAGGGCAGCTCACCGCGGCCAGGTGCCGAGCAGCCAGCCGCCGGTCTGCTGCTTTGCTTGCCACCTCTTCCGCTGCCTCGCTCTGCTCTGCTGGCGCCACTGCCTGCCTTCTTGCTGCCGCTGCATGGGGAGGGCGCCGAGCCAGAGGGAGGCTGGGGAGGGCGCCACTGAGCGGCGCCGGCCAGGAGAAGCGCCAGGGAGGAGAGGGTATGGCGCCAGGAGGAGCCAGATGGCGTCGGGGAGGGCTTAGCCTGGGGCGCGAACCAGAGGAGAGGGAGGGAGTCAGAGGGCTGGAGGTGTAGAGTAGAAGCTGGTGGCGCCATCCAAGGAGAGAAGGAGAGAGCCGGTACTGGAAGCTCGACCAGAGAGGGGAGAGAGTCTGCAAGATTGGCCGGGAAAGAAAATATCTCGCCAGGAGGATTGATAGCCACACAATGGAAGGATAGATGAGATTAGGTGAGAGGAAAATCTGGTAAATGTTTTGGGGTATTACACTCTTCCCTTTAATGTAATTCGACCTCAATTCACCACAACAAGAACACCAATAAGAACAACGGAATCAAAATACAAAACAAGGATATCCAAAACAACAACCGTATTCCTCACGCAAGAGGAACTCCAAAATTCAATCCACTTCTCTTTCCAATAAAGAAGCTAGAACTTAACTCATTACATCCCTTTTTGAATCAACACTCATTTTTTACCTCCTTAATTGGCATGGCACAAGACCCGAAAACCCGGCCTTACTCAAAGAGCAAGGCTAAACCAAATCTACTTTGCATTTTCTTAACCAGGAATCCCAAAAGCACTTTCTCAACCAGAGAATTTACAACTCTCACACTTAAACTCCAATAGATCTAGGCAACAGCCAAAATTTCAATTCATACCATTCTCATCACCTGTCTGACAACTCAGACACTTTCTCTTTAATGCTTCAACATACGACCTGCAATCAACCAATGATTCTCCCCGGAAGATCATATCACTAGTCTCCAACTCAATTCTAATTTTCCTATTCAATTTCACTCACCAAATCTTTCTCCTCTCTCTCAACCTCTACCTCACAGGTCAACAAACTCGAGATGACATGATTAACACAAGTCACATCACTCTATTAAGCATCCATCCAATTTTCACTGAATCTCTGAATTCTATCCGATTGAACAGTTGGGGTTCTAAACCCAAATCCCCTAAGAACAAAGGAAACCCTGATTCACATTTCTCCTAAATGATTAACCTTTATAACCACATAACCATTATCAAGTCATATCATCGAACGAGTTAGCCCACCATATCATAGCTATCCCACGGGCCGATTAGCTTAAACCACGGAGCCACACTAGGCTTTTCAATCCCACAAGCTTCTAGCCAATTTCGAACATATCACTATTTCTAACCTTTTAACACCGGAATCCTCCAGGAATCAAAACACAACTCTTATCTCTTCAACAGATGCTCTGGAAACAACAGGGTCAAAGCCATTCCTTATTATCAAAATGAATCACCCAATCGGGCATAAATCCCAATTCTATCGCAATACACAATCACGCCCTGCCTTCTTCATACATGTCTCGTGCATAGAGATAATCACTCGAAGAAAAAGAGTCGTAACGGAACCATTCACTCTCAACAAATAAATCAAAGAGCATAATCTTCTATTACACTCAACCAAGAACCCACGTCCAAGCATTTTCTTGTCCCACACTTGAGAACAAAGAAAATCTGAATTTGCTTAACAAAACTAACCACTTTCCTCAACTTGAAGTCAAAGCAATAAAATGTACACCGGAAAAAAAACTCAACTAAGACGAAGAACTTCACACAAATCTTCCTTCAAAAGTAGTCACAAAAGAACCAAAGAGAGCTAAATTCTCTTTACCAACACAAACCAAATCCATCACCTTAAGCTCCAAGGTGAAAAACTTCACATCGAGAAAGCACTCGATTAAAGAAAAACGAGACACCTCGAGAAAGAAATCCTATCCTAGGTCCCCAATCTCCTTACTACAAAATTCATTTCCAACACCTTGGGATCCAAGGTGTACAATTTCACTTCAAAGAAACACACGAATAGGAAACAACACACCCCTAGACGTTTATCACACCACCACCAACCTTCCTCATTTTCTAGCCGAAAACCACTTTCGACGTCAACTAAGGATTGCATCTTTTTGAATATTCATAAAAATCATTCTTATATTTTTTTATTTGAGTCCAACTCCAATCAAGCTACTGATACCCTTCTCTCTTTTTTCTCACTCAAAAACTTCCAACACTTTTCGTTACCTCTATCTATTTCCCTCATTTAGTAAGTCCACAACCTACCATCACATCAATTCATGATTAAGCATTCTTTCTTCCTCATCTTCATTCATCCACTAACTTCGCGACTTGGCGAAACGCAACGATTCTAGAAATTCTCCATTGCACACCAACAGAACGCCTTAACAAAGGCATACACCCAACAGATTACACTGACAATCCAATTCCACAGATTTTAATCATAAGTCCAACCTTTCACCTAAATACATCCCCCTCGGACAGATTACCACTAACATTAACCAATTCTTCCCCATGGTACTTATCACGGAAAGTGAGCTATAACTTCAATCATAATCAACCTACCAAATCAAAGTCCACTTCATAAACTACATTCAAGTTTTCCCTTCTCGAAGAAATTTTCAGTAGGTTTAACGTCTGCCATCCATACTACCGATTTGTTAGCAATACGATCAACCACTAGATCAAACCATTTAGGTCTCCCTCAATAAACAATGTCTCCTCAAGATATAAATCGTCTAAAATGGCTATAAGACCATCCATTGCTAGCAGCAAACCAAGCTCCCACATACTCCATCTAATGATTCTTCGCATTTTAACTCCAATTCCACTCTAGGTCATTTTATCGTCACCTTGTAGAAGCTTATCATTAATCAACCCATTCCGAGCACTGAGGACACCTCTAGCCAAAGCAACCCCATCAACTTATTTAAACAAGTTCCGCACCCAACTTGTTATTTCTTCTACATCATAACCACTACTAGCCTTTCGCACACACACCATTACCAATCCTCCACTATAACCGTGGATCACCCTAACCAACACCGTAATCCTTGCCCTCTATCAAATTTAGGATCAACCACCCTAACCACACAATCGTTCTACTAATCGCTATAGGAGATCTTCAACCAACCCACAATATACTCGATTGCGACTTTTCTTTCCGTAAAAACCCAACCAGACACTTCCAAGGTAGCTCATCTCTCAAAAGAGTTAGAGAATGGCAGACTCAATCTCGGTCATTCAACAAATCCCCAAATCATCATCAAACTTCCAAAATTCCACGAAAGAAAGGAGTTGTGCAACTAAATCCACGGAGGAAAAAGCGGTCAATCAAATAACAATTTTCCTTTAAAGCCCCAAATCTTGAAGTCGCACGACCTAAGATTTCACAAAACCCAATAACTCCTTTTAAACCGAAGAAGGTTCAACACCGTAAGAAAACCATGACTTTCTCCGCAAAGCAACCAAAAAGGTGCAACACAAGACTCTCTTCTTTGTCTTAAATCCAAGAAGACCAAGGAAGACAAAGTTCACATACGCACTCCAACAACTCTCCGATTTATACAGAAACACAAGAACTCTCCTTCGGTCTCTGGCTCTAAACTGCCGCACCAACAACCACAGCCACACAACAAAGCCGAACCCTTCGGCACAAAGAGTCCTACCGGACTCCACTAATCAATCTATCACTTCAAATACATAGCCATAAATAATACCATAGCCTTAACAAGACTAACATATAGCATAAATCTCAAAAAAACATTGTAACACAATACAACGATATCCCATCCCTTCCTCATCAGCATCGAGTGTGTCAAATTTTAAATTAATTCGTCATTCTACATCAAGTTTTACGGTTATTGCCCTAGGGCCACATTTTAAAGGTTCAACCTAAACCATGTTTCTACTTTCATACAACAAAATTTTAGTTTATTCTAGAATTACCCACTACATTCAACACCACGGACCGATGCCCGCCTCGATACCAACTCAGAATACCCGGAGCCCATGCGCGCCAGATGTTACTAAAACCCGATTCACTAGCGACACCCTCGCACCCACATAGGTCCAAAGGTTTACCAACACCGATAATTCTCCACAATAAGATCAATAGAATTGAGGATTTACCAAGAAGACATAAAAACCTAACACCCATATGAATCGCCGCAAACAACCGCTAAACTCTAGAAACCGCTTAAAACTAAGTCATCGAATTTACAAAATTTCGCATGACCTCTCTAGAAAGTAGGACATCCACTCAACAGACAGAAAACATTTGCAAGATGATATGATCCTAGCAGTCCTTAGTTAATCAATCACACCCAACAGAAAATAATAAGCTTCACCACGATGAACAATACATTACAACCACATTAATTACATCCGACTTAACGAATTTGTTAATTAAACCGATGGAGACCGAAATCGTAGCGTGCATTACTCCCAACCCGACGAGCCACCTTCAAAGTACCTAAAACAAGAAAACAACAAGCGTGAGTCCAAGACTCAAGAAAGTGCAATCAAGTATGGAAAGTAATGAATTCGACTAGAATATAAATGCTTCAAGACATAAAGTAAAAGTTTTTTACTTGATATCCGTAAATAAGAGAAACGGTTTGAATTCATATACAACCAAACATAAGAGCACAACTACTTCATCTTTTGACATAACCAATACTTAATTGAAATCATCCAGCTTAAAGAAATGAAACCAACCCTACTTACCACATCCAACTCTAAACATAAATAAACCTTACTCATGTCTCAACAATCATTTCAGATGATTCCACGACTCAATACTCAACCTTGTCATTTCCATTCTCATCAATTAACATTTACCAAATGCAACACACAATGCAATGCCTTTATGTTCTCATTCCCTTTTTCTCATGAATCATAAAATGAATGCACCATGCATGCTCATAATGCACATTGTCATAGCGATACGGATAGCCGAGTGCACACCCGCGTGTACACCCTCAATCCCACCCATCCGTGGCGGGGCCTACTTATCGACTCGCTCCCATTCACCTCGATGAATGGGACTACGAGGTAGGACTTCAGGCTCACTACGGGTGAGCACCGAGGCCCGTGATCAACATGGGACGCCTCGTCCATCATGAATGCAATTATGCAATTGACATGAATGATCTACCCGCTTCATCCTATTTCAACTCCACATTGGTCATACACATGTTTATAAGCACGCCAACCCGAATATAAACACACACGCTATCATTCAATCGCATTCATCATTTTGTTACTTGCATCAATATAACCATACTCACTCATAAAATTCGTAATGCAATGCAATAAACAGAATTGTATAACTTACTTACCATTTTGCTAACATTCATCCATCTTCATCACCATACTAAAACAATTGCTAGATATGATATTAAACATACCCACATCATTAGAAGTTTCATAATCTTATCGCAAACAAAGCATTTAACACCCTAATAACACTCTAGGATTGCACTTGCCTTTAACCTCGGCGATAATCGACGTCCGATTTGCGGTATTAGAAACCTCCACCCTAGAGAAATAAAACAATACTCAAAATCCATTCCTCATGTGAATAATGCCACTAAGATGGCAATAAAACTCTAGTGATCAAGATTACTCCTTATCTCAATAATACAAGATTCTAACATCTTCGATCAATGTAAATTCATTTACCCAAATTATATATATATATATATATATATACACACACACTAATCACATTCCTTAGGAGGTTAAGCTTTTGGATCGCATACAAAGGATGAGACAACCTGCAACAGACTCAATCACTTAGATGCCCCGCAAATACACGTAAATTCAAGTAATATGCATAACCCGTAACATAGCTCACCACAATTGATGATATCTATATTAATCGCTACAGATTCTCAATAGAACAACAAAGAAGCAAGCAGCCAGAGGTAATAATATAGATGGTTTTTAATAAAAGCAACTCACTAGCAAATGCAGAGTTTTCACTCTTTATGCTCAACTCATACAAATTTTAGGAGTTTCTCACATTTAAATGTGGTACTTCTGAACATTCTTTTTTTAAAAAAAATATCAAAACAGAAAGTGAGAATTTCAAAACTCCCAAAGTTAGAACCTCCTCCGGGCATTACCGAAATTGGCAGTGTCATTTGGGTGACATATGAGTAATCGGTCAGAACACTCGACCATTAAATCACTACTTCCAATCAACAATTCATTAGTTACCATCCAAGAACTATCATATCAGAACTTACAAAGACAACAATTCATGTTGCTATCCTTTAGATATCTAACACCGCTAGAATGATCATACTTAGTTCAAACATAATTACGCATTAGACGATCCTTCCACCATCATGGCAAAACGCACATTGTGCTACAAAGATAGAACTCGGATTCTAGCTAGGCATTTGCACAAACACTTGGCATGCAAGTTGGACCCCAAGAAGACTATACCTTAAAGACCTCCTCATGGAGCCATGGAGGAAGGGAGATGGAGCCGAGGCACTGCTGAGGACGTCTGCCACGGAGGGCAGCTCACCGCGGCCAGGTGCCGAGCAGCAGCTGCCGCCGGGCTGCTGCTTCTTTGCTGCCAGCTGCTGCTGCTGCCTCGCTCGCTGCTTGGCGCCACTGCCTGCCTGGCCAAGCTGCTGGCTGCATGGGGAGGGCGCCGAGCCAGAGGGAGGCTGGGGAGGGGCGCCACCGAGCGGCGCCGCCAGGAGGGAAGCGCCAGGAGGAGAGGGTATGGCGCCAGGAGGAGCCGGCATGGCGCTGGGGAGGGCTTAGCCTGGGGCGCCGAACCAGAGGAGAGGGAGGAGCCAGAGGCCGGAGGTGTAGAGAGAAGCTGGTGGCGCCATCCAGAAGGAGAGAGCCAGCGCTGGGAAGCTCGACCAGAGAGGGGAGAGAGTCGGCACTGGCTGGGGAAAGAAAATATCTGCCAGGGAGGAGTGATAGCCACACAATGGAAGGATAGATGAGATTAGGTGAGAGGAAAATCCTGGTAAATGTTTTGGGGTATTACACATGTAGATGCCAAAGCAGCCTCTATAAATAGATGGCATGCGGGTCTAGGTTCACCAATTCAGTAGCAGTCGTTTCTCCTTGTTCCGTGAGAAAAATCAAATATAGCTAGGAAGAGCATGGAAGGCAAAGGTTTTAAGAGTGTGCTGATCAGTGTACTGATACTAGGTCTAGTTTTTCAGAATATCCAGGTGGATGCTATTGCTAAGACCTGATGCCCATCCGCAGAAGCAAGAAAATTCTATGACGTTTGTCGCTTGCCCAGGGAAATGTGTTTAAAACGCACTGGTTGCAAAATTGTTAACGGGGAATGCAAGCCCCCTTATGATCATCTCACTTTTTCCCCGCACTCTGGTAAAATGAACCCATTCTCTTTAGTATTTTTTCACAATGAAGAAATTCCATTTTAATATATAGAAGATGTTTTGGCAGATGAAGCAGGTGTCATTGACTTTTGCAAGTTGGGATGTACGTCCTCCGTGTGCAACAACATAAATGCTTGTAAGACAAATTTATTACCATCTGCTAGCTTCTTACAACTTGCTCCTTAACAAAGCTTTTACCTCTAATGCAAGTTATTTTGGTTCCAGTTGTTGGCAGCGAGGAAGTGAGTGATGCCGTGGACGTTGTAACGATGCGTGCTACCGTTTCTGCACCAAGGACGACGTCGGCATTCCCGCGGTTGTTGCTTAAGAAAGTACTGCATGCATGGGGACTTCACATGGAAGCCAAGGCCATGTTGTTGTTTTGACTTCAGTTATGGATATCGATCACATCCAAACCAGTGTGCCATCTTATTTGCATCTCTTTCTTTCTTTCTTTTTCCAATAAGGGTGGCTAGCTCTGATGCCATTTCTTTCGAGAATATGTGCTCATCTAGTTGTGTTGTATCACTTGGCTAATAAATTGTATTGTCATGATTTGTGTCGTTATTTATTTAGTGTCTATTTTCTTTTATGTTTTTAAAAGTAATATAGTGGGTGTCAAATTTTTTTTGGAAAATGATATTTGTAGACGAAATTGGAGTAACTAGCACCAACGCATGATGAGCCAAGACAGTACATATCAAGATAGTACTTATACAAATTCAACAAATCAAACAATTCTAAATTTTACAACACCAATGATCAACATAAAATTGTAATAATCTAAAGGGGAATTGCACTGGCAAAAAAAACCTCTAAAGGATCTAAACTGACGTAATAAGAGCTCAGACCAATCTAAATATGAATTGAACAAATCCCCTCAGATAATACTGTACACAATCTCACTTCACTTGTCATGTGACTATACAAGCCACTACCGCCCAATGCTAACTTCCGTCGTCGCTAATAAACATGTTAAAAATGTCAGTAATTATCAGGTCTTTTTTTAAAAACTCTACGTAGAAAGTTGACGAAAACAAGCTTAGGGTATTGTACATAGGGTGCCCCACAAGGGATATTGTACATAGAGCGATCTGATCTTCACATCGGAAGAATCTATACGCCGAGAATAAATTTGGTTTTTAACCTAACGAAAGATACACTTTTCCTCAGAGATTCGGCAATCTCCCAAACTCCTTGTTGGAGCATTCTCGTAAAAGTCTAGCTCTGGCTTAAAACTGTGCAAGAAATCAAATCATCTACTTGTGAGACTCCGTTCTGATGAACAGGAACCTCCATGTGTATACAGTACTAGTCCCTGGATTAGTAGCTAGCACACACATGTTTACAACAATAATATCACAACCAACAGGATATTTATAACCTGCACCAGAATAATTATACAGAGCAAATTTTTACAACACTTAGGAATAACAAAGTAGCAACAGAACGACAGCGGAAAAACCAAAACCCAGTTGATTTGCCCCTAACAACCCGCAGGCATCAGTCTGGGGAAACTCCTAGAAGAAAAAGTCGTCATCTAAACTCCCACGACCATACTGAAAATATTCATCGCCTGGCAAAGCTGCTTCTTCATCCTCTGAGACAGTGTGTAAAGCAAGATTGAGTACATCGGTACTCAGCAAGACTTGGTAGTGGTTATCAGATGCAAATAATAATCATGCAGGCTTAATCAAATGACAGGCTCTAGTTATTTTGCAGTTGCTAAAACAGTAAAGCATAAACTAATAATAGATTGCAATTCGCATTTATAAAATTTCTAAGAACAAGTAATTTGCAGAAAGTAAATGTAATTGCTTAACCAGTCTACCCGACTGAACAGTTATACATGTCGCTTCCTTTGGACATAAAACAGTTGCTAAAACCAGTTTCAAACCGAAACTTCAGTTTTCAGGAAATAATAAAATCTAACATCGGAATGACTTCACCAAGTGCCCATAACCGCGGGCGCGGCTAATTAATTAGATTTATACTCTGCAGAGTTGTACAACTTTACCCACAAGGAATGATCCACCCATTTTGCTAGGCCATTCGACACACTTCCTTTGGTGTGCCGGCAAGGCGATCATATATAGCCGTTACATTATCTAGACATGACTTTGATCCAGCCCGGGACGTTAACCCCCGCTGTAGAACCAGAAACACACACCCAAGCCGTTGATCCACTTTTATACACACAACACCACGTTTCTGAACACGGCAAGGCGTACACTGTTGCACCGGCCAGGCAATTACCCATACGAACTGTATGGAAGCTCCTCACAAGCAAACCGAACTGGAGTGCTTCCGCTAGCTCCCGCCTACCAAAGAGCAAAGCCATGTCTAAACAACTTAATAAGCTATGGCCGTCCCATACCGGACCTCGTGGTTGTACGGAATTCTTGGATCAATAGCGTCCCATTGCTCGGTCCTTAAAGCGGCGTGGCGACACTTCACCCTACACTACGTGCGTTCCTTTTTGCACCACTAGTGCCAATAGTCGCCCACATCCAAATCATAGTTTTAGTTTGAGTTTTAGTAAACTAACAAAGAACCTTTTCAAATGGCGCTTGGTTGAATAAACAGTTTGAAACTGAATCATTTTAGCGTTAAGCATGGCTAAGCAGGTATTATATCTAACGGTTATATCCACAATGACATTAGTTTATGTCTAACCCATACATATGGTTACAAGGTTCGCATGTCATAAAGATTAAGGGTTAACCATATTACACAGGGATAACTAGCTGTTCTACCCAATATAGCTGTTTTTACGGGGAATTACTCGTATGCATAATACAGTTACAAAAGCAACATATTGTAAGTGAATTATCGGGATCAACATGATCAAAGGATTGTTTGCCTTGCTTTGCACTGTCAATCTCAACCTCAGGATCAGCTTCAGGATCTTCCTCTTCCACGGGCACGTCAACGTCTACACGTCGCAAAAGCAATAAACAGAAATCAGCGAATAAAAAGGGCAAAAAGAAAACTGATAGCAAGAACAGATAAAACTCATCACTCAGGACAGCATTGCTTTTTATGAATTCTTTATCTTTTCTTTTCGAATTCAAGATGCGAAAATCGTTTAAGTTAATAATAATTTAATCAATTTAGCCTTAGCAGATTCTCATCCCTTTTGATTAGATTCAGATTCAAAACAACATTTTAATAGAATTTTAATTACTAAAAGAGCAACTCCCATTGTTAACATACCATTAACAGATTCTCATCTTCGCTGTTTGGATTCGGATTCAAAGCAACATATTTACAAAATTCTAGATTTCTAAAAGGGCAACTCCCATTGCTAATATATATATATATATATATATATATATATATATATATATATATATATATATATATATATATATGTAGCATATGTGTGAGTATGCATGTAGGGCATACATGAATAACTAAAGTTTCCTAAGTTTTAATGCCCACACAGACTTAACTCAAGTTGCATTTTATAATTTTTGACCATATAACATTGTTATTTTACTAAAGTTCTTATTTACTTTAATCTATATATGTATATATATATATGGCATGTTCATTTAAAGATTCATTATACTAATGGATCAATTTAATTTGAACATCATTATTTTACATTTTTGAGCTATTGACAGCATTCAGATTTCATAAAAATTCACTTCTCTTTATTTTGCCCAAGGTTAAAATCATTAATTGCTTATGGCATTGTTTTCCTTAAAGATTTACTAACTAATAAAATATCTCCACTTGAATATCATTTCATTGGATTTTTAAGCTATTAACAGTACCAGGGTTCCATGAAAATTCATTTTCCTTTATTTGGATTAAAGTGAAAATTATCAATTCTTTAAGACATAAAGCTCCTCTTAAGTATTTCATTCACTAAAGATTACACAGTGACCAAACTAAAAATATTTTTAAATATTCTAATTCTACTAGATTTTACACGAATTTTAAAATTTATTTCATTCAAATCAGATCAGTGGTTCAGAAGTTATCCAAATTTGAATGAACTCGGGTACAAAATTCACTAAAAATCAGAAACCTTCCAAATATGAAAAATACGTTTTCCTCCAGAATTTGTGCTTTCCTTTTTTGGCAAAAAGCGGATCACTCTCTGTCAACCGGGCCCCACTGGTCAGAGACCGAAACAGAGGAAAGGGCTCACGGCCTCGCCGCCGGCGAACGGTGGCCGGAACGGGGAAACGGCCGGCACCTAGAGCATCAGCACGACGAGGCGAACACATTGGTGGCGGTTTGGTGGTTCGGAACGGCCGGCAACAGGGTCGCCCACGCACGCAGGCGGCGGCCGCCACGGAGCTCCGGCGAAAACCCAACTCCAGCGGCTCATTGGTTCGGGCGAAGGTTGGGTAAGCATCAGTGATTCGAGGGGATTCGGTTTCACCTGGATTCGGCGCCGGAGAAGAAGCGACGAAGCCTGCCCACGGAGCGCCTGAGGCGGAGAAGATGACCGGCGAAAACAGTGGACTGCGAGCCAAAAGAGATAAAACCGAAGCTTGGTTAGAGTACCAGACCACCCGGCGAAGCTTTCAGGACATTGGATTTCATCGGTTACCTTTGGCTTGGCTCAATTGCTGTTTCCCCCTTTCCCTGGCTCCCTGCAGCAATGGCGAAGAAGAAGAGAAGAACTGGGAGCCCTCTGGCGAAAGGAAAGGGGAAAGAGTACTAGTGAGGCTATGGGATGATTTTGTAGTGCTTCGGCTGCCCTGTGGAGTCTTGGACGCGCGTTGGCAATCGCTTGCACTCGGCGTTGGCAGGACGAAGAGCTGGCGGAAGTGAGTAATGGCGAAGGTATGGGCCAAGGGATTCGCGGCCAAGCCGTGCGACAATGAGGCGCAAGTGACGCAAAGGAATGACCGAGCTGAGAGTTGATTCAATGGATCGAGCAACGCCTGGCTTCATTTCTTCGGGAGAGTTCCTCTCCATCCACCGATCAGAAGAACGGCGTTGGGGAAGAGAAGCACTGGCAGCAGAACCTGGGACCACGGTCAGGGACTGAGTGATTTCACCGTGCGCCAGCAAAGCGGGACAGGATTTTAGGTTGGCCCACAAGTCAGTGATCAACTGAATGGAACAGGGTGGTTAGATGGATTTTCTCCCTCTCTCTCCGATTTTTGGTGGTGGTCAAATGGACACAGATAATGGTGAAAATATTTGACCATGTTCTCCAACCAGTTTTCACCCCCTGGTAAAAATTTGGGATTAATCTAAGTCACTGAAAATTTATGAAAACTCTTTCAATAGTGATTAATTAATTTCCTAGCCTCTGACTTCGATTTTTGTTTGATATCAAACAATTTTTACTATTTTTGAAATTTTATTTTTCAATATAATTTGAGCTATTTATTCTAGTGTAAAATTTTCATCTCAAATACTGGAGTCATTATTTAATTAAAATTCTAACACGGAGATTCCCATTTTTCTAAGTTTTCTGTTTTTGAATTTTGTTAAATCTCAAACCAGCTTATTATTTTATGATATTTTTACTAAGTGTAGATATGGAATTGAGGTTCTCACATAAATTTTCTCAACTCCATTTGCTGTTTGTAGTGACCCCCATTTTTACATAAATGCAAAAATGGAAATCTCATGTGCATACAGTACTAGTCCTTGGATCAGTAGCTAGTACGCACATTTACAACAATTGATATCACATCCATACTCTTTATTGTAAATAATAAAGGTATTATATATACAGTAAAATCTTACAATTCAGAGAAATGCAGCGGAAAGAATCAAAGTCTTGTAGTGTGCCCATCCAATCCCTCAGGCAACTGACAAGGTATAATCCCTAGAAAACTCGTTAACATTCCCGAATCCTGCGTCAATTATGTTCCATCGAGCTAATCTGATTCTTCACCTAAAAACAACGAATAAGCAAGGGTGAGTACTTGCGTACTCAGCAAGACTTTTTCAAATCTTATAATATATGCAGGCCCTTTCAAAGGAAAGGCTTCTACGGTTAATTTGCATAAAGCCAATTTAAATTGTAAACAAGTAGTAATTGCAAAACGTAATTTATAAAAGCAAGTTTGACAGATATGAAAATAATAAATAAGTAAAGTATAAGTAATAACTCACAGTCCTCCACGACGTGAGCATCAGGTCGTCCATTGCCAACACATGGCTCAAATCTGAGACAAATACCTTCCAACAAATGTATCCAATCCATTTTGAAAATATCAAAACTGTTAACTATGTGATGACTTTACCAAGTGCCCATGACCGCGGGCGCGGCTAATCGATTAGTTTTTACTCTGCAGAGTTGTACAGCTTTACCCACAAGATACAATCAACTCACCACGTCAGCCGTGGATCGCCATACAAGTGTATGCGAATGAGTGATCATAACATTAACCGTTCAATTACTTAACCCTAACTTTGCACCAGCACGGGACGAAAACCCATACCCTGGAAGAAGAACTCAGAGCATAGAAATGATGGAACTTCCCGTATACGGGCAGACACCGCTATCGTCAAGAACGTGACTCCCAACACCTTGGTGGGCGCCCCGAGCAATCCATTAAGAAACAACAGACTACTCCGACCTACCAATGTGCAAAGCTAGTTTTAAGTAACTTAATATGTTAAGACTGCCCCATAACAGCACTTGTGGTTGTACGGTTATCTTGGCCTGAAAACAACCCATAGTTCGGTCCTTAATCCTACACGGGCAATAATCTCCCCATACACTATGTGCAAGTCCATGCACCTCTGGCTATTGCCAATAATTGCCCGCATCAAAATAATAGTTTTATTTTCATTTTTAACCAAAATACCAATAACCATCATCATGTCTCAATATTTCCAAGTTTCATCTAATTAATTATTCCAATTGATTTATCCCAAGTCTAAAGCATGGCTAAGCATGATTATTAACCATCGCATATACCCAAATTGACATCAGGTATTGTCTAACCATAATTCTAGGGTTATCAAGGTTCACGGTCAATTCTAAGGAATTCCATAAGACAAACAGTATATCTACCAAGACTCCACAAAGTAGCGAGTTTAATGAATATACGCATGCAATAAAAATATTTATAAACCGGGATCAACATGGTCAAAGGAGGGTGCTTGTTTTGTTTATTGACGCCTTCAACGGTTGAAGTCGCAATGATAATGAAGAGTAGTGACGCGGGTTCTACACGTCGAACAAAGAACATAACAAATAACTAATAACAAGATTTCAATAGGGACAAAAAGAAATCGATAAAATCCAAATATAAATAAATTATAGAAAGCGGCCAGGATTTAAAGTTGGGTTCTTATGATTTTACGTATTTGGGTCTTAATAAATTTTATATAGTTAGCAATGATACTGTTTCTTGATATATGCATTCATTTTCCTTATTTTACAGATTCAAAAGGCTAAAATTATATATATTGTATTTATAATATCGAATTCAAGATGCAAAAATCGTTTAAGATTAAATAGATATGATCATTTCAGTCTTAAGGTGAATTATTACCTTTAATTAGGATTCATATTCAAAACAACATTTAATTAGTATTTCAGTTATAAAAAGCTGACTTGTTGATCTAGGCTACTAATATTATTTACATGTTATTTAAGAAAGTTCTGGTGATACAAATGTTATAATTGTTGATTCCTTACTTGCAACTAATATTCATTCATTTATATTCTGAACTACAAGAATATGAATACTTAGGGTTGTTGGGCTAACAGGATTAATATGCAAATTATGGCGAATTGAAATTATCTTTTCATAATTGGATAGTTTATATGTTGGACAGCACTACTAAGCTAATTTCATAATTTTTAGGGTTTGGACAAGATATTATATTCATCGTTGAAAAGACTAATGTGATCTTATATAGTTTGCATTATTCGAGTTTCGGCCGAGTGAAGTTTTACGATTAACGACTAAGGGTTTTGAGCTAATGGAATTAATATGCAAACCTTAATGAAATAAGAATCTTTCTATGGAATATGACAGAACAAACATTGTAGATCATTTCTACACTAGTTTTATAAGTTTCAGCATTTAGACAGGTTATTTAATCAACTGATGAAATAGCCTAAATGGTTACAACGAATCTCTAAATCGGGTCAAGTTACATCTTAGGTTTGCGACTAAACTATAAATGATCATCAACTCATTTTTCAGGCATAATCAGGAGATGACATTAAGAATGTTTTAAATCTATTTTTGCAATATTTTACTTCTATCTGTAATGTTTTTCCTATAAGTGACTATGAGGGTCTAGTATTAAAATACTTTATCACATCATTAGTATGAATTATTTTTACATAAACAGAAAGGATATCATTTTATAAGATTCTAGAAATTGGTTTCATCAAATTTAAAAATCATATGCAAAAGATATGATTATTTGGACTACTCATGCATTGGATATCTGATTATTGTGCTTTTAATGTTAACTATGGTAAAACCTAAATATTTTTATATATTTATGATCCTTGTGACTTTAGGAGCATGACAAAATTAGTTTTATTCAGATTTGAACTCATCTAATGCAAACTTTAACTATTTGAATTATTATCCATGGAAAGCATTTACTAATTTATTTTTGATTCAAATTGAGTGTAAATTTAAATGTTTTTGCATATTTTAAGTTCTAATATTCTCAGGAATATTATAAAATTTAGTTATGATTTAAAGAGTTAGGTTTACATGTGTTTGTATTAGAGACCATATTAGCATTTATTCAAGTTTCTATTTCAAATAAATTAAACTAAACATGATAATTAAATATTTTTACATATTCTGAATCTACATGAATTTAGATGAATTTATGAATTTATTTCACTTCATTTCGACTAATGATTCAAAAGTTATAAGTATTTAAATTAACTCGGGTTTGGAATATACTGAAAAATAGAAATTTGCCAAAATAGGAAATTGCGTTTTCTCACTGGGGAACGCGCCTTCTGTTTTGGGCTGAACTGGATTTAATGGCTGACAACTGGGCCCGGAGTGGCAGCGACTCGGCTTGGTGCTGGCAACTGGGCCCGCAATGCCAGAGAAAGGATGCGCCTGGAGAGGCTGTTGAGTCGGTCCCACACGCCAGTGACCCGAAGAGCTGAGGGACTGACGGAGGGGACCCGGCGGCAGCGTCTCGGAGCAGAGGAGGTGCTCCCGAGGCTCGCCGGTGGCGAAGCACAGCCGGAGAAAGGGAATTGGTGGCACGGTGATGATCAGCAGGTCATGGCGCACACGTGGGATGGCATGGAAGTTGTCGGAGATGACCGGAAGGGGTTCGCCACCGGTGAGAGGCGGCGGCAGCCGTGGTGGTCCGGTGAAGATGCTCGAATATGAGTTCTTGCTGCGAATTTGCACCGGATAAAGCATCAGTGTAACCTAGTGATCGTGATTATGCATTTAAATGAGCAAAAGCGTTACCGAGTTGTGCTCCCATCATGCACGGCCATGGCGGAAGGGAAGGGCTCGGAGCGGTGGCTCACTGGAGAAGATGAACTCAAATTGGCACTGGAGTTGGATTCTAAAGGTCAGGATGAAGCTTCGGTTTTGATAGTTCGGCTTGATTTGGAGCGTGGAGGTGCGCGGGTGGATTTCCCTCTTTCGGGCTTTTGCCGGTTTTGGAGAAGGAGGCGAAGCTTAAAGCGCAGAAGAATGGTTCAGGGGGGGAGGTAGATGAGGCTGTGGCAATTCCTGGGAGATAGCCGAGCTGGCTTTTGTAGCTAAACTGAGTTAATTCATTGCAGGTGGAAAGGATGGAGAAGAGATGAGGAATCTGGCGATATTTTGCTGTGGCAAGGATTCTCAGCAAAAATGGTTGCCGTGGCAAGCTTGGCAGGAGAAGGCATTGCAAGTTGGCGCGGCCTGGTTGCGTCGTGGCAGAGGATTCGGTCGGCACAAGGATTGGCAGAAGAAGAACGGCGAGTTGATCATTAGCCCGTGCCGACCTTGTGCTGTGGCAAGGTTTGAGCGGACGAGAGTTTGCCGTGGCAACGATTTGGCAGAGGCTGGGACGTTTTGGCCGAACCTTTCCTGATGAATTCAACGCACTGCAAAGGCACGACAACCCAGACGATGCCGTGGCAGAGGTGAGTCAGGGGTGTCTTGGGCTACGTGGGATTGCGGCGCAGACGAGACAGAGGAGGAAGGCGGTGGCGAGCTGATCTTTACACGGGAGAGAGAAAACGGTGAGGGAGTGGGAGGAGAAGAAGACTGTGGAGGCTGCGGCGCTGGCAGGGAGTGAAGTCGGCAAAGGCTGTCGGATGGGCCAGCTTAAGGGACTGGGCCCACCTGTAAGCCACAGTAACAGGACAGCTCAAGGGTAGGTTCTGGATAAGACTGGATTAATCCGCATGATTCAAATGGCAGATTAACTCTAGATTTTATGAGGATTTTTATTAATGTCGGCAAGGTAAAGATCAGTTTACAGTAAAAGTTTCAGCCAAGAACTATGGATATGAATTTTATTAAAATTCTGACAGTGAATAATGCATAAAAATTCCAATTCTATTTTTGATTTACTAAAGTATCTAAATGATTTTATTTATTTTTGAAATTTTTTTTCAAACTTATTTGATACAGTAATACTTCTGTAAAATTTTCAGAATTTTATCTTTGATAGTTAAATTTTAAAAATTCTGACATTGCTAATTTCAGCTTTACTAGTTTTCTGTTTTTGAGTTTCTAAAATTCACTAATATAAATTTTAATTTTTGATATTTCCAATATAAGTATATGAGGTTGTCAGGATTTCATAATAAAAATATCATGATTAGGTTTTTAATATATATATATATTTTTCATCTTTTCTTTTGTTATTTTACCATATTTCAATTTGAATTTCCTTTTCTTAAAATTTTGATTGCAAGAAAATGAGGAAAAGGCATTGTTTTAAATTAAAATTTGGATTCAAATTGAAATTTACATTTGTTTCCATTTTTAAATTTCAAAAATTTCATTTTTCCTGTTTTTGAATTTTTCGGGATATTACACTGTTCCAATATTTTGTACAATTTCTGACATTGTATTATTTGGGAATAAAAAATTGTTGTTCTATTTTTCTTCCCTATTTTCTTATGTGCAATTTCCATTTGGTGATTTAAATGGATTATTTACATCCTCAAGATTTTATGACTCAATTTTCCAAATTTTACTTTTTGATTTTTGCCCTTTTTCTCTTTTTCCTTCTTTTCTTAACTTTTCTTGCAACTCAAAACATAAAAAGAATTCATGAAACTCCAACTAAAACCAAAAACATCATAAACAAGCTGAAAGTATTCACATTCAAAATTAAATATCATGTTTTACTGTTTTCTGATTTTTGGGCTGTTACACTACTGATGGTAGTCATTCTCCACTCCGGATATATGGACTTCAAATCTTCACAGGCCTCCTGATACCTTCCACAAACACCTCCAAGGAAGGTCACCAAGCCAAACACCTTCGAGCCGTCTAAGAGTGTCGGGACCGGATTTTCAAATCCGAACCAGTGTGCCATCTTATTTGCATCTCTCTCTCTTTCTTTCTTTTTTCCAATAAGGGTGGCTAGCTCTGATGCCATTTTCTTTCGAAAATGTGTGCTCATCTAGTTGTGTTGTATCCTTGGCTAATAAATTTTATAGTCATGAATGATTTGTGTCGTTAATTATTTAGTGTCTATTTTCTTTTATGTTTTTCAAAGTAATATAGTGGGTGCCATTTTTTTTGCAAAAAGATATTTGTAGACGAAATTGGAGTTGCGTGCATGTAGAATATTGAATGGTAAACGAGAAATACATGCACATGGCAACCAGCTTGACACGAATCGTATGGAATAAACAAAGTCATATCCATGTGGTGACATACATCAATAGGAAATGACCAGAAAATATTTATGGAATTTGTAACCAACGTAACTTATACAAATTCAACAAATCAAACAATTCTAAATTTTACAACACTAATGAACATAAAATTGTAATAATCTAAAGGGGAATTGCACTGGCAAATAAAAACCTCTAAAGGAACTAAACTGACGTAATAAGAGCTCAGACCAATCTAAATATGAATTGAACAAATCCCGGCCCTAAGATAATACTGTACAATCTCACTTCACTTGTCATGTGACTATACAAGCATTACCGCGTCTTTTTTTAAAACTCTTTGTATAAAGTTGACAAAAACAAGCTTAGGGTATTGTACATAGGGTGCCCCACAAAGGATATTGTACATAGAGCGATATGATCTTCACATCGGAAGAATCTATACGCCGAGAATAAATTTGGTTTTTGACCTAATGAAAGATACACTTTTCCTCAGAGATCCGGCAATCTCCCAAACTCCTTGTTGGAGCACTCTCGTAAGCGTCTAGCTTTGACTTAAAACTGTGCAAGAAATCAAATCATCTACTGACTGTAGTCATTGTCCACTCTGGATAGATGGATTTCAAATCTTCACAAGCCTCCCGATACCTTCTACAAACACCTCCAAGGAAGGTCACCGAGCCAAACACCTTCGAGCTGTCGAAGATTGTCAGGACATGATTTCCAAATCCAAACCCTCTGTGTATAATTGCACTAGTCCAAGAACACATTAGTGCACATCGGTAACAGTGATGATAGCACATCCCTATCCTGAATCCAAATATTAATAATTAAGCAACAAGTACTGGCCTTATGATCAACAATTGCAAATAAACGGCCGAATGGCCTAAGTTCAACATGGTAGGAGCGGAAATGAAATAAATAACAACAAGATAATCCCACTATTTGCCCAACAGTCAATTGACTGTGGTTCGCGTCCAAGTAATCCAGATCTCTTTCATCAAAACCACAAACAAAGAACTCGTAGTCACCTTCTTCTTCAGTGCACTGTTCTGCGGCATTCCCGCGGTTGTTGCTTAAGAAAGTACTGCATGCATGGGGACTTCACATGGAAGCCAAGGCCATGTTGTTGTTTTGACTTCAGTTATGGATATCGATCACATCCAAGCCAGTGTGCCATCTTATTTGCATCTCTCTTTCTTTCTTTCTTTTTCCAATAAGGGTGGCTAGCTCTGATGCCATTTCTTTCGAGAATATGTGCTCATCTAGTTGTGTTGTATCCTTGGCTAATAAATTGTATTGTCATGATTTGTGTCGTTATTTATTTAGTGTCTATTTTCTTTTATGTTTTTAAAAGTAATATAGTGGGTGTCATTTTTTTTTTGGAAAAAGATATTTGTAGACGAAATTGGAGTAACTAGCACCAACGCATGAGCCAAGACAGTACATATGAAGATAGTACTTATACAAATTCAACAAATCAAACAATTCTAAATTTTACAACACCAATCACCACCAGGAAACAGATATTCCCTTACGGCTAAAAACTGTCAGTAAAATATAAAAAACCGTCAGGTTTTAATTTCCTGACGGTCAACCGTCAGGCAAAAGCTGTCAGCCCTAGCTGGTCAGGAAAATTAAATTTGCCTGACGGCCACCACTCAGGAAAATAAACCTGTCGGTTTATGCCAGTCAGAAAAATTAATTTTTCTCACGGTAAATCCATAACGGTCAGAAAATATACTTTTACTGATGGTTATTTTGTACCCTTCAAAAAAAGTTGCAATTTTTCTGACGTTATTGCATGTCCCGTCAAGAAAATATGAATGCCTCACAGCTTTTGCGGACCCGTCAGGAAAAATTGAGACGGTAAGGGATTATACGCTTTGGGGTAGTGAATGAACATAAAATTGTAATAATCTAAAGAGGAATTGCACTGGCAAATAAAACCTCTAAAGGAACTAAACTGACGTAATAAGAGCTCAGACCAATCTAAATATGAATTGAACAAATCCCGGCCCTAAGATAATACTGTACAATCTCACTTCACTTGTCATGTGACTGTACAAGCCACTACCGCCAATGCTAACTTCCGTTGTCGCTATATGTCTAGCGAATAAACATGTTAAAAATGTCAGCAATTATCTGGTCTTCTTTTTAAACTCTTTGTATAAAGTTGACAAAAACATGCTTAGGGTATTGTACATAGGGTGCCCCACAAAGGATATATTGTACATAGAGCGATCTTATCAGAATAGCTCGATGAAATTATTCGACGTAGGATTTGGGAATGTTGACGAGATTTTCTAGGGATTATGCCTTATCAGTTGCCTGAAGGATTGTATGGACATATTACAAAACTTTTATTCTTTCCGCTTCATTACTCTGAATTGTACGACCTTATTGTGTATATTACCTTTATTATTTGTAATAAAGAGTATAGATGTGATATCAATTGTTGTAAATGTGCGTGCTAACTACTGATTATGGGACTAGCACTGTATGCATATGAGATTTCTATTTTTGCATTTATATACAAATGGGGGTCGCTACATTGACTTTAATTTATCTTTAAATGACATAAAAAAGAATATAGACAACATTCCTCTCTACTATTGTACGTGCTCTTATAGCTATGGTGGTAGTACTAGTGTGTGTATATATATTAACAGTATCTCTCTTTCCTCTTTCTTCCTCCCTTCCTCTTAAGTGCTAATTAATGTTTTTTTTAACACAGCAAGGCTGTGAATTATATTAGCTGAGGAAGAATAGGGAGTACATGGCGCAGGAGACTGCGCCCGGAGAAAACATTTTACAAAAGGGGTTACAAGGGGGGGGGGGAGGGCAGATTTAGAGGATAAACAAAACTACTCGAAAATTACAGAGGGGAAGCTAATCGATCGACTAGGTGTTTAAGGTGGGAAGCCCCCGCAAAAGTCCAGATCGCAGCGTCTTCTCTGATGGATTGGAGGATGTCCTCGATGGTCTTGCAGTCGTTTCGGAACACTCTGTTATTTCGCTCCTTCCACCACCGCCAGCAAACTAAGATGATCAGAGTTGTAACGCCTTTGCAAGGCCCCGCGTGGCAGTTCTTGAGATGCAGACACCAATTTTTGAAATTAGCATTTCCGCCCCAACACCCTGGGAGGAGCTGTGGAAGACGCAGCCATCTGGCAACAGCTGCCCAAAGTTGCCTGACTTTTGGGCATTCCAAAAACAAATGACAGCTAGTTTCCAGACTTCGATAACACATGGGGCAGAAGTATTGGTTAGGCCACCCCTCTCATTGGTTGCCGTTCCGTCCATAGAGCGGTTATGAAGTGTCACCACATGAATACTTTGCATCGCAGAGGAGCCCAAGTTGGCCAGACCGCAGTATGGAAGGGTGAGTAGGTGCTTCCGGAGAATTGCATATTGTACGCTGATGAAGCTGAGTAAATTCCATTGGAGGTGTGCTCCAAGTTATACTATCGCGGATCTCAGGCTGTAATTGAATAGACTGTAGTCTGATCCATAGATTAACATACTGTGGAAGAAGATGGGGAGTTAGGATGTGTCTGATGTCCCGGATCCAGTTGTTGTTTAATAGAGCGTCGGCCACGGAACGAGACTTTCTCCTGGAGAGTTTGAAGAGGTCAGGCGCGTACTGAGATGGGGCCGTCCCTTCAAGCCATCTGTCAGTCCAGAAGGTAGCCGTTTGACCATTTCCAATGGTAATTTTGGTTGCTGCAGAGAAAAGTTGTAGATCAGTTTGATCGCATGGGTTCCATTGCCCGTCCATGGTCTATCCAGATCCCTCCATTTGAGCCAAAGCCAGCGGATGCGTAGCGCTCTGGCAAACCTGTTGAGGTCAAGAATGCTAAGCCCACCCATATTGTAGGGCCGACAAACTGTTGTCCACCGAACCTTGCAGTTCCCTCCGTGGATTTCCCCGTTTCCCGCCCATAAGAATTTTCTTCTGAGCTTGTCGAGGTCTCATGGATTTAATTTTTTGGGCGGCTTGATCGCAGTGAGGAGGTATATTGGAAGTGAAGTGAGGATTGATTTTACTAAGATTAGGTGGCCCCCCATAGAAAGATGTTGCGCCTGCCAACCCCCAAGACGTCGCGCCGCTTTGTCAAGGATGTACTGCAGGTCTGCGCGGCGTAGGCGAGCAATAGTTAGGGGCATTCCCAGGTATTTAAAAGGGAATGTCGATATTCCTCCAGCAAAAGGTTGCAGGGTGTTTTGGAGCGTTTGGTCGTGGCATCTGATAGGTGCTACAGAGCTTTTTTGCATGTTAACCCGGAGGCCCGATGCTTCCCCGAAGAAGGTAAGAATGTCGATGACCGCTTGAAGCTCTTCTTTAACCGGGTTGAGGAAGAGCACTGCATCATCCGCATAAAGGGAGAGACGAAGCGAGGGGCTACAGCCTTTCAGCGGCGATAGAACGCCCTCCTGCGTGGCCTTTGCAAGTATGTAATGTAAGGGGTCAATGGCAAGCAGGAAGAGGTAAGGAGACAGGGGGTCTCCTTGCCTTAGACCGCGCCGATGGAAGATCTGAGGTCCTGGCACTCCGTTGAGTAGTACCGAAGATGATGATGTCGCAAAGGAAATTGATATCCATTCCCTCCATTTTGGTCCGAAACCTCGTGCTTGCAATAGGTCAAGCAAGTATTCCCAGGAGACCGAGTCAAAAGCTTTTTCGATGTCGAGCTTAAGCATTAACGTCGGAGTTCGACTTTGGTGGTAGGATCTTGCACGGTTTTGGACCCATAGAAAATTTTCTTGGATACATCTTCCTTTGATGAAAGCGCTCTGCGAGTTTGATATTAGATGATCGATCTTACTGGAGAGGCGTAGGGCTAACACCTTTGAGAATATCTTCGCAACCGAGTGGATTAGACTTATCGGCCGGTAGTCTGCAGCAGTTTGAGCCATTTCTTTTTTGGGGATGAGAGCGATGAAAGCCGTGTTTAGAGATCGAAATTCTGACGCAGAGCAATTCTGGAGGCATAGCAATACGGCCAGAATGTCATGCTTGATAGTTTCAAAAGAAGTCAGAGAAAGTTCCATAAAAGCCATCCGTCCCGGCTTTTTCTCGCAGTAATAGCTTTATCGCGCGCAAAATCTCGAGTTCTGAGAAAGGTGCATCGAGGTCGTGGACATCACTTGCGGGGAGGCCGAGGCTTTGCCAGTTGACTACTTTTGTGCGCCTGGCTGCTTGGCCCAGTAGGGATGAGAAATGTTGTGTTAGCACTCGTTCCTTATCCTGATGGGCACTGACGGTCCCTTGAGCAGAGGAAAGGGATTGGATGAAGTTTTTCCTTCGTCGCCCATTAGCTTTTAGATGAAAAAAACGAGTGTTTGCGTCCCCTTCCTTGAGCCAGGTAACACGGGAAGCTTGCCTTTTTCGAGCTTTTTCAACTGCCGCATAACCAAGCACCTTTAGCTTTAGAGCTTTCCTAAGGCTTCGCTCATCCTGTGACAATTCCCTAAGCTCCTGAGCTGCATCAAAATACAGTATAAGGATGCTTGCAATGTGGAACTGGAGCTTGGCATCGCTCAAGATTGAAGCACTCCACTTACGAAGGGCTTTCGCAGTAGCACGCAGTTTGTGAACGAGGCGCTTGAAAGGGTTTGAAATTGTGAGTGGCATTGACCAGCTCGCTCAAGCTGCTTGGTGAAACCCCAGAGCGAGGCCGAAGTTTTCAAATCTGAAGGACTTCGGCTTTGGAGGTCCATTTCCAGCTGACAAGAGAAGCGGGCTATGGTCTGACATGGAGGAAGAGAGCGCTTGCAGCAGGTGGTTTGAGAATGCCATGTCCCACTCATGATTGCAGAACACCCGGTCGAGCTTGACTAACGTCGGTTGGCTTCGCTCGTTGCTCCAAGTGTACTTTCTGTTCTGAAGCTTGACTTCTTTTAGGTTGCAGCGGTTGATCGCTGAGTGGAATTGATTCATCCACCGAAAATTTAGATTGATATTATTCTTGTCTCTAGCCTCATATATGAGATTGAAATCTCCGAGGATGAGCCAAGGCGATGACGTGGCGGGGGCTAGCGAATACATTGATGTGGAATACATTGAATCCAATCATTCAGAAAGTGCGTATATGAGCAGATGCTTTTAGTGTAATTTCAACGTGCAGCGTGCATGTATAACATAGGTAAAACAGGAAAAAAATCAAAAAGATATATGAATCTGAACTTTATCAATTTTTATCACTCACATACCCTACCCTAGGAGGTATATCCATTAAAAAATGTCAAAATTGTAGGTTTCTTGGCTGTGCTTCGTTGCGGGTTCTTGATGGTTGGTTTGAACTGACACTACTACAGAACGGCACATCAGAATCGGTTCTTTTTTAGCATTAGAATCGGTTCTAGTGGCGATACGATGTCCTTAGATAGTGATGAGGTGGAGCTATCAGAATCGGTTTTGACCCGATCGTGATAAAATGTCATCAGAATCGGTTCTTTAAGGGAAGTGATTACGGTGACCCCTCATCGAATCGGTTCTTTAAGGAAGTGATTACGATGACCGTCATCGTAATCACTTTTCTTAAAGAACCGATTACGATGAGGGGTCATCGAATCACTTCCTTAAAGAACCGATTCGATGAGGGTCATCGTAATCACTTCCTTAAAGAACCAATTCGATGACCCATTGGGTGTGCCATTTTGCAAATTCTCCAAAAAAGCCTGATTAAATTCTCAATACGTAATGCACAATATATATCATCACATTCACGTAGCGTAACACGGGATGCATATATCACATTCACGTAATGTAAACGCTTTAATTACAAACATATATATATCATAGTCGCTTCACAATATACAACTCAAACATGCTTGACAATCAAGACATGGACTTCCTCCGATACATATCAAATTGACATATATTATTAATATTGTTTTCATATGGACTAGTAGGATGCTTGGGATCTCTAAACTGCCATCCTCGATATAACTTCTAACCAAGACCACCGCATAAGTGGTCTCGTAAATTGTTGAGTGCTTTCTTTGTCTAAACTCTTACGGGGATATTGATCTTCCGCAAAAATGTAATTGATATTAATTTCAGTTTCAAAATTTCTATGTAAAAGGCTAAGTATATTATTATGCACGTACATATACCTTAGGGAAAAGTTGTGAGTTGCCGACCATGATGAGCATGTCTTGCATGACATAGAATCCGCAATGGTCACCGCTGCCTTACTGATGATGGCAATCGTGAAGAGAGAAAAGAAATTCAGCCCACGAAGATTAGATGTCAAAAAATTAATCATATATATGCTAGGCACTTGTACCTTAAATCGCTTATCTTTGCGATGTCTTGCCCTTTTTGTCGTCGTATGGCCCTCCTTCATCGACATAGTCTGAGAAACCCCTGCATACATTGGAGAGCACCATTGAGTAAAAAAAATAAACGTAGTTAAATTCCTCAGATGTGTTAGGTTACAATAATGTGCTTACTTGTGCAAAGGAGGCTTGATCGCGTATGCCATCGGTCTCTTCTCGATCGAAAGTTAAATGTGTAGATCGTGTTTTCACTTTCGGACGAGGACGAGTAGAACCCAATGGTTGCTTATTAAATAAAATGTAGTGCAAGGAAATAAGTTCACATACGGTTTTAAGTGCGTACAAGTAATTGAATCGAAAAGTACTACTTACTCCTCGTGGTACGGCAATACAATGAAGTCCTTCTTCGACTCAGCTTGCAATACCCCCTTGATGTAGCTAACAACGAACTCGGTTGAAGCCTAGCCAAGGTCGCAGACATAAGCTCGGGGTCGACAAACCCAACTTCGTAGATGCGTCACGGCTCGTTGTCTCATTATCCCGCAACTCGTGTTGAAAGTGAGAAAACATAATGCAAAATCCTATAAAAGTCATGGCGCAAGCTATATGGTGTGATACTCACGGCGTCCATGATCGTAAAGTAGAAATATCGACGGCTTTCATTTGGTACACACGAATAGATCCTCAAAAGCGGCGGGAATGTTCCATGCTCCTCACGGTGAAAATGTACCTTTTATACTTCACGTTGAAGTCGACTCGACGCCTTCCCCTTCACCTTATCAAGGTACCATCCATGGAGGAGGCGAGTCCACTTGCCTAGATCATTCAGGTTAAGGCGATGCAATCGGGGGCTTTCCATGCTCGTAGGCCTTATAATCATCTGGTGCCCGTGGCCTATCTTGACTTTTCTTTCGGGCGAAGGAGTCTCCGAGGTCGGGCAATGGGCTTTTCAGTACCTCAAGGGCGTTGTGGCCTCTGTCGCCTTTGCCCTCTTGGCGGAAGGAGTCTCGGAGGCCTCCTGTGGTTCTCTGGAGTCTCTGAGGCCTCCCTGTGGTTCTACGAGAGCAGAGCAGGAGGAGGCGCAAGCGCAGGAGCAGGAGCAGAGAGCAGAACAAAGGAGGAGCAGGAGCAGGGATCGAGCGCGGGAGCAGGAGCGGGAGCGGAGGAGGAGCAGGAGGCGGGATCGAGCGCAGAGCGGGAGCAAAGCAGGAGGAACCTCTGAAGCACGCATATATTTAACTTATTGCAGTAATCTTGAATGGTAGAGAAGACGTGGAGGGACTTTTTACCTTGACCAAGACGACACCCGTCGTGGGCCACTTGATGAGCGACATGCGTGCTTGCCCGAGAGTGGTGATATCTTCGTTGGAAATCGAGCACATGTGATAAGAAGTCTTCGTGGGCGTAGTCCACTGCACCTCATGTAGCCCTTCCCCACAGACCACCATGCACAAGTCGGTCTCGTTGCATGGAAATGCAACCCCACGCGCGACCTCGACGGAAATCCATCCTCCGTCATGATGGTGAGTCGGCACTTCGAGCACTGCAAGAAGTGTATAACTTGAGGGAAAACATTGCGGGAGTTACACTCGTAGCTTTAACTCAGAAAAAATTAATTATTACCTTCACCGGGGACCGGTCTTATCATTTTGGAACCGCAATGCTAGGTCGAACACAGACTTCTCTATGAGAGTCGAGGGCATCCGCTCGACTCAGAAATCATCGCCATCATCTCGGCCCTCGAGCGATCCTCACGTGCCATCATCTCCTCTTATCTCCTCCTCCGTGCCATCATCTCCCCTCATCTCCTCCTTAATCTCCTCCTCACCGCTCCCTTAGTGTGTCCTTGAGGCGCCTCACGTGCTGCCATGACCTTGATACGGCACTCGCAGCGTCATGTTCAAAGTAGGACTTCTTCGTGTGTCCGCCCCTCGGCAAGCACCGCCCCTTATGGTCGGACTTCCCGATCGCAGACGCAGCGTGATGTCCTGCGACCCTTGGCTCGAGAAGGTCCCTGTTCTTTTCACCGGCTTACCTCTTCCCGTAATAAGCGAGTATGAATTAGATTTGAAATACAACAAGTTGGGTCAATTGTATTGTACTAAGTTAGATGTCTTACGATGGTAGAGACGACTTAAGCGGTAGCAGGGTTTGCAACTACAAGCTGCCCGTCAGGGGTTTTCTTTGTCCTTGCTAATACCCGCCGTGCGTCTCCTCGAGATATGTGGGAGTAAGGCATCACCGTCCCGGAGTGAGCGCACTCCTCGGCTTGTCGCGCCCACTCTACCTTCTTCCCCTCATAGCCACATGTACCGAGGTGGTGCGGGTGCGTGTTAAGCCTCTGGACAGCGGTGTTCCTCTCTCTCATTACTTGTGCGCCTCGGCATACCCTTCATCCTCGTGAACTCCGCCCAAACATCGGGGTCACAAATGGATACTTCTCGAATGGTGTACGGCCTTTCAAAGACGTACTCGCTGTGCATAAGGGTCTTGAAGTGCCTCAAGGCCACACCCATCCTATTCAAAGCGTCTGTCTCATTTGTGGGTTCATCGTCCTCCTCTATAATCCATTTACTCTTAACCTCGTCCCACAACCGATTCTTACGCTTTCGTGTGACTTCCTTTCTCCAATCCTTAATTGTTATGGGCACTCTCTCCCTCACCAATTGGCCAATAAATGACCGTGACGCCCCATGTACTTAGGAGGGCCGTCTGCACCCCGTGGCATTGAAGCGGAGAACTGCGGCGTTCTCCTCAGTAGCCCCTTTGTTTGGTCCTCGGGTCTTCCTCACCTTACTCGGCCCTTTAGTACTTGGAACCATGCTCGGCCCTCGGCGGCAGACCTTCTACTCATGTCGTGACGAGCCGATGCTCTCTAGTTGCGACATTTTGAGTTTTCTTATCGATAAAGTCATATGTGTGACATGAGAGAAAGCAATTTGAAGCTACTATATGCACTTGACAATAAATCTTGTAAAGGATCAACAGATAATTCATAGTATGCAATTGTTCAAACAAAAGTCTATCTATTGACCAACTTAATAAGTTCAATGATAACTCCTAATCTCTAAATTCGAACGGATACATGTGGGTTACGAACTTAAACTCTAACCTCTGCTCGGATAAAAAACAAAAGCCCATTCCATATGACAAGTGAATTTAGCACTAGCAGATGTTTACTTACACCAACAAGTTTCAGATTTCACAACATCAACAGAGAATTTGAGCATTAATGTACTAATGCAAGAATAGCAACACAAGAAGGTCAAGTTAGTGTTTACATAACATGCAATATCTGTTGACCAACTAAATACGCATCAACGATAACCCCTAATCTCTAAATAGGTTTGGTCCTAATCCCATTCGAGGATATGTTTCGAGCAAGTTCCTAAGCCGTTGTACAACCGGAGAGAATTTGGCTGACATCTCATTGTTCTCCGTATACACGCCTCGACAACAGTCAAGAGGGTGTGTATCCGGAGAACACCAGGAAACGCTACCAAATCAACTCAAGTTGTACAACATAGCTCAGAACTTGCCCAACCACATATCTCGAACTATCCAAAAACGTGGACAATTCGAGATCGCTTGCTTATGAATATGCTATTCCAAAGATATTTATAAATAAGCACTCTCGAACAGGAGACGAGGTTACGCAACCTAAACTCTAACATTTGCCGAGATAAAAACAAAAGTAATATGCTGAAAGTAAACACATGTCTAAACAAAAGTAATATGCTAAAAGTAAACACATGTCTAAACAAAATTAATATGCCGAAAATAAACCATTAGCAAAATTGTGATTCGTATATCTACATATAACAAAATGGACAAGACAATCATTCCAAGCAAAATAAACAGCCATGGGATAGCAATGTCACTTAAGCATACATACCTGAACAAGTAAACAATCTAATATCAAAGCATTCAAGCTCGGTGGACAAGTAATGCCTAATAGTGACAAGAATAAAAGACATCTCAACTAGCATAGTGCTCAAGTTGATATATTGTATTGTTCTCGATGATGGGTTGCCTTAAAGACCGCCCTCATCACAAAGGACTAAGATCATCGACCTAATTGTGACAACTTCGCTTTAGCAAAGATGAACAATTTCCAACACTTGACAAATACAAGTAATTAATCAATTGAGAACAAACTATCGATATATATATGAACAAGTCTCACTGACACTAGTGATGAACAGAGACTAAACAATTCACTTCGTAACAACAGATTGTTAAAGTAGCCTCTTGGCAAAGACATACAATGTTCGAATTTAGAATAGCAGTTTTATTCAAAGATGACAGATCATGATCCACAAGGCATATGAATATATATCGAATTTGCAAGTTAACAATTGAACTACACAAGTATTTATCAATTGAAAATTGTTGTCACAATTGGTCTCACTAATTCCCAATCCTCATAGAACAATCAACCACCACTTGCAAGGTCCCTAAGTCTCGAAGACTAGCCTTTGCAAGCCCCGACAAGAAGAAAATCACAGAGAGTCGAAACCGAATGTTAATGCAAACAGGCGCAACACGTCGATGGCTTTAAGGCGTGGGGCGTCCTCGGCGTCGGCGACGGGCAAGGGAGGCGAGGCGAGGCAGGCACCGGGCGGGGTGGCGTGGAGGCGTCCTCGGCGTCGGCGTCGGCGACAAGGGAAGCGAGGCAGGCAGGCACCCCAAGGGTGGCGGGAGGCGTCCTCGGCGGCAAGACTTTCGGCGGTTAGGGTTAAGCGCCAAGATGGAGCAGGGCTGCGCTAATGGTTATGGGCCGGGTTTTAAGAATTGCATTAGTCATTAGTATACTCTTTTAAGAAAACCGACATCGATGCTTCATCATTAGTATCACTCTTTTAAGAAAACCGACATCGATGCTTCATCATTAGTATCACTCTTTAAGAAAACCGACATCGATGCTTCATCATTAGTATCACTCTTTTAATAAAACCGACATCGATGCTTTATCATCACTTTTCTAATAGAACATCGATGTTAGTCATTAGTATCACTTTTTAATAAAACCGACATCGATGCTTTATCATTAGTATCACTCTTTTAAGAAAACCGACATCGATGCTTCATCATTAGTATCACTCTTTTAAGAAAACCGACATCGATGCTTCATCATTAGTATCACTCTTTTAAGAAAACCGACATCGATAGCTTCATCATCAAGATCACTTTTTAATAAAACCGATCTCGATGCTTGATCATCACTTTTCTAATAGAACATCGATGTTAGTCGTCAAGATTACTTTTTTAATAAAACCGACAATCGATGTAGTTTATTGCACTATTCCTTTTCGCACATCTCGCAAGTTCTGAATTTTCAGCATTTCATCAAAGAGAGAAAATGCCATAACTTTGTCATACATTGTTGAAATTATTAGAAATTTTGCGTAAACATATTTCAGATACCGCTAAACTTTTCATAAAATAATTTTTGGAAAAAGCGACGCTATTCAAGAAATATGCCAAAATTCATTTCAGAGACATGATTTGTGCGTAAAAGCGTGAAAAGTCAAAACTTTTTCAAATTAATCTGAATTGTACGAAAATTTCCGAAATGAACTTTCGACTATTTACAAGCTTTCCCAACAACAATTTCATCAAATGAAATTTTCTTTCACAAATTATGGCACAAAGTGCAGGCATAAAGAAATTGCATGCATTTCCATCGAAGCCTCCAAACAAAGAATTAATCACCTTGGATTTACAATACTATTTTACATACATTATAATAGTCCATTTATTTACAATCGCCTTTCATGATGATCTACTCGCATGTAATTGGCTCCATGTGTGTCGTCATCCCCGCTAAGACAAGCCCCATCTGCAAATGAAGGTATCTCATCGAATTGGTTATACTCTTCTTCATCTACAACATCTTCAACTCCTACGATCCGTCTCTTGCCATGAAGAACGACGTGCAACCTTGGATTGGCCGGATCGCGCACGTAAAAGACTTGAGTTGCTTGCTTCGCAAGGACAAACAGATCATCTTTGTAGGCGAGTCTACTGAGATCCACAATAGTAAAGCCTCTCTTGTCGACCTTCACTCCATGTGGAAGTCGTACCCACTTACATCGGAACAATGGAACTTGGTATATTCCGTAATCGAGCTCCCAAATTTCTTCAATCATCCCATAGTAGGAGTTCATTGAGGTTGGGGAGACTGTTTTCGAGTGATGATCATCAGAGAAAGCATTTATACTCACACCACTGTTTTGGACAGTACTCTTGGCATCTTGACTCTCAGTGTAAAAGGTGTAACCATTAATATCGTACCCTGCCATGTCTCAGACATTAAATCTTGGTCCGTCACCAACCATTTTACATTCTCACTAAAGGAGACCTCCGCTTTTCTTTGAACCATGTGAGGAATCGATCATTGTGTTCTTGTGCGATGGAAAGCTCATCCATTTGTGGATTCTCTTCCGTAATATCAACTTATGCCGCCGATGTATGGATTAACCTGCGCTATTACGCAAGATCGTGAAATGCGCCTTGCAATACATATCAAACCTCGGACTCATTAGTTTGGACCCAACGGTTCCTTTACCAAGAAGTCTGCCCTCATGACGAGATCTGAGAACACCGATTGCTTCGTCTTTTACCCAGTAGTCCACGCAAAACTCAATAACCTCTTCAATCCCATAACCTTCAACAATACTACCCTCGGGCTTGGCCGATTCCTCACGTGACGACTTTAATATACCCATGTACCTCTCGAGCGGATACATGTAACGAGGAAAGCGGGTCCACATATCTTAATCTCTCGACAAGGTGAACAACAAGGTGGACCATTACGCCAAAGAACGACGGTGGGAAATGCATCTCAAGGTGACCAGAGTCCGCACCACCTCACTCGTAAGTTGTCTAGTACATCGGGTCAATAACTTTGCAGGAGATCGCATTGAAGAAATAACACAACTTTGTGATTGCCAACCCGACATCCTCTAGGAGAATATTTGGATTGCAACCGAGCATTTGGGTCATCAAGACATGGTAGTCATGGGACTTCATGCCCAACAACTTCAAATCATCCATAGACACAAGCTTCTTAATGTTCATGGAGTAGCCGATGGAACTTTAATACTTTGGAGACATTTGCAGAGATCTTTTTCTCCTTCTTGGACAGGTGTAGCATGCAGCAGGATGTACTGGGCCTTTTCCATCCTCCTCTATCACCGCAAGTCTGGGCCCGATTCCCATGTAGGCCATGTCGCGACGAGCATTGACACCATCTTTGGTCTTCCCAGTATGTTCAAGCAGATGCCAACCAAGTTGTCGAGACATTCTTCTCAACATGCATGACATCAATACAATGCCGACATCTAACTCCTTCCAAAGACGGTAAGTTCCGAATATTGACCTCTTCTTCCAAATGGTCCTAGGACTAACAGATTTACTACTTTTTCAGATCAACATCGATATCCTCTACACGTGAATATACTTGGCTTCCACTCATAGGTCATGCGGTCTGAACGGACTTCCATCTTCCCATCAAATTTGTCATCCATCTTACGGTATCGATGACTTCGAGATAGAAACCTACGGTGACCCATATACACAGTTTTCTTGGAATTCGGCAGCCATAGACTCTCAGTCTCCTCTTCATAAATAGGACACGCTTTGGCTCTTTTCAGATCAGAATTCGCCAAATTACCAAGGGCCGGGAAATCATTTATGGTGCAAAATACCATAGCCCGTAGGGTGAAATGCTCTCTTTTGTACGCATCCCACACGACGACCCCCTCATTCCACAATTTTACCAAATCCTCGATCAATGGTGCAAGGTACACATCAATATCATTTCCCAGCTGTTTGGGTCCCGAGATTAGTAATGACATCATGATATACTTCCGCTTCATGCACAGCCAAGGAGGAGGTTGTAGATACACAATGAATCGGCAGTGTCAGGACGATCGCTCATGTTACCAAACGGATTCATTCCGCTTGTACTCAACCCAAATCTTATGTTCCTCATTTCGCACCAAACTCCTCATGTTTCCAATCGATGTTTCTCCATTGAGCCGAATCAATAGGTGTCTCACCTGCCATCTTCCTTTCGAGACTCGTAATGCCAACGCAATAATTTTGCCTCTCTCGATTTGCAAACAACCGCTCCAGACGGGAATGATGGGCAAGTACCACAATACCTTGGCGGTGCACCTTTAGTGATGACCTCTTCACCGTCGTTGTTCGGCTCTTACGCTTCTTGTCGTTACGCTTCTCCTTTTGTTTGTACCGGGCACACCACAAACCGGACAAACGTGCAGCCTCGATGTGCGTTACGGTACAAGATGCAATCATTCTGACATGCATGTATCCTTTCTATTTCCATTCCCATGGGACATAGTAGCTTCTTCGCTTCATAAATGCTTGTTGGCAACTCGTTTCCCTCGGAAGCAGATCCGATAGAAGAACTAGTAGTGCATTGAAACTTGTATCCGCCCAACGGTGTTTTGCCTTCAGCCGAACAATGCAAGGACCGAACCCAACCTGGTGTATTCCGCTTTGCAACTTTGTGAACAGCGGTTTGGTATCGCCTTCTATCAAGCTTTTAAACTTTTCAAACTCTCTTCCGTAATTACCCTCCACATCCCGCAACATTTGCTCCAAATTATCCTCCTTAAACATATCAGTCAAGAACTCGTCATCCGGTTCCACCGTATCTTCGTTGCATATCGGAGGGGTACTACCGCCTCCCCGTGATGGATCCAACATGTGTAATTCCTCACGGCCACGCCGAATCGTGGTCCTCAATTTGAGATGAGTTGTTAAATCTCCTCGATTGGTGCAATCAATGCAAGGACAATATATGAAGTTTACACCTCCTCACCATGTCGCTTCTCGCAATTTTTTGAACTCCTTAACACCCTCTCAAATTCAGCACTCACACGGCTTTTCGATACATCCATTCCTCACGGTCCATCTGCAATTAAATTTCGCACAATAAATTAAGGAAAAAGCGAGCGACAACTAGCTATAGCTATTTTAAATATTGAGACATCATTTCAATTAATATTACCTTTACAAAATAGTGGACGTGTTCCAAGATATATAAATGTACACGATCGATACCTACCTTCTTCCCCGGTTTAAAGCTTCCAATTCCCTACATAAGAGACATAAATTTTAACATCAACAACGATATCAAATAATCTAATTATATAGCTAGTGCAAGAGCTTGCAAATCTTTCTACTACAACGAAACAAATCAAGGGTACCAACGATGACTCCTAATCTCTAAATAGGTTAGGTCCTAATCCCATTCGAGGATATATGGTTAGGGCAAGTTCTAAGCCGTTGTACAACTCGAGAGAAAATTTGAAGATCATCTCATTTCTCCGGATACACGCCTCGACAACAGTCAAGAGCGGTGTGTATCCGGAGAACACCAGAGAGACGCATCAAATCTACTCAAGTTGTACAACACAACTTAGAACTTGCTCGAATCTATATATCCTCGAATTGTCCAAAAACGGACAATTCGAGACTACTCGCTTATAAATATGCCCTTCGCTCAGCATATTTATAAATAAGCACCCTCGAGCGGGAGACGAGGTTACGCCGCCTAAACTCTAATAACAATTACCACATGATAGCAATAATAATTCCATATATATATCGTGACTACAAAAATTAAATAGATATGCGCTTGTCAAATAAAGAGTGTGAAATCTGAAAGCACGTACACAATTCCAAAGGCAACCTAAACTTTATTGACGACATATTGAAATTACGAGCAAAATTGAAGGGGTTTAAAGAATTGCTGCTCACATTTTGAAGAAAACCGCAATAGAGGGCAAAAGAGGGAATCTCCTCAAGATAGGGTTTCAATTTTGCCCTCTTAATACCCACCCATGAGGACTTCAAATTTTCTCACCCAACTATTGCTTCCAACCACACAATATGAGCTATTTTCTCGGGTGGCGGCGGAGAAATCTCCTCTGGAGCAAAAACAGAGAAGAGTTCAGTGTGAGTGTGAAGGATCGAGATAGCGAACAGAGGGGGGGGGGGTGAATGGTCGCAATTAAATTTTCCCCAAAATACTCCAACTAAAACCGTGAAAAGATCGCGCAAAGGAAATCGTGAAAAACCCGCAAAAACCGGAACGACTAGACAACTATGTGCATCCCTAGCTTACATGGATGTGATCCATAAAATATGTGAGGGATTTTTCAATCAAAATCCTGGTTGTCAAGTGTCCAAAAAGGAGAGGAATCAATTCAAATACTTCTTTTCTAAAAGAGATCAAGCCAAAACACAAAAGTCTCTTTTAGAAAAGCAAAAGCAGATATTTCCAGAATCTGTCTTTAATTTGAACAGGAGGTTGGTGGGTTTCTGCTGCTCACAAAATTATGAGAAATTTTCTCCCTATGAGCAGATGAGTCGTAAAGCTCTCCACCAAAATTTAGATCAAAAAGCCAAGTATAAAAATCATCATAAATCTATGAACACAGACAGTCAGAAACTTCGGGCAGAAAATTTGGGGCTCGGTTTTCACCTCATAGCACCCAAACGGTGAAACCTAAGGAGCTTTGAAGATTATCCAACTGATCATAATGACAAGATATGACACCAAGCTAATCAATTTAGAAAATGACTAAACTAGGATGACTCCAAGAACAAATTCATTTTGCTCACAAGCTTTGTGTACAAGATTGTATTTTAGCAAGATTTGAACAAGTGCAAAACTTAGCAAAAGTTTCAAAACTAGAAGCAAACACCACTCATAGCATCAAATGGAAAACCTAGAGTTCAACCTACTCAACACTTTGGGGAATCTGGAAGTGCATACAAGGTCCTTCGAGCTCATTTTCCATATAATGCAAATTTTGCCTTAGTATTTGAAAAAACATAGCGGGGTGCAAATGTTTGACATAATTTGCATTCTTTACCCACATATGTTTTTTGTTTATTTGCATTTTTCAAGAGTAATTGACTCATGCCATCTTCGACCATCTCAAGAAGAACTCTTAAGAGGATGGTCTTGGTCATACACGATGCATTCCAAGTTCATCCCAAGTGCAATGGGAGGCAGTCTCGTGAATGCAAAGTGTTGAGATCAATTTTGCACAAAAAGAGTCAATTTTTGTTTTCATTTTAGCACATATGAGCAATTTGAAGGACTCAAGTATGGATCAAGCTAGTTTCACCCAAGTTGCTATAGGGACTCTAGAGAACTCCAAAATTTCACAATTCATGGTAAATACCTCTAGAGACTTAAACTTAGCAAGAAAAAGCAACATGTTTCATCAAGTTTTTCAGTTAAAACTTTCAATTTTCAAATTTTAACAAGCTTAGCATGATGGATGAACTTGGACAACTCGAAGCTAGTGATTTTCTTCAAAAGATGTAGCAAGGTGCATTACATGAAGATTGAGTCAATTGCATAATAGACAAAGCTCATAAAACAAAAGAAAATGCAGTCTATATGCAATGCATCCACAGTTCCCAAACTCCCCTCAACATGTGAATCAATTTTAAGCACAAATTTGGTTCAAATTGAGTTATTAGCAGAATTAGGCAAATGAGAAACTCAAGAACTCAATCGAAGCCAAAAATACGTAAATGAAGAGAGAAAGATTGAGAAACGCAAACTGGGTGACTATAGAGTATAGAAAAGATAGCAGAGAACACTAGGCTCAAACTCGCCTCATCTCCCCAATGATCGACAAAGGAAAGCTAACTCTCAAACTCCAGCCAGAGCAAACATGCACCTGCCTACCCAGGGGCCCAACACTGCTAGACCTACAAGGCTCGTGAGTGAGCTCAACCGAGAAGAAGAAGAGAATAGCATCCTAAAGCATAAGATGAGAGGTCCATGCCGAGGCATGCCGTAAGTCTAGGTGAAGTGAACTCGAACTCTAGAAAATAAAACCCATAGCACCCGTAACAAGACAAAAGAAGGAAAAAGCGGAAGAAAATATATACATATAATACATAAAGTACAAACCAGCTCCCCTCACAATAAGCCGTAAGGGTACACAACTCCAAGCTCACTCCTCAAGGCAACAAACCTAGAGCTATCCAAAGGCTTGGTAAAGATATCGCCAACCGGTGGTCACTCTCCAAATCAAGCACTATGTCTCATTTCTCCACATGGTCTCTAAGGAAATGATATCTAATATCAATGTGCTTGGTCCGGAGTCTTTGACCGGGTTCTTGGCAATGCAAATAGCGAAGTGTTATCACGAAAAAGTGGAACACTCTCTATCTCTAACCCAAAGTCCCGCAAGGTCGATCTCATCCAGAGCACACAGCTCAAACAATCGGGCTGCAGACTACATACTCGGCCTCGGCAGGATCAGGCGACTCGCATCGCTTCTTAGAGGACCAAGAAACAAGAGAAGTGCCAATGAATTGGCAAGTGCGAAGTGCTCTTCCTATCAATCCTACACCGCAAAGTCTCATCGACGAAAAGGCTCTAAGGGATAGACAAGAAGAAGAAGAGTACCAAATACCATAATCGATGGTAGCTCGAAGGTACCTGAAGATGCGCTTCACCGCCTGGCGATGAGAGACGCGAGGAGAAGCCTGAAATCGAGCGCACATACACACAGCAAAGTGTATGTCCGGCCATGAGGCAAGAAGATACAAGAGGGAGCCAATCATGCTCCTAACTCCTTTGATCAACAGGCTCACCATCCTCATCGGGCTCGAGGACAGCGATGCAGGCCATAGGAGTCATCACGGGCTTCCCATCGGACATATCAAACCGGCTCAGAGGTCCCGAGTGTACTTACCTTGGTGCGAGAAAGTACCCTCCGAGTCCCTTGATTTGGAAGCCGAGAAAGTAGCTCAACTCACCCATCATACTCATCTCAAATTCTGTGCTCATCACTTCAGAAAAATGAGACACAAGAGACTGAGATGATCCACCAAAGATAATATCGTCCACATAAATCTAGACGAGAAGGAAATGAGAATCCTGGTGTCTTATGAATAGAGTTTTGTCTACTATGCCCATTTTGAAACCATGACTGAGAAGATAGGACTTAAGCCGCTCATACCAAGCTCTAGGGGCATGTTTAAGTCCATACAAGGCTTTGGAAAGCTTGTAGACATGGTTCGGGTATTTGGGGCTCTCAAATCCTGGAGGTTGCTTGACATACACCTCTTTCTCAATGAAGCCATTGAGAAATGCACTCTTGACATCCATTTGATAAAGCTTGAAGCCTTGGGATGCAGAGAATGCAAGCAGGATTCTAATCGCCTCTAGTCTAGCTACAGGGGCAAAGGTCTCCTCAAAGTCAAGACCCTCAACCTGAGTGAAGCCCTGTGCAACTAGCCTAGCCTTGTTGCGAACGACAACCCCATCCTCACTCTGCTTGTTTTTGAACACCCACTTGGTCCCAATGACATTATGACCAGATGGGGGCTCTACAAGCTGCCAAACTTTGTTCCTCTCAAAGTTTTCCAGTTCCTCATGCATAGCATCAATCCATGATTCATCGGATAGTGTACGAGTAACATCCTTTGGCTCAAAAGAAGCAACAAAGGCACAGTGAAGGCAGAAAGAAGATAAGCCTGATTTTGAGCGCCAGAACACGCTCAAATAGATCACCAATGATCTGCTCGGTGGATGAGAACGCTGAATGTGACGTGGAGGACCGAAGCGAAGTGGCCTCTACCTCTTGAGGAGAAGAGGTAGGAACAGAGCCACTCATTTGAAGGAGAGTCTCAAGGCAAAGGCCGATCTTCTGAGGTGCGAAATGGAAACAGGAGGCACCTCGGTGAAGAGGAGATGGATCGGGTGGAACACCATCATCTCCATCATCCTCATCCTCTACAAAGATGGTCTCGGAGGGATAAGAAGAGCTCGAAATATCGTGGTCTAGCACAGGCTAGCCTCATCAAAGGTCACGTCCACGGTCTCTATGATCCTATTCGCATCACAACCTGCACCCTATAGCTACGAGAGGAAGTCGAGTAACCCGAAAAGATACCATCGAAAGAACGAGACTCAAACTCATCTAGGTTACCAGACTTCAAGATAAAACACTTGCAACCAAAAACGCGAAAATGAGAAACACTGGGCTTTCGCCCATACCTCAACTCATAAGAAGTGCGATGCAAAAGTGCTCTCAAAAACACGCGATTAGAAACATGATAAGCAGTTGCTATAGCCTCAGCCCAAAACTTCCTAGGAGTACTGTACTCATCTAGCATCGTCCTGGCCATCTCAACCAAGGTCCTGTTCTTCCTTTCCACTACGCCATTTTGTTGAGGGGCGTAGGGTGAAGAGAACTGATGCTCTAAACCCGACTCCACACAGAAACTCTCAAAGTAGGAATTCTTGAACTCGGTGCCATTATCACTGCGTATAGCTCGTAATGCACCTGGGAGCTCAATAGACAACCTACTAACCAATCCCCTGAAGTGAGAGAAAGTCTCATCCTTCGAGGCTATGAAGAAAACCCAAGAATATCTCGAAAAATCATCAACAATGACAAGGACATACCACTTCCCTCCTGCTGACTGCACTCTAGCTGGACCAACAGTGTCCATATGTAAAAGCTGTCCTGGTGCATCAGTCATCACTACGGTGACTGGAGGATGAGAAGCAGTAACCATCTTGCCATGTCGGCAGGGAGAGCAAACTAAGTCTTTGACCATCTTGAGTTTGGGCAAACCACGAATAAGATCGTGACTGCTAACTCGGGTCAAATGATCAAAACCAATGTGACTAAGTCTCCTATGCCAGAAGGAGAGATCACGGGACTCAGAAGCAATCAAACATCGAAGAGAGTCTCCAGAAGAAGCAGAAAAATCAGATCGAAATACTCTCCCAAATCTAGAAATCCATAAACTAACCCTCCTGATGAATCAAGGATTCTACAGGCATTACTCTTGAAGCTTACCTCGAAAGAGTCATCGATAAGCTGAGAAACAGAAAGCAGATTGTATTGCAGTTTACTTACTAAGGCAACATCTTTAAGAATAAAACTTTCATTAATGCAGATGGTACCTTTCGCAATGACCCTACCTGAAGACGCATCCCCAAAAGTGATCAACTCATCACCGGGGGCTCGGACTAGGGAAGAGAACCAACGAGAATCTCCAGTCATATGACGAGAACAACCGGAATCAACAATCCAAACGTCTCCCTTCCCCATCCGACGAACCTGATCAAGTCAAGAAAGAAGGAGATGACTCAGTACTGGGAAAAAGTGAAGTCCTGGGAACCCAATACTGAACCACACGACGCCTCAGAGTACCAGCCACAGAAGAAGAAGACTGGACTCTAGTGTCTCTCTGACGCTCAACTCTAACAAGATCAGAAGAAGCAGCTGTAATGGAAGATCTAGGAGTCATCCTTTGGTTTGGCTCTTGGTGGTGCAAAGGCCGACCATCCCAACGAGGCCTAAATCTCCTACCCGAACGCCTCGCCATGATATCTACCCGATGGGAAAAACGAGGAATATCAAGAGGGCGGCGGAAGATCGACCACGAGCAACTCCGGGACTAAAACTCGATCGAACAAAGATGAAAACCGAGTCTGAGCGTTGCCCAAAAACAAGCGACTCTCTAACTCGTCTAGAAGCGGTCGTGCCTTAGGAGCACTCTCAGTCCAGGGATGATCCTGAATACCCTAAGAGCATCAACACGCTCACGCCGAGTGATCTTGGCGCTGAACCAAGGTAAATCTACTAGGTGACCATCCTTCTTCGGAAGGTGCATGTGTACTTTGCCTTGTTAGAGGCGAAGCAACAAGAGAAGCATCCTACGGTCAAGTCCCGTGGACCACACCAACAGACCTAAACACAAGTGGTGCTCAACCCGGAGCAACCACTATCTCTCCACTCTTGGAACCACGCACAATGGTAGGAGGATGAGTCCTAGCGTGCTCCAAGTAATCAAATCCTAGACCTTGATTGAATCGCTAATCTTGGACAGGTCTAGAATGAGATTGAGCTTCTTCTTGCCTCCAACAAATTTCTCGAGAGTGCTCATAAGATCTTGACACTCTCGGAAAAGTGAGGCACATGAAGAGCAAGGGAAGGAGTAGAAGAAGAGCCGAAGAAGAGGATCGAACAGTACAAGTGCATATTTTTCCCTATACACTACCGCCTCAAATTTGAGAGACTCACAGAAGAAGCACAGAAGCATCTCTAATTCTACCAACTGGGCCTCTAACTTCTTCCTAATCTCTGCGTGGACCATATCCACGTCATCCTTAACCCCAACACACAAGCAGCAACCAGTTTGTGATTTAGCTAGTAAATCCTTAGCAAGTTGATCACACTTGACATTCAAAGCTTCATTATCAAGTTTTAGTTGCTTCTGACCCTTACATGAGCCGACGGGTCCTTAGAAGCATGCAATTTAAGTTCATCATTTCTAGTAGAAAGCTTCCTAAGGTGACAACTCATGGCATCTATTTCAGCAAGTAGCTTAGGGCAATTTTCACAAGATGCAGTTGTGTGAGTATGAAGAAAACTAGCATCAATAGGAATAGGATCAATAGAACATGTGCTAGCATCCTTCGACCTAAGACTCTCAAGATCAACAAGCACACTATCATGCAAAGTCCTTAGATTCTCCACTCCACAAGCAAAGCATCACAGAGTGTACAAATTGTCGAGTCTCGGGAGGAACATGATTTAAGTGAAGCTAACTCCCGAGACAAACGGTCTACCTCCTTCTCTAACTCAGAACACCTCGACCTAGCCTTAGCATGAAACTTGCCTAATTTACAGAAGGCATCATTTAACTTGTCGTAGGTGGGTACCTCATCCGTGTCGCTGTACAGCTCGGAGTCGCTCACTTCAATGGCGCCTGCCATGAAGCACATGCCGGAGAAGTCATCGCCGCCTTTCTTCTCTTGCGGATCATCCTCGCCTTCGTCGCTCCATGTCTCCGTGTCGGAGAGGTTGATGTCGTCGAGGGCGGCGAGGACGCGGTGGAAGAGCTTCTTGTTCTTGGAGAAGTTGCGATATTTCTTCTCGTGCGTCGGTTCACGAACTGGAGGCTTCTTGTTGTGGTTCTTGTCGGTGTAGTCGTTCTTGCCCAAACCGCTGACGTCGTTCTTGGCCTTCTCCACTTAGGGCGGTTAAACTCGAATGTGGTTGGGGCCACCACACTCAAGCGGTGATCATACCACCTCTCTTCCTCTCTCACTCTCTTGTAAATATTGGAAAATTTTGACGACAAGAGCAAGCTCATTTTCTCGAAATTGTTCCGAACTTCATCGCTTACGTCGCAAAGAGCGGAGAGAGAAAACCGTAAACAAAGTCAAGAGAAAATCCGAAGAGGACCCAATGGGATCGGTGACCAAAGCCATCGACTGAGATTTCATCTTCCGAGAGACGACATCAATCTCATGAGTCTTGAGGCGGAATAAAGCCCGTCAAGAGTCGAGTCGACAAATCGGTGGTGTCCTTGATGGTGGTCACCTTCATCTCCCAAACCCGAAGGTCGAGTCGCGGTCAAGAAATGCCGAGCATTGTCCGAGTCGTATATATACAACCGATCGCTCGGAGGTCGCTCAAGATCTTGGTAAACCGACCAAAGCACTCATCGAGACTCTCACCACCGTTGTTCAAATTTGTTGTACTCGCTTGAATCGTCTGCCTCACGGTCTTGATTTGAGTAGTGCCCTCATGGTAAGCATCGAGGTTACCCAAATCTCGTGGGCGGAGCGAAGGTGAAAATCCGATCATACTCACTCGCGGTGAGTCCTCAGATGAGAATGTTCTCGCCTTAGCATTTGCCTCAACGTCAACCATATTGCCGGCCGTGGCGTTCTCATCGGCAGAACCTCATATGGGAGCTTCACCTTCGCCATATCAGAAGCCCCGGCGTGATGTATGACTCCATCCGGGATTTCCAAAAAGGAAAATCAATACAAGAAAAAATTGGAGGCTTGGTGGAATACTTGTCTGTCGCCATGGCTCTCGAGACCGGTCAAGATCTATGGAAGAGCAAAATCGGCTCTGATACCAATTGAAGGATCGAGATAGCGAACAGAGGGGGGTGAATGGTCGCAATTAAATTTTCCCCAAAATACTCCAACTAAAACCATGAAAAAATCGCGCAAAGGAAATCGTGAAAAACCCGCAAAAACCGGAACGACTAGACAACTATGTGCATCCCTAGCTTACATGGATGTGATCCATAAAATATGTGAGGGATTTTTCAATCACAATCCTGGTTGTCAAGTGTCCAAAAAGGAGATGAATCAATTCAAATACTTCTTTTCTAAAAGAGATCAAGCCAAAACACAAAAGTCTCTTTTAGAAAAGCAAAAGCAGATATTTCCAGAATCTGTCTTTAATTTGAACAGGAGGTTGGTGGGTTTCTGCTGCTCACAAAATTATGAGAAATTTTATCCATATGAGCAGATGAGTCGTAAAGCTCTACACCAAAATTTAGATCAAAAAGCCAAGTAGAAAAATCATCATAAATCTATGAACACAGACAGTCAGAAACTTCGGGTAGAAAATTTGGGGCTCGGTTTTCACCTCATAGCACCCAAACGGTGAAACCAGTGGACTCCAAAATTTTTCTACAGATGGGTATAGGAGTCCCGCACAATCTCCAACAAGAATCACTCAATAAGGATTTTTCTAAATTTTTCTAAAATTCAAAGACTAACTTCTGCACGAAGAACAAGTTCTGGACAGAACTGGAACTTGAAAGAAGAGATGATCTCTACTCAATCAAAGAGTGCAAAAGAGATGTAAAACCATATGAACACACTCAAAACATCCAAGATCAGCATTTAGAAGGAGGGGAGGCAAATCCAAATTGCATGAATGTAAATTGCGGAAAGTAAGTGCGTAACGTAAATGCTGAATTTAAATTATGAAAGTAAAGACATAATGTAAATGCGAATTTAAATTCACAATAATGTAAAGAAATTTCTTTGTATTTCTGGTGGGAAGGTTTACAAAGCCTCACTTCATGTGGGCAAAGCTCAAAGGAGCAACTCAAACCTTCAAGGGAGGAGGCCACCCTCCACCCCTATTTATACAACTCTTGGGTCACCTACCACCCTTGGATGAGTCCTCAACCCTAGGACACTCATCTAAGGGCTAGGATTAACCCACTCACACAGCCATGCAAGGGCTAACCCAAAACCCACACACATACCGGGTTTTCTTGCACGGTTTTCAAAGCATACTACCTAGACCGCTAACCTATCAACTAGACCGCAATCCGACGGGCCTCATTGATCCACGCGCATCTAGCTAGCATCATCTCCTTTCCTTATCTTCTTGGCTTGCCCGGACTCCGTCTCCGGTCATCTTCGGCGATCTCCGACCGTCTGGACCTCCGACGCCTCGCCTAGTCCCGGTCATCCTCCGCCTCACCATGACCTAGCACCGTCGCCTGCAACCATCAAAGACAAGGAAAACCTTTCACATAGCAATGCCCACAAATATTTTCAATGATTATCTCAAAATCATTAATCACTCATAATTTTACTCAATGGTTCGGCATACTCTTCCCGGCCGATAGCACTAAGAAAACCAACCAACACTCAAATTGCTTCAAATCCATTTCAAATCAAACCAAGCTCAACACTTGTCAATTACTCATCACACACAAGGATAGACCTCCACATGGTCTTTCGAGTGGTATATATAACCTAGCGAGGCACATCGAATCGGTTCTTTTCAAAAGCGATCTTGATGTGCACGATCACTTTAGACATAAGCACGAGCACATCGAATCGGTTCTTTTCAACAAGTGATAGTGATGTGCACGGTCATCACTATCGCTTCTATAAAAAGAATGATAGTGATAACCATATCACATCGAATCGGTTCTCTCTAAAAAGTGATAGTGATGTGCGCGGTCATCGAATCGGTTCTTTTCATAGAAGTGATAGTGATGATCACGTGCACATCACTATCACTTCTATGAAAAGAACCGATAGTGATGATCGTGCACATCACTATCACTTTTTAGTAGAGAACCGATTCGGATGTTCTAGTGCTACATCACAATCACTTATAATCTCAGAACCGATACTGATTATTACTAACACCCCTCCGAAGTTACTTATCACAATCGTTTTTTTCGAAAAACTTAAGAACCGACACAGATATAGTGATAGTGATGTGTCGTTCTGTAGTAGTGTGATTCGCTTCTTGGGTTCAGATTTGGTGTAGAAGGAGCGCATCCAGATTTGGTTGTTGAAGCAAAAGGATCTCCGGATTGAGGGTCGGATCATCATGAGTTTCGCCATCGATATCTTGCTCGGAGATGCAATTTATTCCTATCCCATTGCTTGCATACACATACTGTAGTGTAATTGTGTAGCATAAAATTTAGATTACAAAAGGGAAATTCTAGTCAGGGACAATTTATCTCGTGTTTTTTCCGAGGCGGTAGCCGCCAACCTAAAACTCCTCAAGAACCTAAACAAGAGAGAATGAATAAATAAACCCTATGATAAGTTACCAGAGCACGATTTTGGTCTGTTTTGTGAAAACTCAACATGATGTTTCTCTCTCTACTATCAGTAAATACTTGTAAAAACCCACATGCTCTAGTAGTAAGGTATTAATTAATGTAAATGCTAAGGAATGGTACACTCGTCTGAACTCTGAAGGAATGGTACACTCTTCGAGGGTCTGAACTTTTAACTTGATAGAACACTTCAGTTAGAGAAAAATACCGCAAGGACTACAATATTATAATAGCTTTTCTTAATTCTATGGGAGAAGGCTGCTATGACCATGGACATTATTTGGTCTAAAGTAGGACGGCAATGCATAGTAGGAAATTGAAGGTGACACATGTGACATGTTTATTAACTAAGGACCAATTAGCTAAATCCTAGTTTACACAAAAATCTGCATATATACACCTAACACCAAAACCCCTTAATTCTCTATTTAAGTGCACAAAAGATCGCTATCTGTTAAGTCATATGATGTTGCGACGACCCTGACCCATGTTCAATTTAAAAGAGCATATGTCACCCTGCAAGCTGGTAGTAGTTGCACTGCTTTGTTTTTTCTGAGACCAATAATTGCACTAATATGTGATTTTCCCGCGAGAACAATGGCGGCAACCATCAAATATTACTATCTAAGCTAATCTTAACGAATCTGAGACTAATTAGATGGCTTAATATTCGCTCCTCATGGGTCATGTTGGAAGCCAAGTCAATAAGGATTGATTTTTTTTAGGGTTAATCAGATATATGCCACTGCAGGAATCGGTTATTCGAGATTTACCATCGTTCCTTTCGTATTTCTAGATTTACCATTACGAAACCGTGTTTATTCTAAATATGCCACCGCTCGCAACACGTGTCACTTCTGGTCAAACTGAGCGCAATTCGGACGATTTTGCCCTCGCATCAAAGTCTTGTCGAATTTTGTAGAAATCTCCAAAAAGATCTGAAGCTAAGATTTTTACCTTGGTGACCGAGATCCTCATCTACCTCTGGTAAAAATATAAAAAATTAAAACTTACATTTGAAACTTTTGGAAATTCAAAAATAGAAAAATAAAGTTGAAAATAGCAATGTCATAATTTTTAAAATTTAAATATAAAAGATAAAATTTTTAAAACTTTATATAAGATTAATAATACTATTTCAGATCTTGACAAAAATTTCATAAAATATTAATACCATTTTAGCCTTAAATTAAATATAAAATAAAAATAGACGGAGGGCAAAATCGTGCAGATAAATTTGAGTCATCGCTCGGTTTGACCGAAGTGACACGTGTCGCCTGCAATGGCATATTTAGAATAAACACGGTTTCGTAATGGTAAATCTAGAAATACGAAAGGAACGATGGCAAATCTTGAATAACCGATTCCTGCAGTGGCATATATCTGATTAACCCTTTTTTTTATTCACTTGTTTGAATTGCTCATGTCTTTAGAAAAAAAAAGTATTGAGCTCAGACGGCTTGACATTCTTTAGAAGTGTGAAATGATATCAACTTGGAGATTTCCATTGTGTGCTGTCCGTTAATTACACAGAACTAAAGAGTTGCTTTATTATTTATCTTGTAAAATTGTTCCCGGGATTAAAAAGGCTGAAAAATGTTAGGGATGTCACTGTTGCTTCTGCAATCTATTACTTATGAAGTTTATCTAACTCACTTGTGTGCCTTATATTCTTGGTTTATGTAAGGTGACATTGTTATGCAGTGTGTGTATATATTCGTTGCTTCTGCTGTTTGTCCTTCCATCTGCCGCATTCGAGCTTATATTGTTAAGATCGCCAGCTGATTGCCCAGAGTACGTTGACATTGCAAAGGCATGTACACTTATCTCACCATGTAGCCAATCATCTTTGGCGCCTTACACTGTTGCTCCTTATACAATTGCTCTGGTTGATCAAGCAGCTCCATCGCTCAACTAGACCAAATAATTAAGGGCCATGTTGTAACATCCCAAAAATTTAGTAAAGTGAAAATGAATATATTAAATTTGAATATATTTATTTCTGAGTTTCTTGGCATTATTGAATTTTATTTAGATTTCCTTGGATTTATTCTTTGTATGAAAAATCCAACAAATGGAATTAAAGAATGAAAAAGAGAAAAGGCAAAAATGTAAAAAGTAAAAATTTAGAAAATTGCCATGAGAACCCTGATCATTCAATTAAATCATTTTAGCCAGAGAATGAAATTTTATGCATAAAGAAATGAAGAAGTAAATTAAAGAGACAACTTTTAAATCAAAATAATACATTGTCAGAATTTATAAAATATTTATATATCTTATCTGGAGCTGAAAAATTATCATGAAATACTCAATGCAATATCCACCTCTGGTAAAAATATTATAAATTAATAATGTGATTTATGACTTTTTGAGATTTAAAAATAGAAACCTTGAAAATCTGGAATTTGCCATGTCAGAATTTTTATTAAATAATGGAACCATATTTTGGCTTGAAAGTTTTATGAAAGAATTATGAGATCAAATCCATTTGAAAAACAAAATTTAAAAAATAATAGATTTCAACTGATCTCAAATAAAAATCAAGATCCGAAAAGGAAATCTAGAGCAGTCTCTAATGTCAGAATTTTAATTAATTCTCTGTAGATATTTTTGAGATAAAACTTTTAATAGAGGTATTATATTAACCAGATACCTTGGTCAAAAAGTTTGGATATTTTCTACCCTCATTTGACAGCTTAATAAAATTTGGTCCTAGAAGCATCCGAGCCAGACCATTTCGTTTTGGCGCTAACCTCACTGACCGGTGGACCCTGACCCCACATGTCATCCTCTGGCTTCGGTTCCATCTTCCCCCATGCCGCCCATGCCGGAGCCGAGTTCATCCCCCCCTCCGTTCTCTCTCTCTTTTCCAGCGTCAGCCTCAGCTCATCACAGCCGCGATCATCGCCACGTTCGTCCTCAGCCATCTCGCGCCATACCGCAGCAGTCAAGCCCACCAGCTCGTCGTCCTTGTGGCGCCAAGTCCAGCGATTGCCGCCGCGCGTCCGAGACTCAGCGCAACCAGGCCGACTCATCCACTGCGATCCTTGGCTGTAAATTGCGCCCCAGTGATCACAGTGAAGCTCTTCCTCATTCCCCTCACTTCTTTCCTTCTCTCCCAACCAAAACACACGAGGCTCCCTCTGCATTTCCGCCATTTCCATGCACCCTGGAGCTCAAGCCGAAATCCAATCAGCCAAACCAATGAACCATTTCCAAATTCCTTCAAGATACACCATCTCCACTACCTAGTGATCAAATCCCCTCAAAAATATTCGGTCTCCTTCATGCGAAAACAAGCTGCAGCCGTGCGCCCCTTCTTCCCCAAGTCCGGCCACCGTGGGCGGAGTTCTCCGGTAACTCTCCGACTTCAGTAACCCCAAAAATGGAACCACTAGTGTCCCCTGATGCATAAGGTGCAACCGATTTCACCCCTAATGCTTCTGGTTGTTTTCTCCGGCTTGTCACCGCCATGGCTGCCGCCCCTCCTCGGCTGCGCTCCGCTCCGGTAACTCTTCCGGTGAATCGACTTCACCTTCGGATGCACCTCGCCGAGTTCTTGCTCTCTGTGCCGTCGCCGTCGCCGGAGCTTCGCCGGAAAGCCTTCGCCGCCGTGCCCTAGATGCTCCCCTGCTTCCCCTCACTGCCGATCGGAGCCCCCATGTCAGTCCCTCAGCCAGGCTCCAGTTCAAAAGGTGAAAGGCGTTTTCAGTTTAGGGAAAGCGTATTACATTATTTCAATGCAATTTCCAAATCAGTTTCATATTCAGCCATGAATATCTTTTGTAATTTTGATTCAATTTCAGTAGGAAAAATTTCTATATTCATTTAAAATCCAGAAGAATCTGAATATCCAATAATATTTAGTTTTTGAACTTCAGAGCAATTTAGTGGAATTAAACTTTGCTATAATCCCATTATGGTCTTTAATAAAAGTTTGTGCAGGATAATTCATAAAATATTGAAATAAATTTTAAATGATGATAAAATCAGTATGGATTTAAATATACTAAAATACTCAATTCTTGAATCATAAAACAATTATTAAAACTTAAAATGAGATAAACACTCTATTATGGGTATTATTGAACATATGAAAAATATAACTTTTAAAAATACAACATAAATTCTTATATGGGAATCTGACCCTGAGATGTTCAAATGTGCAAAAATATTCAAATTGTGAACCATGTTTAAATTGCTTACTTTGTAAATATTAATAAGTCTTAATATGACCATTTGTAAAAGTAAGTGCATAATAGCTCATAAAATAGTAAGAATACCTTGAATGGGTTCCTGGAATCAATAGAGAACCAATTATGTAAAAATATTTAAAGTGAAACTTATCTTGCATTCTTTAATGCAAGAAAGTGCAACCATTAACAACAAATAAATAGTTAATCTACCAAGGTTAATGTCAAAATAATGCCAGACCAACTTTAAAACATTTCTAGGATGGTACTCTACTAATACCTGAAAAATGGATTAAAGATCATGTATATTGTAGCCGCAAACTTACAATGAATCTTGACCGATTTAGTGATTACATTGTGATCACTTATACTATTTCATCAGTTAACAAAATAACTTATTTAAATGCTAAAATCAGTAATACTAGTCTAGAATCACTGTACAAAGTTTATACTACCATATTCTATAAAAATAATCTTATTTCATCTAGGTTTGCATATTGTTCTTAATAGATCAAAACCCTTAAGGGTTAATCATTCGCTTCGCGATCTCTCCGATTTCGTAAACGTAAACTTTATAATGCCACTTAAGGTTTTTCAACGATGAATAAAATGTCTCGTCCAAATCCCAAAATTTATTGGATTAGCTTAATTGTCCTCTCCAAAGTATAGCCTACCCAAATACGAAAAGATAATCTCATTTCACCGTGATTTGCATATTAATCTTGATAGCTTAATAACCCTAAGTGTTTACGTGTTTGAAAGCCGTAATATGAATGAACGAACTGTATAGTTGCAAATGAGGAAACCTGTAGTTAAGTTATTTGTATCACCAGAACCTTTCCAAATATCGTGGAAATGTTATTAGTAGCCTAAATCAGAAGATCTAACTAGCGTAAGGCTAATTCTAAGTGAAATCAATCAATAAGAATTATTCACACATAGTTTACCGTGATCATTTAAGCCTTTTCATTATCTCGCAAAGTAGCTCATCTAAATCCGAGTTTCGTAAAGAATAGTTTAGAAATGATCTTTAGGATATGATCTGCAGTAATCTAAGAAAATATTCTTATTTCATCTTGTTTTGAATCTGAATCCTAATAGAGCAAAACCCCTAAGTGTTAAGGATTGGCAGAAACTCATATTTTGAATAGTAAAATCAATGATACATTGCAACTAATGATTAATTCTATTAATCCAACCGATTTTTGCATCTTGAATTCGTAAAATAAGATTAATAAATTCATAAAGAGCAATCCCCGTTTCTTGTGAAGAGTTTTATTTGTTCTTGCTATCTATTTTATTTTTGCCCTTATTGAAGTTAGTGTTTTGTTGTCTTTCCGTTAATCGACGTGTAGAACCCGACGTCTCCGATTCCGTCGTCGCCGTCGTCAACCGTAATCCTCGCCTTCGTCGTAATCAAAGATTAAGCAAGGCAAGCACCCCTTTGATCATATTGATCCCAGTATGTAATATACTTTGTTTTACTAAACTATTTTATGCATGCGTTTACTTTATGTAAATTGATATTTTGTGGATTTGGTAGTTATACCTGTTGTCTCGTGAATCTCCTTTGATGATTATGAACATGTGAACCTTGATAACCATAGATTAAGGTTAGGCATTACTTAATGTCATCATGGGTATATGCGTTCATATTATTCATGCTTAGCCATGCTTTAGAATCAGCAATGTACATGATCAAATCAATATTTGTTTCCTGAAAATGTTGGAAATGGCACTGTTGGTTGCTGGTAATTTTGATTAAAAACCCAAAATAAAACTATGGCTTTGATGCGGGCGATTATTGGCAATAGCCGGAAGTGCAATAAGGGTCTTGCACGTAGTGTAGGGTGAAGTGTCGCCCGTGTCGGATTAAGGACCGAACGTCGTGTTGTATGATCCAAGAATATCCGTACAAACCACGAGGGTGAGAATGGGGTAGCCTTAGCCTATTAAATTGTTTAGACATGGCTTTGCTCATTGGTAGGCGGGAGCTTGCAGAGGCATTCCGGTTCGGATTGCTTGTTAGGGGCTTCCACACAGTTCGTGTGGCTAAATGCATAATCGGTGCAACGGTGTACGCCCTGCCGTGTCCAGAAACGATGTGTTGGTGTACTGAAAGTGGATCCATGGCTTGGGTGTGTGTTTCTGGTTCTACGGCGGGGGTTAACGTCCCGGGCTGGATCAAAGTCATGTCTAGGAATATAATGGCTATGTATGATCTCCTTGATGGCACACCTAAGGAAGTGTGTCGGGCAAAAGTTGATCATTCCTTGTGGGTAAAGTTGTACACCTCTGCAGAGTTAAATCTAATTGATTAGCCGTACCCGCGGTCATGGGTGTCTTGGTGAACTTGCACGAGTTAGATGTTTTATTATTTTCAAAAGGGTTGGTATCATTTGTTTTGCAACTGTGCTTTATGTCGAAGGGCTGACATTGATGAATTTTAGGAATTCAATGTTCGTCGCTCACGTCATGGAGGACTGTGAGTGCTACTTATGCTTTATGTATTTGTTATCAATCAACCTTGCTCTTACAAATTCCGTTTGCAAATAACTTGATTTACACTTCAATTTAGCTTTATGCAAATTAACTGTAGTAGCCTCCTTTGAATTGGCCTGCATTTATACATTTGCAAATACCACCTTGTCTTGCGGAGTACGAAAGTACTCACCCTTGCTTAATCTATTATTTATAGGTGGATTAGAATGCGAAGCTTCGAAGGTTTGTTTCGTCGCAAGTTGCGGGATCTTCATTACCGTGATCTTTCTAAGGATTTATGCCTGGTCAGTTGCCTGCGGGAATGGATGGGCACACTACGAGGCCTTGCTTCTTTTGCTGCTATATTCTCTGAGTTGTAAGATTTAATTGTTTATTCGTTTCCGCTTAATTAAATTATTGTATGGTTGTGATTCCAATTGTTGAAATGTGTGTGCTAGCTACTGATCCAGGGACTAGTACTGCAAGCACATTAGATTTCCATTTTGTGTAAAAATAGGGGTCGTCTCACATGTCATGCAAGTTCAATAGAACAAGTTACTCGTGTTTATTCTTTCTTCAAATCGGCATGTTACACGATGGCAGATGGCATCAACCAAACAGACACTGATGATGCATCTCAACAAAAAAAATGCTATGCTACATCAGGATGGAACCGCGGTTGGTAGAAAGCACTACTACAAAAAAGAACATCATAGACGGTTTAGAACCGTTCTCATATACGATTTTCCTCCAAATCATATCTCTAACCATGTGTTAGTGATAATCTTTGCACATCACAGACGGTTTTCGAATCGTTTGTGAAATACATATCATAGACGGTTCTATTTAAGAACTGTCTATGATAATTGTATATCACAGATGGTTCTTGACAAGAAACGCCCGCGATATACAATTATCGTAGACGGCTCTTGCCAAGAAATGTCTGTGATATACAAGTACCTGTGATCACACTAGCTCAATACTATAAAATATATGGCACATCCTTTAGATTTTCAAATTTGCCATGACTTGAATGCTTCAAATTTTTACTAAGTCTATTTATCATCGAGAGTGCAACTCAACAAAAGAAGCCTCCGATTGAATATTTTAATTCAAATGATATCATTGCCGATCCAGTGTACGTACCAATTGAATATTATCCCAATGAAATTAGAGCTCAAGTAAGGAGGGCATATTTGTTAAAAGGTTCAACTCGACCATTCGACCATCTTTTTCTAAACAAAACGATGGATTGTTGAAGATGTTTTCAAGAATCATGCTTTGACATATTTGATTGGTTGGAATATATAGCATGTCAACGGATGCCACCATTTGTGTCTATCGCTTTCAATTGGTCACATGTGTCAACTTCAATTTCCTACTACACATTGCCTTCCTACTTTAGACCAAATAATGTCCATGGTCATAGCAAGCCTTCTCTCATAGAATTAAGAAAAGCTATACTAATATTGCAGTCCTTGCGGTATTTTTCTCTAACTGAAGTGTTCTATCAAGTTCAGAGTTCAGACCCTTGAAGAGTGTTCCATTCCTTAGCATTTACATTAATACCTTACTACTAGAGCATGTGGGTTTTTACAAGTATTTACTGATAGTAGAGAGAGAAACATCATGTTGGGGTTTCACAAAACAGACCAAAATCGTGCTCTGGCAACTTATCATAGGTTTTATTTATTCATTCTCTCTTGTTTAGGTTCTTGAGGAGTTTTAGGTTGGCGGCTACCACCTAGGAAGAAACACGAGATAAATCATCCCTGACTAGAATTTCCCTTTGGTAATCTAAATTTTATGCTACACAATTACACTACTGTATGTGTATGCAAGCAGAGGGATAGGAATAAATGTTGCAATTCCGAGCAAGATATCAGTAGAGAAACTCATAATGATCCGACCCTCAATCTGGAGATCCTTTTGATTGAATAGCCAGATCTGGATGCACTCCTTCTACACCAAATCAGAACCCAACAAAAAGCGAGTCAGTTCAAGACAACCATCAAGAACCCGCAACGAATTAAGCACAACCAAGAAACCTAAATGTAAGGTGGAAATAAAAGATGAAATTTCCCCGTCCACTTACGCTCTGGAGGAATCGAAATATGATATTCTACCGTCTCGCAACAAGGATTCACCAACCATTGCAGCAGCAGCAAAAAAAACACACAAAAAATAATTGGGAGAAGGATACCAAAAGCGGCAAATAAGACGAGCAGAGTGTGGGAAAGAGAGGAGCTTACTGCAATACTCCCTCTATTTACAAATAGTTGTCGTTTTGGACATAGGTACGGCTAAATTCTCGAAATTGTGGCTGTCAATATCTTCTTAAATATTTAATTTTTGTGATCAATTTTGAATATTTAAATTGGATACATGAAAATTATATGTGTAAATTAATCTCGAGAAGTACTTTCATAATATTATAATTTTATTGGATTTTATAAATATACTATAATAGAGATTAGTGGTCAAAGCTGTGTTTTGAAGACATTGTCAATATCCATATATAACTGACAACTATCTGTGACCAGATCATGGAGTAGTATTTGATAATTATCACATGCATGTAGATACCAAAGCAGCCTCTATAAATAGATGGCATGCGGGTCTAGGTTCACCAATTCAGTAGCAGTCGTTTCTCCTTGTTCCGTGAGAAAAATCAAATCTAGCTAGGAAGAGCATGGAAGGCAAAGGTTTTAAGACTGCTTATCAGTGTGCTGATACTGGGTCTAGCTTTTGAGAATATCCAGGTGGATGCTAAGAGCTGCTGCCCATCCACAGCAGCAAGAAATATATATAACGTTTGCCGTCTTAGGGGTACCTCTCGGGCAATCTGTGCAAAATTGTCTGGTTAGCGGGAGTAAATGCAAGCCCCCTTTTGATCATCTCAGTTTTTTTCCCGCACTCTGGTAAAATGAACCCATTCTCTTTAGTATTTTTTCACAATGAAGAAATTCCATTTTAATATATAGAAGATGTTTTGGCAGATGAAGCAGATGTCATTGACTTTTGCAAGTTGGGATGTACGTCCTCCGTGTGCAACAACATAAATGCTTGTAAGACAAATTTCATACCATTTGCTAGCTTCTTACAACTTACTCCTTAACAAAGCTTTTACCTCTAATGCAAATTATTTTGGTTCCACAGTTGTTGGCAGCGAGGAAGTGAGTGATGCCGTGGGACGTTGTAACGATGCGTGCTACCGTTTCTGCACCAAGGACGACGTCGGCATTCCCGCGGTTGTTGCTTAAGAAAGTGCTGCATGCATGGGGACTTCACATGGAAGCCAAGGCCATGTTGTTGTTTTTACTTCAGTTATGGATATCGATCACATCCATACCAGTGTGCCATCTTATTTGCATCTCTCTTTCTTTTACAATAAGGGTGGCTAGCTCTGATGCCATTTTCTTTCGAGAATGTGCTCATCTAGTTGTGTTGTATCCTTGGCTAATAAATTGTATTGTCATGATTTGTGTCGTTATTTATTTAGTGTCTATTTTCTTTAATGTTTTTCAAAGTAAAATATTGGGTGTCATTTTTTTTTGGAAAATGATATTTGTCGATGAAATTGGAGTTGCGTGCATGTAGAATATTGAATGATAAACGAGAAATACATGCACATGGCAACCAGCTTGACACGAATCGTAAGGAATAAACAAAGTCATATCCATGTGGTGACATACATCAATAGGACATCACAGACGGTTCTAGGCACAAACCGTCTATGATAAGGGCTCATCACAGACTATTCTAGCTGTAACAGGCTGAAATTTAGTAAAAACAGAAATGGAAGTATAAAATAATGCACGTAAGTTATTCTCGCTTTCTCCAAATTTCTTTTGAATTTATTTGGCTTTGATCTATTGAAAGAAAATTTAAATCCTAAAATAAAGAATAACAAAAGAAAAAGATAGAAGAATATCCATTGAAAATTTAATCATGAAATTTTTACTTTAAAATCTTGACAATCATACAAACCTCTGCTAAAAAATCAAACATTAAAATTTATATTTGTGAATTTTAGAAATTCAAAAACAGAAAACCAAAAAGATTGGAAATGTTGATGTCAGAATTTATAGAAATTAAATAAAAATATAAAATCATGAAAATTTTACAGAAGGTTAATAATGTTAATTCAGATCTTGGGTAAAATTTTCATAAAATAATAATGTCATCTCGATCATCAAATAAATATAAAACAGAATAATTAAAAATCTATAAAACTACATTGTCAGAATTTTATCAAATTTTATAACCAAAATTTTCAGCTGAAAATTTTACTGGAGACTTGCCATTACCATACCAACGCTAATAAAAAAAAGTTTCATAAAAACATAAAATCAATCAACCATTGAGTTAAATAAGAAAACCGAGTCTTGATCAGAACTTGTCTCTAGCTGCTATGTTGGTGAGGCTTACATGTGGGGCCAATCTGTCCTCTGGCTCCAGCAGTACCTGGCTGACACCTTTACTGCCGAACGACCCCACCAGTCAGCCGCTGGTCTACAGTGCATCTTCCTCCTTTGCCTGCTTTTCTTCTTTCTCTCTGCCGATCGCAGGGCAGACCAGCAGTGCCCCGCTCTTATCCTCCTCACGCGCCGCAACTTCAGTCCACCAGCACGCGTCCACGTCGCCCGCTCCGACACTGCGCTGCTGCGATGCAGAGAGGCGAAGAATCCCGCTGCATTTCACCACCGTTGATCCGATGCCACAGCGATGAATCAATCCCGATCGACTGCCACGGCATGGCTCGGATAGACAAGCGCTGCGCCTCGCCTGCGCGACCCTGCCAAGCCTTGCCACGGCAACAACTGGGCAAAGAATCACTGCCGCAGCAAAGCCTCGCGTGCTCATCTTCTCGGCCAGAGCCAAACCTTGCGCCAAACTCTCCTCACCCCTTTATAAACCTCTTGCACACTCTCTAGACCAACCTGAGGTCTCTGGTTTCCTCACCCCGTTCCATTACTGCGCCGAGAAACTCTCATCCTCCCCAAGTCCGGTGAAGACCAGTGAAAGGGGGAAAACCAAATTGCTCTATCCAGTGCACCTCCATCCAATTCCTTTGGCGGGAAGGTCCTTGACGGTGTCTTGAACCAAACCGCAACCTCAATCGGGGCCCTTCTTCTCCGGCGAGCCACCGCACCGAGCCTCCTTCTCCGCCGCCGCACCCACACGGTGAGACCCCCCTTCCGCCCGCTATTTCTTTGATCCAAGCACCAAAATGGAGTCTCCTTTACCCCTTTGTGCTCAATCCGGTGCTAATTAGCCTCGGGGATCACCGGAGATGCGGTTTCACCGCTCGGCCATGGCCGCCGCCGCTCGAGCTCGACGGCGCGCCGCCTCCGGCCTCCCCGTTACCGAAAACAGTGTCCCCTAGGTGCGCATAGGTGAGCTGGTACCAACGGTAGTACCGGAGCGCCGCCGTTCGCCGCCGTTTGCCGCCGGCGAGCCGATGAACGCAGGCCCTGTTTTTCTGTCGCTGACGTGCGGGCTCGTTCTGTCAGTCGCACAAGTGTTTAAACGCTTCCGTGCGCTGTCTCACTGACAAGCGGTGCCCACTCGTCAGTCGCACTCCCATTTAGTCACTGCCATGCGGGCCAGGCTTGTCAGTACCTCATCCGAATCAGCCCAAAAACGGAAAGCGTTTTTCCTGTGTGAAAACGTAATTTCCAAAAGTGGCAGGTTTCCAATTTATTAGCATTTAGAGACTTTATTGATTTTCAAATACATGTAACTTTCGAACCCTAAGTCAGAATTTAATGAAATAAATTTATCAATTCGTGTAAAATCCTGAAGAATCAGAATATCCAAAAATATTTAAATCTTCAACTCTGTTTAAAATTTTAAAATTTGTTTGAAGAGAAAACTTAAATATGCCAATCATGGAATTTGAGCAAATAAACTTAAAATTTACCTAAAACCAATTTTGTTAGAATCTTTATGATCTTATGAACCTGAATATGTAAAAATATATATAGTTCATTATGGGAAATATACAAGTTAAAATACAAAGAACAATAAATCACTATTAAAAATATATATAATGCAACATTAAATCATGAGTATGAATTTTATAATTTTATATTGCTGAAATTATGCTTATAATCAATATTCTGAGAATCTCATATCACTGTTAATATATATATATATATATATATTAACAATGAAATGACAATGTCGTCGCGCTAAATGCGCATGGGTAGCTGGTGCCAACGGTGGTACGGAGCGCCGCTGTTCGCCGTCGTTGCCGCCGCCGAGCCGATGAACGCAGGCCTGTTTTTTCCGCATGGCGTGCGGGCTCGTTCGTCGATCGCTGAAGTGTTTAAACGCTTCAGCGGCTGTCTCATCGACAAGCGGTGCCCACTCGTCGATCGCACTCCCATTTAGTCACTGCCATGCGGGCCAGGCTTGTCAGTACCTCATCCGAATCAGCCCAAAGACGGAAAGTGTTTTTCCAGTGTGAAAACGTAATTTCCAAAAGTGGCAGGTTTCCAATTTATTAGCATTTAGAGACTTTATTGATTTTCAAATACATGTAACTTTCGAACCCTAAGTCGGAATTTAATGAAATAAATTTCTAAATTCGTGTAAAATCCTGAAGAATCAGAATATCCAAAAATATTTAAATCTTCAACTCTGTTTAAAATTTTAAAATTTGTTTGAAGAGAAAACTTAAATATGCCAATCATGGAATTTGAGCAAATAAACTTAAAATTTACCTAAAACCAATTTTGTTAGAATCTTTATGATCTTATGAACCTGAATATGTAAAAATATATATAGTTCATTATGGGAAATATACAAGTTAAAATACGAAGAACAATAAATCACTATTAAAATATATATAATGCAACATTAAATCATGAGTATGAATTTTATAATTTTATATTGCTGAAATTATGCTTATAATCAATATTCTGAGAAATCTCATATCACTGTTAATATATATATATATATATATATTAACAGTGAAATGACAATGTCGTGCGCCTCGAGCTTATAATCAATATTGCTGAAATTATGCTTATAATCAATATTCAGGACAGCGCGAAGAAAGAACATTTCGGCCCACGGACCACTGAAGTGAATGACAATGTCGTTTCATATGATACTAATACAACATATATATGTTTGTGTTTCTTTTGTCACACTAATATGGAAACAAAAGACAACTTCATCAGTTTGTTTTACGACGCAATAATCAAGTCAAGCAACTCCTGAACCTAGGGTGCTTCATCCTTAAAAGAATGAATTCCTCAGAAATTTGTGTAGGACTGCGATTCTCTCATACAATATACTTATCAAATTATGCAAATTTCCTTTTACCCACTATCACACCTGAATAACAATTTCCCCGAGTATTAAAGTTTTTAGTTTCCTGACCTCTAGTATACATTCAGAACCCATCAGGATCAATTTCACCAGCATAAACAAATCTGAGATGAAACTAGATACCACACAAGAAGTAAATAAACAAGAAACGAAGCAAGAAATTAAGGAGAAGAGAAGAAGGCTTACGCGAGGATCCACTTGCGGTTGAGTAGGGTGAGCGCCTCAGTGGGCGCCGGTGTGGGGTTGTGCGCCTCGAGCTGTGTGATGATCTCTACCACCTCCACCCGCGTCTCGCTGGACGCGCGTAGGCCGCGCTCCGTCCCATACAGATCCACCCGCGAATCCAACAAGAACAAAACAACCCGCTTCATTTCACAATCCAACAACAGCCCAACTCAAATCGAGTCCCCAGAAAGCACAAATAGGGCCCCAAAAATTGAATCTCGTGAAGCTCGGATAGTCTGCCATAAGCGTACCTAGAGGAGGTTGGCGATGGTCTCGACGGTGGCCGTCTTGTTGATTCCCATCTTGTAGCACCGCACGATGAGGCTCTCCTTGTACGAGAGCCCATCCTCCAGGAGGCTCCCCAGCCATAGCTGCTCCCCCAGGCTCCGCCGCTCCCCCCGCCACGACGCAGGTCGCCACCGCCGCAACCTGCGTCGGCGATGCCTCGAGCCCGGCAACCGCACAGCATGATGGGGCGGGGCTGGTCGCCGCCGCTATGGGTGGGGGTTATATGGAAGGCGTGGGCTGGTGGCGCGCTGGCCATGCCAGGAGAGGAGGATGATAGCGGGAGTAGGAGGACGCTAGGGCCACTACACCATGACCCAAAATTTCCGACAGAATTCTGTAGGTAATAATCAGCCTTTATCATCTAACCTTCTGTCGAAAAATATTTACAACAATTAATCTATCGGTAGTACTGTAATTATGGACAGACTATGTGTCGCTAAAGATATATAGTTTTAAAGACAACATACTTGTTGGTAAAGATAAATTTTTCTGTCAGTCTATCTGTCGGCAAAATTCATGTACAAGGAATTAAGGCGGCAAAATACAGGCGCGAACAAAAAAAATTGGTGTATGTGCGCGGACCAGCGCGGCCGCCCTAGATAGGTTAAGCTGATCGATCGAGCTTCTCCTCACAGCGCCACCAGTCCCTTCTCTTCCTCACAGCGCCACCACCTAAACCTCCCTTCCTCCCTAACAGCGCCGCCACCCAAATCTTACTCTCCGTCCGTTCATCGCTCCTCCGCCACGCTCTGTCGCGCGCGTCCCCGCCTCGCTCCCCCACCTCATCCTCCCAGACACTTCCACCTTGTCGTCTCCGCCTCTGCCTCACCAGCGACCTCCGCCTTCGCCTCCGCTACGCTCTCCCCACCTCCGCTTCGCCACCTTCTCGTCTCCGCCTCCGCCTCACCGGCCACCTCCGCCTTCGCCTCCACTACGCTCTCTCCACCTCCGCCTTACTGGCCACCTCACCGCCCCATTGACCAGATCCATCACCCCGGGCCTCCCTGCTGTACGGATTTGCCCCCGCCGTGTAGTGCCGCCGCCATTGACTAGCCACGCCGCACCACCACGAGTCCAAGACTTTCCTCCGCCCCGTCCCTGCCTCTCTCCCCCACCTCATTCTCCAGGTATGGTTAGGTTAGGTTATTTACAATTTTTAAATCTGATATGGTTAGGTTATTTACAATTTTTATGTAGCTTATATCTATAGATGTTGTATGATTCTAAATCAGTCCTTTATGGAGGGTGGTATTCTTGCATGCAAATGAGTGGCCGACTTTGCTGAATATTGACCATCAGAAGTCCACCGCCACCGTATCTGATCTTCTCTCGTGTCATCTCTATTAATTCGTTGTATCGCTTCGAAGAGCGCTACCAACTCCCTGATTTCTATTTCCGAGTTCACCGGCGTACAGAAACGGATCCAGTAGTTATTTGACAAGGCCTGGTGTGCCGAAATGTTCTTTCTTCGCGCTGTCCTGAACAGGTTCGGTGCAATGTTTTTAATACAGAGTTTTTAACATGGTAATCAAACACCTTATGGTATAAAATACCATGATATTACCTAGAAACTATGAAAATACGTTGCTTTCAAACAGGTCATTTGTAAGAAAATCGGCTTCGATTTTCTGATGCGTGCAATTCGGTCTGTCGGTGTTCGGCCGGCTTCAAAGTTTTGCAGACCGAATGGACCATCTAGCCCAACATACGACACCTACGATTTTGAGTGCAATCTTTCGTATCTGATTCCGTGCCCCATATCGATCGAGGCTGTAACTTCCGCACCTCCCATATATGGCTCAATCTTTTGATCTGAAGAGAAGCAGGCAACCGATGATACAAGGTCAGTTGCATGGCAATTCTCTGAGAAATCTATAGATCATGACAATGGAGATCAAAAGGCTAGGTGTGTGTTTAATTTGTTCAGTTGAGTTCTTCTGTGATCATAAAAGAAATTGAACCTCTTCCATGATAGCTCATCTTGACACTTGTAACAAAAGTCCTTACAAGGGTAATGATAAAAAAACAAAGTAAGTTCAAGTTCTAAACCAAATGGTAACGCTACCTACTTGGGAATTTGACAAGGAGGCTATAAGAAAATCTCTTGCTCGCATGGTAATAATGGATGAGCTGCATTTTAAGATCGTAGAGGGCCAATGTTTCAAACAATTTATGTCGACTGCTTGTCCAAAGTTCATTGTACCCTTAAGATTTACTGTTAGAAGAGATAGCTTTGAGCTCTACATGGAAGAAAAAGTGAACTGTGAACCTAAAACAATTTCTAAAGGAATCATGCAAAAGGGTCTGCTTCACCATTGACATGGACATCATTGAGAAAACAGAATTACATATGTTTAGCTGCACATTTTATTGACAATGATTGGAAATTGCATGAAAGAATTCTGAATTTTTGCACTGTCACTAGTCACAAAGGTGAGTGAGGTGTAATACCTTATCCTATTAATGTGAATGCCTATGTAGAGTGGTGGAGAGATTAGTCCTATATTGTTTGTCTAAATTGAGTTGTAGTAGTATATAATGTTAGTTGGATTCAAACATAGTATCTCCAGATTAATCCTGTTACATGAAGTGAGGATGAAAGCGTAACTTAGGTGCTATATATGTATGGACCCACTCCATAGTGGGCGTAGATATGAGCAAAATTTAACCTAGAGTGTTATACGAGGCTATTGGTAACAAATCGAAACAATGCTTCAACGAATGGGACATTGATAAAGTTTTAACCATCACAGCTGATAATGCAAGTTCAGGCATTATTTTACCAAGTAAACTTCTTCACATGAGGTGTTGCCCATATCATTACTTTGGTCTCAAAATGTGGCTTGCACGAGGCAGGTAAATCAGTGTAACATCCTAATCCAAGGTCCGCTCAAAGCTTATCCTACCGTGGGACAGATTTGCTATGTTTAGACCTAACATTTATTATATACTACCATAACTCACTTTAGACAAACAATGTGAAACTAATCTCATCACTACTTTACATAGGTCACATGTGCCATCATATTAGTGGTCAAGGCGTTACATTCTAATGCCCTCGGCAATATGCCACATACGCGGCAAATACCTGGAACAACTTAGTATACGTTCGTGTGTCCAGTGCTGGCGCATATATATGCTAAGCCGTGTGTCCAGTCTGGTGTGTGAATATGCCTACGCCCCTATCACATGCATGCCCGTGCTCTGAAGGTCGATGTCCTAATACCAACTGTATATGCTGGCTCAAAATCTGCTCGAAGACCAGTAATCGTGGGGTAGGCCCACACATGCATAGCACCATACGTGTACTTTTGTACTCGTTTCGTGTAAAAGGGTTAATCCGAAGGTGATATATTTGGACCCAACAGGCATTATATACTACCACAACTCATTTTAGATAAATAATATGAGACTAATCTCACCACCGCAGTACATAGGGGTCATATGGGCCTTTACATTAACGGGTCAAAGTATTACATCCACAACACCTCTGCAGCACACCGTATACACGGTAAATATGTGCTCAGTACAATCCATGTATCATCTTTTGAAAGATATATGAAACTCATATGCAAACAACCAAGTACTTCACAACAAACAATATATGGGACGAAGGGTGGCCTACCATCCAAGGGTAGCTAGCTCGTCTAATTAACTGTGCCTACCACATGATGCCTAGCTGTCCTCATATGTCTGGACACCGGACAGGACTGTGTTACCTTGTTCTCACCTTGGCAGATCGTTTTCGAAAGTCACTGACAAAATTTAGATCCTTAATGTTAAGTGAATCGCGACTGTAGGTCTCACAATGCTTTCACCCAAACAAACCACAACCATATATATATAAATGTGCCGGCTAGACGTGATGGTCGAACTTTAATTAAATAATTTAAAAGTCTAGAAAAGTTGAAAATGATCGTGTACGTAGTGTGCTACTAGGCCCCATGTTTTTGAAAGTTGTATTTGAACAAGGAACGGAAGTCCAAACGGACGACAAACAATTGGACCGGGTGGCACCGGCCTATTGATGTAGAACTAAAAGAGACTATTACTTGACTGACAAATGGACAAACTCGCTTAATTAGTACACTAGAAATATAGATGGTGACTCGACTAGATAGATAGATAGATAGATGTACATGTGGAACTTTGAACGCTGGGGTGGTGGTCACCCATTCACATTCTGCATTATTAAGCCAGGTCTGTTACTTTGTTTCTCCAGAAACAAATGTTCCCATTTTAGAGGTTGATTCTATGCAAGTTTGAGTCTGGAGTATGATCCTCTGGCAGTCAAGGGTGTAGCTTTTAGGTCTTTGACTGCTCAATCAAAAACCAGTGCTCCAGATCAAGAAGAGGAGAAAACCAAAGCATCTGGAGAGAATTTCCATGTTCCCGGTTAATATGTGTCTTGTTGGCATAGATTCATGGCCGATTTGAAACGTATGAATTTTTTCCTTCATGTAAAAAATGATTTTTTTTAATATCAAAATCATTCCTTCCAAACGGGGCTTAAGAGTGCATTTTTTTAGCTCTTCAGTAGGGCAGATAGCTTCTCGTCTTGCTGTCCTCCACACACACCCCCGCCCATGTGTTCTAATCCCGGAATAGTTGGTGATTGACTTTAAGCAAGCAGTGTTACGGTTTGTCATGTATTCACGTGTGCTGTGAAATCTATTTAGTTACGATGATTTTTTACTAGCCAAATTTTTTTTACATGTAGTAATATTCCATTTGGTCTCAAAAACAGAGTAGTTATATCCAATTAATTACAGTGTTTTTTTAAAAAAGAAAAAGCCTCAGTAATGCAGAGAATAAGCCCTAACTAGCATAAAGCAAAGCCAGTTGATTCATAATTCGATGCATCCAAGCAGCCATAGAAACAGTGGTCTCTCTCGAATCTCCTTTCTCTTTTTTTTTTTGAACGAACAGCAAGAGAGTTGCTGTAAATTTTATTAAAAAGAAAAAGGAGGAGAAGTCCCGCTTTTTGGGAAAAACCGGGAAAAAACCTCACAACACGCATCAAAAAAACTACTACAAAGAAACACCTACCACAGGAAAAAAGGAAAACCGCCTCCCATCGAAGCGAAAAGAAACCTTACAAAAGCTGCAAAACAATCGCAATAACACGGAAAAAACCCGAACAATCTGAACGAAACTAATTCAGTAACCGATAAGGACACAGCGAAATTGCGGGTGAGAACGGTATCCTTGATAATACAGGCCACCTGCTCTGGCGTTCTAATTGCCCCCTGAAAAATGCGTTGATTTCTTTCCTGCCAGAGATTCCACCAAAAGTAAATGATCACTCCATCGAAATGTCGCGAATTTCTTTATCATATTGGGATCTCGGTTTTAGCCACCATTTGTATAACGAGCCCCGGCTCAAATTCGACAACGTTCAGTTGCCCCGAGTAGGAGACGACCCCACACTTGCCTCGCAAAAGGGCAATCCTTACAAAGGTGCCTTGATGTTTCCTCGAGCGCGGTGCAAAGACTACAGATGGCGTTGCATGGCCACCCCTTCTTGAGCATGTTATCCGCTGTTAAAATTTTGTTATGAAGTAGCGTCCACGCAAAGAAACGGCATTTGGGTTCGGCGTGCGCCTTCCATATCGGGCAGATCTTCATTTTACAGTGAACGGATTGAAATTGCGCTAGATAGGCAGACTTTGTTGAGTATTGTCCGTCAGGGGTCCATCTCCAAGTTATCTGATCTTCCGTTGACTCATCTCTATGTATGCGTCGAATTGCTTCAAAAAGCGTTACCAACTCCTTGATTTCCATTTCTGAGCTCACAGGTGTACAAAAATGGATCCAGTAATTATTTGACAAAGCCTGATGAACCGAAATGTTTTTTCTTCGCGCTATTTGGAACAAGCTTGGTGCTATTTTTCGGTGCTTGTCCATCCACCCAACTCGATCTCCAAAAGTCTGCCAATTTACCGTTTCCTATCGTGACAATCGTTGAAGCATTGAAAAGAGCAACATCAGATTTATCACACGGAAGATCCAGCCCCGTCCAGGCCCTTCCATTGCATTTCCATCTGAACCACAACCAACGAAGCCTCAGAGCCCTGGCGAAACGATCCAGGTCTTTGATTCCAAGACCCCCTTTATTTTTTGGCATACAGGTCACCGACCAATTGATCAAACAGTGGCCCCCACTACAGTTTTCTGGTTCTGTTCACTAGAAATATAGATGGTGACTCGACTAGATAGATAGATAGATAGATGTACATGTGGAACTTTGAACGCTGGGGTGGTGGTCACCCATTCACATTCTGCATTATTAAGCCAGGTCTGTTACTTTGTTTCTCCAGAAACAAATGTTCCCTTTTTAGAGGTTGATTCTATGCAAGTTTGAGCCTGGAGTATGATCCTCTGGCAGTCAAGGGTGTAGCTTTTAGGTCTCTGACTGCTCAATTAAAAACCAGTGCTCCTGATCAAGAAGAGGAGAAAACCAAAGCATCTGGAGAGAATTTCCATGTGCCCGATTATTATGTGTCATGTTGGCATAGATTCATGGCCAATTTGAAATGTATGAATTTTTTCGTTCATGTCAAAAATGATTTTTTTAATATCAAAATCATTCCTTCCATGCAGGGCTTAAGAGTGCATTTTTTTTAGCTCTTCAGTAGGCCTCCACACACCCCCGCCCATGTGTCCTAATCCCGGAATAGTTGGTGATTGACTTTAAGCAAGCAGTGTTACGGTTTGTCATGTATTAACGTGTGATGTGAAATCTATTTAGTTACGATGATTTTTTACTAGCTAATTTTTTTTTACATGTAGTAATATTCCATTTGGTCTCAAAAACAGAGTGGTTATATCCAATTAATTACAGCATTTTTTAAAAAGGAAAAGCCTCAGTTATGCAGAGGATAACTGGATAAGCCCTAACTAGGATAAGCAAAGTCAGTTGATTCATAATTTGATGCATCCAAGCAGCCATAGAAACAGTGGTCTCTCTCGAATCTCCTTTCTCAAACACATGGTCAAATTAGCCAAATAGCGCGTGACAGCGACGGCAACTTGCTTATTGTGTGGCTAAGATCTTTTTCATGGGAGGATTACATACACGGGCGAATTGTCATCAGTTACTGAAAGGTGCTGCAAAAAGCAGTCACCACTGAGAAGAACAAGAGCTGGCAGCATCCAGTGGGAAGCCGAGGAGATTTGCTGGCCTGCATCCTATGCTCTTCTCGCAGTCTTTCTTCCTCTCCTTCTGGAAGAGCACAGGTAGAGCTAGCCAATTAAGCTACTGTGCCCTAAAGCAAAAGGCCAAGATAAGAGAAGAGAGCACACAAGGACAGTGCTTAGATATTGGTCGGTGCTGGCCGGCGCTTGCAGCTGTACCAAAGGAGCTTCAGTCTCACTCAATGGTTTTGGCCGACAGGTAGTAGCTGTACCAAAGAAGCCTCAGTCTCACTCTCGTTTCGCATCACATTAGCAAGAATTATGCGCAGGAATTTTTGATCGAGAGGTGCTCCATGCTTTTCTTTTAACAATTACACAAATATTAAAAGAGTAGATGATGATTACGAACCCTTTCATTTGCTTTAAGATTTGTACAACTTATATTATGTGGGAAAGCATTCAAGCACCGTTCGATCGATTCTTTATTTTTTTGCGACGAGACAGTATAGATTCATTGAAAATTGTCAATCAGAACCATTTATACCGAAAAGCTAGGGCAAGAGCTGTTCATCTGAATTTGTTGAATCAACGTGCGATTCTTTAATTCTTCCCTTCTCTATTGCCTTGCTAATTAAGATCGTACCATCTTCTCATTTCTGCCATCGTTGTTGGTACTGAGCCATGAAAGCTAAGGCTAATTCTTCGATTAGAGATTAATTACTTGGGAGAAACTAACGCTCGGACGTCCGATTACTGTTCATCCCATCGGACGTCTCTTGCAATATTTCTATTCTACGCTTGCAACATTTTTTTGAACGCTTGCAACATGCGTTTACTGTAGCACATTTCACTGTTTGTTGAAGGAAAATGTTTCACGCGGTATAAAGAAATGTTGCACGAGTTAAAAAAAATGTTACAATGTGTCTGAAAATTTCGGACGTCCAGAGTGAAATCATTCCGTAATTACTTTGTTACAAATTTGCTTTAGTTATCTGCTCCAAAAGTTTCAGAGGAAAGTAGGTGGGAACTAAGCATGCAAGCTTGTTTTTCCTGACAGCCCGGGCCGCCAGAAAGACAGGAGAAGGAAGGTGCAAATGAGATTTGACTTAATATAGCCCATACAGATGTACGGAATTCCCCCATTAGGCCCATGGTAGGAAGGATTATATTTGGGCTGTTCGTGTAAAAACTGGGGCCCAAAGGTTCATGACCACATTTATGCCAATTCTAAGTTCAAACTAGGGTTCCATAAAAAAGTTCGAATTAGGCTGGCTCGGACAGCATATATCGTGCTCGTCATCAGTGTTGCATGTAGTCATGTATTCATATACGCATCCATGTATGATCATCAACTAGTGTGCCCAAAATGGTGGCAGGGGCAAGACAGCGTATGTATGTTAGGAAACTTGTTTAGAGTAGGTATTTGAGTTGCTAAACCCAAGTTGCAAGGTGTTTCTATATTTTTTCTTTTAATATAAGTTGCATAAATCTTAAAACAAATAAAGTGGTAAGTAATCATTAACTAATTTTCATTTATACTTTAATATTTGTATATATTTTTAAAAAAAATACATAACAGCACCTCTTTTTTTTTCTCTCTCTCTCTGTTGTCGTGCCAAACCTAGAGCCCTGTAGCAGTGGGGCTCGTCTGACAAACTCGTATAAATACAGAAAGCCGGCTCTATTCGGTTGTGATATGGATCAACCTCGTGAGAAGTTAACGCGCTCACGAATGTGAGTTCAACCTTCATTGGTTTTTAGTTTCAGTGATCAACGGCAAATCTAAGTTTGTGTTATTTAGTGTCGATTAGTGTGTGGTCAACTGATCCCACAGGTTTTTGCATCTCAGTACTATTTTTATTGAGATTTGCATCAAGATACATCAAACTTCAAAGATTTTAGTAGATTTGGCACTACAGGGTTTTCGTTCTGGCTTCGCCGCAGCTTGGACCCCCAAGAGAAGGCAAAAGAGTGTTGTGAAATGTAATCGTTCATCCGCGATCAATCACGCAATCTGATTATGAAATCTCAATCTACACAAGAGGGAGCACACAAATATGAGGAGGAAACTCTCTCGCTTTATTAGATTCAATTTTGTACATGGGGACACCCAATATATATATATATATCCTGTGCAATCACCCATATGCATGTATGCAAGCGTACCATCAAGCGATCTGGAGCACCCAATCTATTTTCAACACTGGGACACCTATATATATATATATATATATATATATATATATATATATATATATATATATATATAGAAAATGGGGAGAGATGAGTTCGGATTCGCCCACACAAACAAGAGATGGAGTCTAACCAAATACGGATAGAATCCCTTATCTCATAACACTCCCCCTTTGACGAATACCGCGTAATGCACACGTCTTATTAAAAACTCCATTCAAAAACCCAATGAGAAAACTAAGATGGAGAAAAGAGTGCATTGCACTCGCACTCCACGTTGCACTAGTTGCCTCATTAACAACCTTTATGTGAGAAAACTTCAGAAAAACTCACTAAGAAAAAGAGTACAACTTATAATCTTGTGGATTTATATTAGGATCTCCAGGATCATAATAAAGGGGTATAGTTTAAGAGTTTACTTCCCTGAACTTTGCATATCTCTAAGTCGTCTCATTCCAATGCCTTTAACACATCTCTGAAATGTAGATTTAGGCAAGGATTTAGTAAATAAATCTGTAAGATTTTCACATGATTTAGTTTGCAAAACCTTTATCTCACCATTCTTCTGGAGTTCGTGAGGATAGAAAAACTTAGGAGCAATATGCTTCGTGATATTACTCTTTACATAACCCATTTGCATTTGTGCAACACAAGTAGCATTATCTTCATTGATAATTGTGGAGGTATCGACAGTGTTAAGACCATATGACTTCTGGACATGATTAATCACTCGTTGTAGCCAAACACATTCACATGAGGCTTCATATAAAGCTATGATCTCCGAGTGGTTGGTAGAAGTTGCTACCAGGGTTTGCTTACAAGACCGCCAAGAAACGGCTGTACCACTGCAGAGAAACACAAAACTAGTTTGTGATTTGGCACTGTGGGGATCATACAGATAGCCAACATCCGTATATCCCACCATTGTCATATCTTGGTTCTTTTGAAAAAATAATCCAAGATCTTGAGTACCTTGGAGGTATCTGAGTAAAGTCTTAACACCAACCCAATGTCTTCTGGTTGGAGCTGAACCGTGACTTACTAGCAAATTCACTACAAATGCAATATCAGGCCTTGTGTAATTCGCAAGATACATAAGTGCTTGAATAGCACTTAGATAAGGGACTTCAGGTGCTAAGATTTCCTCATTTTTCCATCCTTAGTCTGAATGAGTCTTTATCCATTCCAAGGGATCTTACGACTATGGGGGATTTTAAAGAATGCGATTTATCCATATTAAATCTTTCCAATACCTTCTTGGTATAGGAAGACTGGTGTACAAGAATTTTTTCTAGGAAATGCTCTAGCTACAGGTCTAAGCAAAATTTGGTTTTATCTAAATCTTTCATTTCAAACTACGTCATGAGGTAAGCACTTGCTTCCTTTATCTCCTCTGTGGTTCTGATGATATTCAGATCATCGACATATACCGAGATGATACAAAATTCATTCTGGGATTTCTTTATAAACACACAGGGACAATCATCATTATTTGTACATCCCTTCTTCAGGAGGAATTCTCTAAATCAGTTATACTACATTGTCCTCGACTGTTTTAACCTATATAGCGATCTCTGCAGTTTGACGCTATACATATTGCGATTATTTGGATCCGGAACTTTGATTCCTTCATAGACTCTCATATAAATATTCGTATCTAGTGACCCATATAAATATGCGGTCACAACATCTATCAATTGTATTTTTAAATTTAAGCCAACTACCATTGATATTAAATATCGAAATGTTATTCCACTCATTGTAGGAGAATAAGTTTCATCGTAATCGATACCGAGTCTCTGCGTGAACCCTTGTGCAACAGGTCTTGCTTTGTATCTGAAAGACCATATGGAGGTCTATACCTTTATGTGATGAGTAATTGACTAGATTAAAGGTTGATCCGATGAGTAAAAGACTAGATTAAAGGTTGATCCGAATTGAAGTGTGACTTGAAGCATTTTGATAAAATGGTTCCCAACCAAGTCGTGTTTCCTTGCTGAGTACTTTTAGTCTCTCGACTGGTTTTCTTCCTTGGCTGAATGATGAGTGCCAAGTGTTGCCAGCCTTTGCTGAGTTCCTTTAGCTTGCCGATTGGTTTCTTTGCTAAGTACTGTGTTTCGAGTGGTTCATGTCTTTGCTAAGCATGTCTAGCTTTTTGACTGGTTTCGTCCCTTGGTGAAAGCCGAGTGATGAGTGCCTCCAGTCCTTGCTACGTGTGTTTAGTTTCTTGACTGGCTTTCTTTTTGGTCAAGTACTCTGCTGTGGGCAAGAGTTCTGTTAAGGACTTAGTAAAGTTGTTATTTTTGAGTTTCCAAAATCTTTGGGGCGCTGGTAGTTGTCCTTAGGACTTTTGTTAGTTAGCCAACTGGCTAGCGAGTGGTTAGCCAGAGGATTAGCCGAGTGGGCTAGAGTATATGGGTTTGCCGACTGGTTGTGATTAAGTTGTGACTGACTATTTTGAGATAATCAGCAAATATGTTTGTAAGCATTGCTATGTTAAAGGTTTCTTTGTCTTTGATGGTTGCAGGATGACGACGCTAGGTCATGGTGAGGCGGAAGTTGACCGGGACTAGACGAGGTGCGTCGGAGGTCCAGAACGATTGGGAGATCATCGGAAGATAACCAGAAACGAAGTTCGAGCAAGCCAAGAAGGCAAGGAAAGGAGCAGATACTAGCTAGATGCTGCACGGATCAATGAGGACTATCAAAGTAGGGTCTAGTTGATAGGAATAGCTAGTCTAGTAGTATGCTTTGAGAGCTGTGCAAGAAAAATCTTGTGTTAGCAGGTTTAGTGCTTCCCCTTGCAGGTTGTGTGAGTGGGCTCTTCCTAGCCCTTAGATGAGTCTCTAGGGTTGAGAGCTGCATCTAAGGGTGGTAGGTGGCCCGAGAGTTGTATAAATACGAGTGGAGGGGTTGCCTTCGAGTGGAGGGATCCCAGAGGGGTTTTAGAGGTTTTTGAGCGCTTTGTTGAGTTTTGCCCACTTTTGTGTGTGTGGCTGTGTAACCTCCCTTCCAGGAATACAAGTTGCAACTCAAAGATTTCAATACTTGCATTTTACTTATTGTCTTTTACCTTATGCAAGTTACTTTCCGCAATTTAAGTTACGCAAATTTACTTCAAGCAAGTTAATTCTTCTCCTTCTGCATTATTTCCTTCTTGCGTCTTTTGCGTTCTTGAGTTGCTGATCTTGTGTTTCTTTTTTGTGCCCTTTAACTTGCTGTGATAAGTTTCCAAGATCTTTCTGTTTTTCCTAGATTCCAAGAGCAAGCCTTGAACCAAATTCTCTGTTCTTTCTGCTCTTCTTGAAGTGTTTTTTCTTCTCGAGCGAAAAGGTCACATCTTTGGGATTAATCCTAGATATCGGTTTGAGAACCAAGTTTCTCGTTGTCCCAATATCTCATCTACCAAGTTTCTTGGAGTTTTGTTCAGCCGATCAAAAGTTTCTTTAATTCTTGTTCTGGTTTGAGCTGTCTGTTCTTGAGGATCCTTTGAGTCTAGTACTCTCACCTACTCCAGAAGGGTACTACCAGCTTTTCTAACCAAGAACCTCAACCTTTTGGGTGATTCTTTGTGTTAGTCTTTTGGAATTCTGTGTGTGGGAAAATTTTATTGTGACCATTCACCCCCCCTCTGTTCGCCATTCCGATCCTTCAGTATCTCACCACCTAGTTGTTTTCATTTCTCTTCCAGATGATACCCATTTTGATCCTACAGGGAAACCTTAGGAGGAGTTCGGTCAACTAGACCAAATACTTTCTTTTAATTAAATGAGCACAATTCTGCCTCAATTGCTTCTTTCTATTTGACTCAATTTGAGTGTTTCTGGCACTCTGTTATGGACTTTGGTTCTGGATTCAGTTCAAGATTTTTAGCAATTTTAGAGGCGAAATGAATATCGACAATTGTAGTCTTTCTTTTATACAATTATCCTGAATCCACATAATTAGTGGATATTTCCTCATTCATTTCTTCTAGCTCCTCGTGATTTCCTACTACGATGGAGTCTAGGTGTTTCGGCTTTCCAGCGTTAGATTGTGCACGCAAACGTTCGCTGGGATTCCCATCTTTAAGATAGCTCAGTTCAGAGAGGTTGCCATTTTCAGAATGGCTCATTTCAGAGATTTTCTCAACAACTGTAACATCCCAAAAATTTAAGTAAAGTAAGGAATTAAATTTGAGAATTAAATTATATTTATTGATGCTTTTTCTGAATTTTTTGATTTTTTTTAGATTTTTCTTGATTTTTGCTTCATTGGAAAAATGGTTACAAGTAATAGATGAATAACAAAAATAAAATCTTAAGTCAATAAAATGTATAAATCCAGGATAATCTCAAAAATTCACTAGAACCTCAATTTTAAATTTTAAAACGTCATATCCAACATTTATGCATGAATTAAAAGCTTATTTATTGAACCATGACTAGCAACGGAGAGAGATGAGTTTGGATTCGCTCACACAAAAAGAGATAGAGTCTAATCGAATACGGATAGAATCCCTTATCTCATAACAAAGAGGACTACTAACCATCATGTGAAGATCGCACGTATTGGACGAACCAGAATGGCGCAACAGGTGTTGAAGGTGAAAAATGACAATCCCTTAGTCGGGAAGGATATTGGACGACCGGTGGTAGTATATGTTGATTTCATTTTTGCTGTATTATCAAGGAGGTGGCATGAATTAGTAGCCTGACCACCGCGTTGAGGTTGATATATAGAAAAGTTGAGTGAGATCATAGGTGTAATATTTCTCACGAGTCAGGACAAGTTTTAAGGTTAGTAATAATTAAAATGTTCTCTACACGCGCCAATGTGAGGGCTACATGCCTTGCAATATGTTATCACTCCAGGCTGGAATGTTGTCATGATCTTAATAGGGGATGGTTATGACTCACATGGTGCCATGGAGGAGATAGAGGAGACCTTGGGGTGGTCTCTCTCTACACATCTTCGGTTGATTTCCTTGCACGCATGTAACACAAGCAAGTCGGATGATCCGGAACATGGATTAGATCAATTCTATAGAGAGGTGTCTGAGTTGATCTACATGTGGGTCGAATGATTCGAGTCGGTTAGACTATATGTCGGATCAACTTGACAAAGAATGTGCTTTTGAGGATTTGCAGTGGCCCGGGTGATTCAAGTGGGTAGGATATTCCGACTACACCCAATGATCCGAGTATGTGTGATGGCTAAATTTTGAAATACCTATGATTACCGGCTAGTTTCTGAGGTGTGGAGCTATATATAAACCCTATGGAGGTTCATACGAATAAGTTTTTGCAACTTCATCTTAGTATTCATCCTGTTATGGACCAAGTTTGTGCATCACTCATAATTGCTCAACCTTGTCGATTTAAGAGTTTTGGGATTATTACACTTGAAGGTCAGTGATTCTTTGCAACATCCTAGTATTTGCATATTTTGTTTAAAATATTTAAATATGAATTTATGAGATTTTCCTAATTTTTTTGGATTTTATAAATGCTTTTCCCTATTTTTAGATTGATAAATGATTTACTATAGAAACATTAAAACTACAATATTTCTGAAAATATTTTTATTAAGTCCAAATTATCTCAAAGTATTTTTTAAATTTGTTTTAGAATTTTAAACTTTATTTACTAATTTCAAAAAACCTTTTCACTTTTAGCCATTAAATAAATTCAAAAAGAAAAAGAAAAAGAGGGAGCCACCTGTCAGCACAGTCAACCTCCAGAACATGCTTCCTCCTTCCCTCCATTAGAGCATATTTTGGGGCTCCAAATCCCATCAATACTTCACGTGATTTCTTCCTAAATTTGTGCCATATCAATCCCCGATCTCCCTCTTTCCATTCTCGACCTCCTTTCCCAAATTTCGTGTTCTCTCTATTTCTAAAATTTTCATAGCCAAGTCAGTTTCCATTCAACCGAGCCTCCCTGTGAGTATATAAGGTGAGCACTGGCCTTAGGGATCCTTGCAACCAGTTCCTCCTCTTGTCCCAAGCTCTCGTGCCTTCGTTTGGCCAGAACATTGCAGGAATCGGAGTGCGAACCGAACGTCGGCAATACGTCCTCATGAGCTCCCTGGTTCCTCGAAGCTCCAATTGATGAATCGTTTGCATCACAAAGTGCACAATTCTCCCCTCTCCATATCCCCTCAATCAATTCAAAGTTTCCCACGATGAGTGCGACGAATTTCATATTTTTCCATCACTAGTTGATTACCGTTTATTGCCACTATGCGCCACTGTCCTGTCACCTCTTCCGCCATAGTCGCCACCGCCTGCTGTGCCTCATCGGCAGCCACCTCTTGTCACCTCCATTGCCGATCGGCACTACCCCGCACACCCTTCCCCTTCCTGCCACAAGGAGCATGGAGAGCGCTCGTGTGAATAGTAAAAATATAAAAAAATTCAAGAAAATCATTTTGTCTTTTTATGTGTTTTCGAATCTTCCAAAAGCTTGTTCTCCTAAGTTTGAACTTTGAATTCAGTGATTCAAATCTCTAAATTTAAATTGTACCTTCCAGTACCAATTTTGTAATTTTTAGATTTTATTTGAATTTATTTTATTAGTAAAGTTCGCTTTTCACGTGTAGACATCATCACTAGAGAAACTCCACTGAACCAACAACAAGAGGTAGACCAGCCGTGTTCAGCGAAGGAAAGTCTTCCTTGATCATGTTGGTCCCAAATTTTAAAATTCTTATGTTGTTTTAAATTATTGCATGCTTACTTTTATACAATGTACTTTAAATTCAGTTGTAAGGTTTAGTTAAATTTCCAAATTTGTTATGACATCCTTGGCATTGATCATGGTGTACCCTTGTCACACTAGTTAGGGTCTATTTAGGGGGCTGTGGCTGGGCCAAAAAGTTGCTTTTAGCTTATTGCGCTGTAAAGTAGTTGTAGTGGCGGTTGTAGCTTTTCTTGTTATACCGTTTGGCAAATTGGCTGCTGCAGCTATAGCTTTTGCAGCGGTGTCAATGAGGTGGGGCCATAGAGATGGCAAAGAGGCAATGACTGACCAGGATGAGCGACGGGGCGGGGCAAGGAGGAAGGTGGACCGAGTGGGGATATGGAGCGAGCAAGGTGAGAGGCGGTTGAGCAAAGCCACATTTGAAAAACTCCTCCCTAACGGCTGCAGCTTTTGGAGATGCTTTTGTTATGGTTTAGCTTTCTAGCTGTTTTGCAGCCACGCTGTTTGGGGGGACTTTTGGCCTAAAGTTGAAGCACAACCCCCCAAATAGCCCCTTAGTGTTAGCTATTTTATTTGGTGATAATTAGTGGGTTAGTATAATACGATAGAATTACTTAGTGTAGCATAATCGTTTTAGTATTATGCTATTAATAGGAATTACTTCGAAACATTGTTTAAACTCATTTGTGAAATTGTGGCAATAGGTATTGTTGCTGTTTATTAAATAAAATAAAATGGAAAATTGGTTTTGGACTAGGGCGGATGGAAAGTCAGGTGGGTGGATAGAGAACGAGGCTTTGTGAAGTGTTTGTTCTGCCGTAGTCAATTAAGGACTGAAGCGTATGTTATGTCAAACTGAGCACTACTGTACAATCATAAGTCTATATAGGTATGACTTAGCTAATTAATTTGTGCATCTTCTTTTTGGCTTTGCCAGTTAGTAGAATGTGGGTGTCAAATGGAGATAGGTTTTCCCACAAGGCGCAAGAGGAGGCTTCCGATTAGGTAGACAGAATCATTCGGCGGTGACACCATAGCGGGTGAAGTTAATAGTGGGGTTGTACATTATAAAGGCCGTGTTATGATCATCCTAGTTACACTGTAACATGTTGAGTGTGTACGGACAGTAAATGTTGATTGCATCTTGTGGGTAAAGCTGTACACACGTATAGAGTTAAAACTACTTAAGTAGCTGTACTCACGGTCAAGGACGAGCAAGGTGCGCTTTCATATTGTAGATTGTTTTGATTTTGTTCTGAAAAAAGTGATGGTTTGGAAATCTATGAGTGGTTGGTGCTCTCAGGTGGAGCCAGTTGGGTGGTTGGAACCTTCACTAGTTTTCTCATTAATTTCAGTTATTGCAACTATATTGGGTCAAATGATGCTTTGTGAAATTATTAACTATAATCAAAGAAAATATCACTTTATGCTAAATGAGTTATACTAGCCTCATTTGATTAGCTTTGTATATAGTTATCATGCATTTATGTTTCCAAGTCTTGCGGAGTACGTTGTGTACTCACCTTGCATCATTCAAAATCCCGCAGAACAGTGCACCGAAGAAGAAGGTGACTATGAGTTCTTTGCTTGTGGTTTTGATGAAGGAGATTTGGATTACTTAGATGCAAACCACAGTCAATTGCCTGTTGGGCGAACGGCGGGATTATCTTGCTGTTATTTATTTCATTTCCGCTCCTACCTTGTTGAACTTAGGCCATACAGCCTTTTATTTGTAATTGTTGATCATAAGGCTAGTACTTGTTACTTAATTATTGATATTTGGATTCGCAATAGGGATGTGCTATCATCACTATTACCGGTGTGTGCACTAGTGTGTTCTTGGATTAGTGCAATTATACACAGAGGGTTCGTATTTGGAAATCCGGTCCCGACACTCTTAGATGACTCGAGGTGTTTGGCTCGGTGACCTTCCTTGGAGGTGTTTGTGGAAGGTATCAGGAGGCTTGTGAAGATTTGAAGTCCATCTATCCGGAGTGGAGAATGACCACCATCAGTAGATGAATTGATTTCTTGCACAGTTTTAAGTCAGAGCTAGATACTTACGAGAGTGATCCAACAAGGAGTATAGGAGATTGCCAAATCTCCGAGGAAAACTGCCTCTTTCATTAGGTTAAAAACCAAATTAATTTATTCTCGACGTATAGCTAGATTCTTACGATGTGAAGATCAGATCGCTCTATGTACAATATCCTTTGTGGGGCACCCTATGTACAATACCACCCTAAGCTTGTTTTCGTCAACTTTCTACATAGAGTTTTAAAAAAAGACCAGACAATTGCCAACATTTTTAACATGTTTATCCGCGAGACGTATAGCGATAACGGAAGTTAGCATTGGCGGTAGTGGCTTGTATAGTCACATGACAAGTGAAGTGAGATTTTACAGTATTATCTTAGGGGATTTGTTCAATTCATATTTAGATTGGTCTGAGCTCTTATTACGTCAGTTTAGTTCCTTTAGAGGTTTTATTTGCCAGTGCATGCAATTCCCCTTTAGATTATGACAATTTTCTGTTCATTGGTGTTGTAAAATTTAGAATTGTTTGATTTGTTGAATTTGTATAAGTTACGTTGGTTACAAATTCCATAAATATTTTCTGGTTATTTCCTATTGATGTATGTCACCGCATGGATATGACTTTGTTTATTCCTTACGATTTGTGTCAAGCATGGTTGCCATCGGCATGTATTTCTCGTTTACCGTTCAATATTCTACATGCACGCAACTCGATTTTATATGCACATCTGTCTTGATATGAACTGTCTTGGCTCATCATGCGTTGGTGCTAGCTAGTTGCTCGATTTCGCCTACAAATATCTTTTTCCAAAAAAAATACACCCACTATATTACTTTGAAAAACATAAAAGAAAATAGACACTAAATAACGACACAAATCATGACAATACAATTTATTAGCCAAGGATACAACACAACTAGATGAGCACATTCTCGAAAGAAAATGGCATCAGAGCTAGCCACCCTTATTAATTGGAAAAAAGAAAGAAAGAAAGAGAGATGCAAATAAGATGGCACACTGGTTTGGATGTGATCGATATCCATAATTGAAGTCAAAACGACAACATGCATGGCCTTGGCTTCCATGCATGTGAGGTCCCCCATGCATGCATTAAGCAACAACCGCGGGAATGCCAATTATATCCTTGGTGCAGAAACGGTAGCATGCATCGTTACAACGTTCCACGGCATCATTCACTTCCTCGCTGCCAACTGCTACTGGAACCAAAATAATTTGCATTATTAGAGGTACGTAAAACGTACCTTTGTTAATAAGGAGCAAGTTGCAAGAAGCTAGCAAATGGTTATAAATTTGTCTTACAAGCGTTTATGTTGTTGCACACGGAGGACGTACATCCCAACTTGCAAAAGTCAATGACACCTGCTTCGTCTGCCAAAACATCTTCTATATATTAAAATGGAATTTCTTCATTGTGACAAAATAATAAAAAGATAATGGCCGGGTCCATTATTTTACCAGAGTGCGGGAAAAAACTGAGATGATCAAAACCGGCCGGGCATTTACTCCCGCTAACAATTTTGCAACCAGAGAGTCTTGCACAGATTGCCTCAGAGAGTTTAAGACGACAAACGTTATATATATTTCTTGCTGTTGTGGATGGGCAGCAGCTCTTAGCATCCACCTGGATATTCTGAAAAACTAGACCCAGTATCAGTACACTGATAAGCACACTCTTAAAACCTTTGCCTTCCATGCTCTTCCTAGCTATATTTGATTTTTCTCACGGAACATTAAGGAGAAACGACTGCTACTGAATTGGTGCGTGGTGAACCTAGACCCGCATGCCATCTATTTATAGAGGCTGCTTTGGCATCTACATGCATGTGATAATTATCAAATACTACTCCATCTGGTCACAGATAGTTGTCGTTTTGGGTATTGACAAGGTCTTCAAAACACAGCTTATTTGACCACTAATCTCTATTATAATATATTTATAAAATCCAAAAAATTATAATATTATGAAAGTACTTCTAGAGATTAATTTTCACGTATGATTTTCATGTACCCAATTTAAATATTCAAAATTGGCCACAAAATTAGCAAGGTTGCAAAACATGTTGCTTTTGTCGAGAACCGGAGACAATTAGGCGTCGTTCTTTGATTGCCGTTTGCACACACAATTTGGACCTTAATATATTTGGCCTTTCAAATATCTAGTCCAACGTGCGTTGATAGTATGTTTGGAAGTTGGTTAGAGGGTTTTGATCGAAGTGTTAGAAACTTAGTTCTTCTTGGTGCTATAGCTACGTGTTGGTCTATATGGTTATGCAGGAATGATAGGGTATTTCAAAAGAAAACCATCTCTCCTTTGCAGGTTATTTTTGCTATTACCCACTGGCTACGTATGTGGGCTGTGTTGCAGAAGGAGGACATGCGAGCTACTTTGGAGGAGGCTACTCAATGTTTGGTTCGGGTGGCCAAGGATTTCTATTCCCGGGTGCATGCGTGGCGGTCTAGTCTTCGGATTGCTTGTCACTAGAGTGTGCGTGTTCTCTTTTATTCTTTTTTGGCTGTGTGCTTCACGTTAAGCAACCAACTGTACAATGTATTTTATTTCCTCTACTATGACCTATGTTTGTTCTCAGTCCTCTACAATGTTCATGCTCACACTAGTGCAGAAACTAAATGCTGTTCCATTTCAATATGTCTTTTCAAAAATGACTATTTCGCAGCTTGTAAGTATTGATTCATCTCAAAGATAATAAAATACTGCACGCTGCATTCAAACCCATTTCATGTAGCTAGTTTTTTTTTGGCTAAGTCTCCATTTACCTTGCATTTTCCATGACTTAGATGCTTCAAATTTTTCAAATTTTGTCTAAGTCTCCAAATCTACCAAGACTTGGATGCTCCAAATATACCACGAAATTTTGGCTAAGTCTCAAAATTTACCTTGACTTGGCATTTGCCACGATTGGAAATTTACCCATGGCTTGGCATTTGCCACAATTGGATGCTTCAAATTTTGGCTAAGTCTTCATGTTTAAAATGACTTGTATGCTCTAAATTTACCATGACTTGGAAGCTCCAAATTTACCATGACTTGGATACTTAAATTTTGGCTAAGTCTCCAAATTTGCCATGACTTGAATGCTCCAAATTTACCATTACTTGCATGCTCCAAATTTGCCATGACATGCTTGCCTACAAAAGTTGTAAGTACTATTAGGTCCACCAACATGATTATTCAAATTTCTCTTAGCATTCCTCCAATTAACAAACATATTTTTCTAAATGCATCATTACTAAAATATTTGGGATGTGCTTGACTCTTGAAAAGAAAGCGATAGAAACAAATTGTGGCATCCGTTGACAAGCTATATATATTCCAACCAATCAAATATACTAAAATATTTGGGATGTGTTGGACTCTTGAAAAGAAAGCGATAGAAACAAATGGTGGCATCCGTTGACACGCTATATTCCAACCAATCAAATATGTTGAACCATGATTCTTGAAAACATCTTCAACAATCCATCGTTTTCTTTGGAAAAAGATGTCCAAATGGTCGAGTTGACCCATTAACAAATATGCCCTCCGTACTTGAGCTTTAATTTCATTGGGATAATATTCAATTGGTACACAACACACTGGATCGGCAATGATATCATCTGAATTAAAATCAATCGGAGGCTTCTTTTGTTGAGTTGCGCTCTCGATGGTTCTAGAAGTATCTGTACTTGGATTGTTTCGAAAAATAGCTATGCAAAATTCAATTGCCAATCTTTTACAAATTTACAACGAGTTTTATAGAATATATAAGAAGCTGAGACCATACTAGAAAACATAATTGATTTTTGGTTCTAAACTATTTTTTTTTATCGATTTAAGTACTGTATACTGTAAACCATGGACATTATTTGGTCTAAAGTAGGAGGGCAATGCGTAGTAGGAAATTGAAGGTGACACATGTGACATGTTTATTAACTAAGGACCAATTACCTAAATCCTAGTTTACACAAAAATCTGGATACACCTAACACCAAAACCCCTTAATTCTATATTTAAGTGCACAAAAGATCGCTATCTATTAAGTCATATGATGTCGGTTCTTATGGCCATTTTCTGTATATGTTGAAATGACCTTGCTAAAAAATGCAGGCCGTCTGGAAGCATTGCTATTTGAAGCAAAGGGTGAATGGGCTAAAGCTGAAAGAGTCTACACACTTATTCTGGAAAGCAATCCATTTGATCAGGTATGATAATATGTGGTTCTGGCTTCTTCTGTAACCAAAGACGAAAGGGTGTATGGTTCCTCCTTACTTTTTTTAATAAAAAAAACTTGGCTAGTGATGATGGTTCTGGTTTTCATGTTTATAGGATGCAGCTATGTTATTTTCAGCATGATAATATTTGTTAACATGATCATTCAAGCTTCTCGATCTTAGCATTCCTCCAATTAACTAACATATTTTTTGTGAATGCATCATTGCTAAAATATTTAGGATGTGTTGGACTTTTAAAAGAAAGCGATAGACACAAATGGTGCCATCCGTTGACATGCTATATTTCAACCAATCAAATATGTCGAAGCATGATTGTTGAAAACATCTTCAACAATCCATCGTTTTGTTTAGAAAAAGATGGTCAAATGGTCGAGTTGAACCTTTTAACAAATATGCCCTCCTTTACTTGAACTCTAATTTCATTGGGATAATATTCAATTGGTACACAATACACTGGATCGGCAATGATATCATCTGGATTAAAATCAATCGGATGCTTCTTTTGTTGAGTTGCACTCTCGATGATAAATAGAGTTAGTCAAAATTTGAAGCATCCAAGTCATGGCAAATTTGGAAATCTAGAAGATGTACCACAAGTTTTATAGTGCTAAGCTAGTGTGATCACATACAATTCACTATTACAAAACACCACATCACTGCCGATTCCAAACGGCATCATCACGGATATTGAACCGGCGGCGTGATCGACCATGATAGTGCTGTATCACTGTCAGTTTGTTCTAGAACCGGCAGTGATAGTATAAATCCAAAAATCACTTGGTAAAATTAAAAATAAATTTATTTGCACCTAGACCAACCTGTATTTACCACTATGGCAGTGATAGTCTGTTCATATTCGAAAGTTTTAATGATTATTTGGATGTTTAAATGATTTCAGATAAAAATGTTGTCAACTACAAAGTTGTAGATCTCATCGAGAGCTACAATTTTCATATAAATTTTGTCTCCATCCGACTCCGTATGCAAAAGTTATGATTTTTCAAAAATATTATCACTGCCTGTTCGAATAAATGTATATCGCAGACAATTCTTGGTAAGAACCATCGGTGATATACAATTATCACAGATGGTTCTTAAATAGAACCGTCTGCGATGTGTATTTCATAGACGGTTCGAAAACTATCTGTGATGTGCAAAGATTATCACTAACACGTGGTTAGAGATGGTTTGGAGGAAAACCGTCTTTGAGAACGGCTCCGAACCATCCGTGATGTTTTTTTTTCTGTAGTAGTGCATTCTACCAACCGTGGTTCTATCCTGATTTAACGTAGCATTTTTTTTGGGTTAATCAGATATATGCCACTGCAGGAATCGGTTATTCGAGATTTGCCATCGTTCCTTTTGTATTTCTAGATTTGCCATTACGAAACCGTGTTTATTCTAAATATGCCATTGCAGCGACACGTGTCACTTCGGTCAAACCGAGCGCATGACTCAAATTTATTCGACGATTTTGCCCTCCGTCTATTTTTATTTTATATTTAATTTAAGGCTAAAATGGTATTAATATTTCATGAAAATTTTTATCAAGATCTGAAATAGTATTATTAATCTTATATAAAGTTTTAAAAATTTTATCTTTTATATTTAAATTTTAAAAATTCTGACATTGCTATTTTCAACTTTATTTTTCTATTTTTGAATTTCCAAAAGTTTTAAATGTAAGTTTTAATTTTTTATATTTTTACCAGAGGTAGATGAGGATCTCGGGTCACCAAGGTAAAAATCTTAGCTTCAGATCTTTTTTGGAGATTTCTACAAAATTCTGACAAGACTTTGATGCGAAGGGGCAAAATCGTCCGAATTGCGCTCAGTTTGACCAGAAGTGACACGTGTCGCCTGCAATGGCATATTTAGAATAAACACGGTTTCGTAATGGCAAATCTAGAAATACGAAAGGAACAATGGCAAATCTCAAATAACCCATTCCTGCAGTGGCATATATCTAATTAACCCTTTTTTTTTGTTGAGAGGCATCATCACAGTCTGTTTGGTTGAAGCCATCAGCCATCGTGTAACATGCCGATTTGAAGAAAGAATAAACACGAGTAACTTGTTCTATTGAACTTCCATGACATGGGGCCCTTATTTGGTCTTGTTGAGCGATGGAGCTGCTTGATCAACCAGAGCAATTGTATAAGGAGCAACAGTGTAGGGCAAAGATGATTGGCTACATGGTGAGATAAGTGTGCCTTTGCAATGTCAACTCTGGGCAATCAGCTGGCGATCTTAACAATATAAGCTCGAATGCGGCAGATGGAAGGACAAACAGCAGAAGCAACGAATATATACACACACTGGATAACAATGTCGCCTTACGTGCATACAACTGAGTTAGATAAGCTTCATGAGTAATAGATTGCTGAGGCAACAGTGACATCCCTAACATTTTGCAGCCTTTCTAATCCCGGGAACAATTTTTACAAGATAAATGATAAAGCAACTCTTTAGTTTTGTGTAATGGACAGCACACAATGGAAATCTCCATGTTGATATCATTTCACACTTCTAAAGACGTCAAGCCGTCTGAGCTCAATACTTTTTTCTGAAGACATGAGCAATTCAAACAAGTGAAAAAAAAAATCAATCTTTATTGACTTGGCTTCCAACGTGACCCATGAGGAGCGAATATTAAGCCATCTAATTAGTCTCAGATTCGTTAAGATTAGCTTAGATAGTAATACTTGATGGTTGCCGCCATTGTTCTCGCGGGAATCACATTAGTGCAATTATTGGTCTCAGAAAAAACAAATCAGTGCAACTACTACCAACTTGCAGGTTGACATATGCTCTTTTAAAGTGAATGGGTCAGGGTTGTCGCAACAACAACAACAACAATAATAATAGACCATATGTCAGGGAACAGGTAATGCTTACGCTACTACAAAGGGGGTTATATTAGACACGTCATCACTGACTGTTTTTATGAAAACCGTCTATGATGCCGGATCATCACAGACGGTTTCATCCACAAACCGTCTGTGATGAAAGCGAGAGCTTCACAGACGGTTTGTGGATAAAGTCGTCTGTGATGATGAAATATCACAGACGGTTTTATCCACAAACTGTCTGTGAATCATTCAGAACAGTAAAACGAAACATCATAGATATATAAGCTTCACAATAAATATACAAAAATTTCCATCTACTGGGAAACACTACTTAGTCAATCTGGTCCTCATCGTCGTCGGAGTCGTTGTCGGAGTCGTCACTGCGACCATCAGGGTCCTCGCTCAAACTGGCTCTATCTGGGTCATCGTCCAGCTGCTAGTCGTCACGATAGCCCTCCGACGAGTCATAGCTATCGTCGTCGTGGTCGTCGTCGGAGGATGTTGGCAGAGCATGCTTCTACCCGACGACGACGCTTGAGGCAGAGGGAGCGGTACTGCCCAAGGTTTGAACAGATGGTTTAATTCTCTTGGAACATGAAACAATCAACTCGAAACACTTTGCCTGTCTTGGGAAGATAAAGGGCTTTGGAAACATCACAGACAGTTTGTGAATTAAACCGTTTATAATGATATAATCGCAGATGGTTTAATCCACAAACCTTCTGTGACATCACAGATGGTTTTATTCACAAACCGTCTGTGATGCCACTGATGTCACAGACGATTTGTGGACAAAACCGTCTGCGATTATACCATCACAGATGATTTTATCCACAAACCGTCTGTGATGATCAATTCTGCTAAATATATAAGAACAGAGAGCCTCAACCTACTCTGTATTTTTAGGGTTTTGTCGGGATCCGAATATGTAAATCCAGATCCTCTGTATGTTCCGCACTAGTCCAGGATCACGCTAGTGCATACAGGCTCAACATAGATGAATATCACAATCATACTCAGCGATAATATAATAAAGACTTTACCAATTTCAATATAACTGTTAAACAACCTTATAGTCCACTTTATATGAATACGCCACGTAGGGCTAAGACTAAAAGTAAATAAATAAACTATAGTAGAAATAATCAAAAGTGTAGAAATCCTTCAACTGCCATAGGCAACTGACAAGGTTCGCACCCTAATTGTTCGCCTCCTCGTGGAACTCCTTAAAAATAGGCGTTGCTTCTTCACCAACTGATGATGTTTGGTAGCAAGGAGTGAGTATATAAAGCACTCAACAAGCGTGCACAGAATGCAAGTCTATATACTACATGCATGGCTTAGTACAAAGGATAGGCGACAAGGCTACTTTGGATAAACAACATTTGTGAAAGAAATAGTATAAATAGATTGAAAAGACAGTAAAGCAAATAATAACAATAATAACTTTCAAATTTGTTTTCAATGACCAATTCACCACCTATTTCCTCATTCCAACATCCCATTCCCACATTTGTTTTGACAAAATCTAACCCTTGACTGTAATCACCGAGCAACATTCAATACCACGAGCAGGGCTATTCGAATAGGTTCTACACTCTGCAGAGGTTATACACTTTACCCACAAAGATATAATCATACACCACAAAGGCGTGTGATTATAACAAAGCCTTTTTAATGCCTATCTAAACCCAGTATTATTCGCTAAGATTTCAACACTTGTGGGACTGGTTACCACATCCAAGGCCCCCCTCTTGCGCCATGTGAGCCAACCCGTGTGAGGACTGGTAACCACTACCCGGGCCTCACACCACCACAATATTACTAAAGTTTAGACTCAGCAAATTAATCAGCTAGGTCTGTCCCATTCCAGACTTGTGGTTGTATGAATGACTCAGTTCAAATTCCTGCAAGGTTAAGTCCTGAATTGACCAAGGCAAGACTAACCAAAAAATGTCCATAAACCACAAATATCATGAAAAGCAAAGGTGACCACCCACGTGCCACATTGGCCTACCACAAATACTTGCCACTTGTCTTAGTCTAAGTCATTTTACCACCCCAATTGATTTACCATGCACCACGTGCCATCAACAATACCAACATTGTGTGACAACACCCGATACACAATTTAATAAACATGTTCCATAATCATTAAGCAAGATTAATCATTTGTTCATGAAATGATGACTCGTTGCATGGCTAAGCATTCTATTTGCATTCTAACTACCCATATTGGCAATTATAGCTACCAATTAATATTGAACCATTCTAGGGTGACAAATGAGATATGGCATACAATATGGCAAGGTGGATGTAGTTCAAGTGGACGATTAGCTACTCTCAACATATGGAAAACAATTGATAATTGAAATAACATATGATACATTGAAATAACATAATATTTAAAGCATAGGTTCAACATGATCAAAGCACGACTTGCCTTCAAAGGGGTCTGGATCCTGTTCTAAAACCTAGTCAAGTGTTGGCTCCTCAATAATGAACTCACTGGGCAACTCAACGTCTATGCGCAACGAAAGAGAAAACAATAAATGACAAAAACAGAGAGTAAAATCAACTTTAAAAATTAAATAAAATTCACCACTAAATAGAGCACAATTTTAAAAAAAATTAGAGACTAGAATCATCTCAATCGGAGTTTGGACGCAAAAAATATAGCCAATCAAAGCTTAAAATAATTGGAAAACACTAAAAATCAGAAAATCCGAATTATCCAAATTATTTTCTTAGGGGAAATTCATATTTATGACGTCAGCATGGCTATTGATGACATCAGCACAGAATTAGATTTTTGGCCGAATTATTTTTCTACTGAAAATTAATTATGACGTCATCGTTGTTGACAGCATGACACGTGGCAGCACCACGGCTTGACACGCGTCACGGCGCATAGACCTGGTCCACGGCTCAGCCTCGGTCCACTGTGGATCGATTGAAACTGTGCCCGTGCTCCATATGACACAAGTCATGGCGTCAGCGGTGACATGCAACCAATCACAGTGCGACACGCGGCACGATACTACTAGCGAAAACTCGAGACGACCTCATCCGTGCGATTCAAAGGGGGTGCTTGCCTTGCTTAATCACTGCTTACGACGAAGACGGAATTGAAGACGACGGAGGTGACGACGGAATCAATAACGTCGGGTTCTACACGTCGTTGAATGAAAGTAGCAAATAACAACTTCAATAAGGGCCAAAAGAAAATAGATGGAAAGTCAAATAAAGACAATCTACAGAAAGCAGGCATGACTGTGGTTTGGATTAATAGATATGATCATTTCAGACTTAAGGTGAATTCTTACCTTTAATTAGGATTCAGATTCAAAGCAACATTTAATTAACATTCTAGTTATAAAGAGCTAATCTATTGATTTAGGCTACTAACATTATTTACATGATATTTAAGAAGGTTCTGGTGATACAAATAACTTAACTACAAATTCCTTTATTATTACTGAGTTCGTTTATCCAGTTTATTAAGTTCAGAATCATAACACTTTAGGTTATTCTGCTAACAAGATTCATATGCAAAGTATAATGAAATGAGGTTATTTCTTCGTATTATGGTAGTACATACTTTGGAGAGTGTTTCTAAGTTAATTTCATAGGTTTTAGGATTTAGACGTGACATTCTATTTGTTACTGAAAAAGCTTATATGGCACTTATGAGGTTTACGTCATACGGAATCGGCAAGAAAATGAAGCGTATGATTATTACTTAAGGTTTTTGAACTAATAAGATTATTATGCAATCTTTAATGAAATAAGGTTATTTTTACAGAATACCATAGTATGAACTTTGTAGAATGTTTCTGAACTGGTTTTATTGACTTTAGCATTTAGACGAGTTATTTTATTTGCAGTTGAAATAGTCTAAATGATCATAATGTTAACGTTAAATCGGCCAAGTTTCATTTTAAGTTTGCGGCTACATTCAACATGATTTCTTATTCATTTTTCCGGTATTAGCAGGGAATAATCCTAGGAGTGTTTTAAAGATAACTTTACCATATTTTGCATTCATCCGAGATGTTATTCATATGAATGATTACTAGGGTTTATCATGAACTTAGTTCAAATTTACATAAACATATGTTATTTTTGCATAACCAGGGACTTTATGATTTTACTAATATTTATGAATTCATTTTACCATTATTTGATCTCATGAACTCAAGTTAATAACTATTTTAACTTCTTATACATTTGAGAGAATATATTTCAAAATCTAATTCAATTCAGATTCAGCCCTAAATATTTTTGCATATCTAAGTTTATTACTGATTTTTGGAACTTATACAACTGGTTTTACATGATTTTCATTCCATTTGCAAAAGATATTCATGTTTGAATACTTAATACATTCAAAGCAATCTATTTTAAAAAATGATTCAGACTAAGTTAGAATCTAAATATTTTCATATATTTGGGTTCCCGAGGATTTAAGGTTTCCATAAAAATTGGTCTTATTCAAATTTTAACTTGTTTGCATAAACTTTGTATGTAGCATACTTGATTCATTTATTTAAATTTAACTTTTATAATTCCAACAGAGTTTATTCTTTAAATATTTTTGAATATTCAGAATCCTTATGTATTTATATGAACATATAAATTTATTTCATGATTTAAAGAATTACAAACGGTATATTTGTAATTGCAACATATTAGTGCTTGTTTGTATTCTTAAATTCAAATAACATCAACTGAGTTTGATAATTAAATATTTTTGCATAAATTGGTTTCTCATGGGCTCGAGGCATGTGTAAATTATTTCATAATTTTAGGATTTATGATGCACATACTTTATTAAATGATCGTATTAAGGTTTATTCAAATTTCAATTACAAATAAATCAAACCAATCATGAACATTAAATATTTTTACATATTCTGAATCTTCATGAATTTAGGAATTTATTTTATTTCATTTTGACTGATGATTCAAAAGTTATAAATAAAGGAATAGGCTAGGGTATTGAAAATGCTGGAAATTGGGATTTTTACCGAATAAGGAAAGTACGCGCCATCGAAATTACGCTTTCCTTTCGGGGCGGTCCGGAGTAATCAGCGGTGAGTGGGCCCGCAAGACGAGACTCATCGTATGCGCGTTGGCTGACATGGATGGCCCACATGGCGGTGAGGAAGAACGAGGCATGGCTTGCGGTGGCTCGCCGCGATGGGGATGGCGGAACGGCGAAATTGATGGCACGGTGAGGATCAGCAAACCGTCGCGCACACGAGGGTGGTCGATTTGCCCATCGGCTTCATTTGGAAATGACGTGCCACCGGAGAGGGGCGGCGGCGTCCATGGCGGGTCGGCGGCGAGGATACTCCAGTGAAGCTCTGGCGAAACCGAGGACACCAGGAGGATCAGCTCGGCGATGTGCATCTATTGAGGGTACTGATTCAACTGGAGACCTCCCAAGGCGGGCTACCACCGGTGACGAGCGGTTGGCCATGGAGGTGTTCGCCGCGACGGAGATGAGAACGAAAGCAAGTAAAATTGGTGGGTGTTTGAGCATCAGTAAGCTTCTTGGAGCTTGATTTTGAGTTTTGTTCGAAGGAATTGTGTGCGGAAATGGGCTCCCACCGTGCGCGTCCATGGCGGAAGGGAGGAGCTTCGGGGCGACGGCTCAACGGGGAAGAATGGTGGAATTAACACTAGGATTGAGCTTCAGAGGTTAGAAGGAGGCTTTGGTTTTAATGATTCGAATGGAGGTTCACCGGAGAGGGCTAATCGACTTTCCCGTTTTTCACTGGCTCTCACCGGGTTTGGGGAAGAAAGTGAAGGCCGAGCGGTGTTTTGGTAGTGGAGTAAGCTGAGGAGAGCTTGAGGTGCTCGACAAGGTGATGGGGAGTTTAAATGAGTGATGGGCATGGTCTAAACGCAAGGAAGATTGGCGACTGGTTTTGGCTGGGACGATGCGCGAGATATCTCGGCCGTGGCAGAGATTTTCCAGTGAAATGGCTGCCGTGGCAAGGATTGGCAGGGCTCTGGTCAGGACGGCGCTGCCCAAATCGTGCCGTGGCAGCATATTGGTGGGCAGAAGTTTGCCGTGGCAATGTTTCGGCAGAGCGATGAACGCGGCCGAAGCTTTTGTTGGCGAATTCAGGGCACGGCAGGGAAGTGGCAGCCGAGGAGATGCCGTGGGCCGTGGCAGAGTGAGTCAGGGTCGGCCTCAGGCGAGGAGTTGCGGCGCGGGTGAAGACAAACCAGAGAGGCGGTGCTAGGGCGGCTGGTTGGCGCTCTCTGGCGAAGAAAGCGGTACAAGGCTGAAGAAGAAAGGGGAATAGTAGAAACGCTGGATGCTTGACACTTGGTGATCCGACGGCCAAGATTGGAACAGCACAAAAGAAAAGGCCAAGGTCGGCTTGATCTACTGATTTGAGTTACCAAAACGACTCAAGAATTTACAATAATTTTTACAATGGTTGTTCAGGAGAAGATAAGGATCCAGACAAATTTTCAGATAAAAAATCATTGTAAATATTTTATTAAAATTCTGACAATGAATAATGCACAGAATTTCCAATTCTGTTGTTGATTTATTAAAGTGTCCAAATGACTTTATTTATTTTTTAAACTTTTTTTCAGATTAATTTGAGCTAATAATTCTTCTGTAAAATTTTTAGAATTTTATATTTTATATTTAAATTATAAAAATTCTGACATTGCTAATTTCAGCTTTATTGGTTTTCTGTTTTTGAATCTATAAATGATTCAGATATAAGTTTTTATTCTTGATATTTTTACCAGAGGTATATATGGTTCTTAGGTCGGCAGGGTAAAAATATCAACTCGAGGACAGGTCTGGATATTACTACAAAAATCTGACAAGGTTCAAATCAGCCTTTCTTATCTTATAATTATCTCATGTTTTCTTTTTATTTCAATTGTTCAGATTATCTCAATAATCATGATTTGGTTCTGGAGATATCTGGGATGGTCTGAAATTTTAATATTATTTTTGTTGATATTTTACTTTTACTTTCTTACTTTTACCATTTCAATGCATTTAGCTTTTCTTTTAAAAGTAAAAGCTCAAGAAAATGCAAGAGGATTCAGAAAAATAGAAATTCAAATCAAGTTCATATTTCAAGCTCATTTTGATATTTCATTTGTTTTGATACTAATGATTTTAAGTTTTGAAATCTTCCTTTTCCTTAAGATTGAAATGGAAGAAATGAGGAAAGAATATTGTTTAAAATCAAAATCTTGATTTCAATTAAACTTTTAATTCATTTCCATTTTCAAATATAAAATCTTAATTTTTCTTTATTTTTGAATCTAGAGGGCTGTTACAAATGCTAAGAGAAATTTGAATAATCATGTTGGTGGACCTAATAGTACTTACAACTTTTGTAGGCAAGCATGTCATGGCAAATTTGGAGCATGCAAGTAATGGTAAATTTGGAGCATTCAAGTCATGGCAAATTTGGAGACTTAGCCACAATTTAAGTATCCAAGTCATGGTAAATTTGGAGCATCCAAGTCATGGTAAATTTAGAGCATCCAAGTCATTTTAAACACGAAGACTTAGCCAAAATTTGAAGCATCCAATTGTGGCAAATGCCAAGCCATGGTAAATTTCCAATCGTGGCAAATGCCAAGTCAAGGTAAATTTTGAGACTTAGCCAAAATTTCGTGGTATATTTGGAGCATCCAAGTCTTGGTAAATTTGGAGACTTAGCCAAAATTTGAAAAATTTGAAGCATCTAAGTCATGGAAAATGCAAGGTAAATGGAGACTTAGCCAAAAAAAAACTAGCTACATGAAATGGGTTTGAATGCAGCGTGCAGTATTTTATTATCTTTGAGATGAATCAATACTTACAAGCTGCGAAATAGTCATTTTTGAAAAGACATATTGAAATGGAACAGCATTTAGTTTCTGCACTAGTGCGAGCATGAACATTGTAGAGGACTGAGAACAAACATAGGTCATAGTAGAGGAAATAAAATACATTGTACAGTTGGTTGCCACAACCAATATGCGCACCTTATTGGAAAAGACATGGAAGCAAAGAACTACAAAATCCACACTAGAGGCATCATTGTTTTGTTGAGTTGGTATATGCTGAGATCAGTCCATGCTGATAGCAAAACAAAGGGAAATACTGTCATCCAGAGAGTTTAATTACTCCAATAAAAAACATGTTAACAAATATTATCGTGCTAAAACTAACAAAGCTGCATCCTATAAACATGAAAACCAGAATCATAATCACTAACCAATTGTTATTAAAAAAAAGGTAAGGAGCAACCATACACCCTCTAGTCTCTAGTTGCAGAAGAAGCCAGAACCACATAATGGATTGCTTTCCAAGACAAGTGTGTAGACTCTTTCAGTTTCAGCCCGTTCACCCTTTGCTTCAAACAGCAATGCTTCTAGATGGCCTGCATTTTAGAGCAAGCAGGTTGATTCAACATATACAAAAAAATGGCCATAAGAACCAACATCATATGACTTAACAGATAGTGATCTTTTGTGCACTTAAATAGAGAATTAAGGGGCTTTGATGTTAGGTGTATGCAGATTTTTTGTGTAAACTAGGATTTAGGTAATTGGCCCTTAGTTAATAAACATGTCACATGTGTCACCTTCAATTTCCTACTACACCTTGCCTTCCTACTTTAGACCAAATAATGTCCATGGTCATAGCAAGCCTTCTCTCATAGAATTAAGAAAAGCTATACTAATATATTGCAGTCCTTGCGTACTTTTCTCTAACTGAAGTGTTCTATCAAGTTCAGAGTTCATTCCCTTGAAGAGTGTACCATTCCTTCAGAGTTCAGACATTTGAAGAGTACCATTCCTTAGTATTTACATTAATACCTTACTACTAGAGCATGTGGGTTTTTACAAGTATTTACTGATAGTAGAGAGAAAAACATCATGTTGGGTTTTCACAAAATAGACCAAAATCGTGTTCTGGTAACTTTTTTTTTTGATAATGGAAGACTTTTATTAATTTCAAGAGCATTACATCGAGATAATACAAGTTCTTGAAATTGCTTCCGGCCTCTGCTTAACGTGAAGCACACAGCCAAAAATGAATAAAAGGGAACACACACACTCTAGTGACAAGCAATCCGAAGACTAGACCGCCACTTATGCACCCGGGAATAGAAATCCTTGGCCACCCGAACCAAACATTGAGTAGCCTCCTCCAAAGTTGCTCGCATGTCCTCCTTCTGCAACACAGCCCACATACGTAGCCAGTGGGTAATAGCAAAAATAACCTGCAAAGGAGAAGAGATGGTTTTCTTTTGAAATACCCTATCATTCCTGCATAACCATATAGACCAACACGTAGCTATAGCACCAAGAAGAACTAAGTTTCTAACACTTCGATCAAAACCCTCTAACCAACTTCCAAACATACTATCAACGCACGTTGGACTAGATATTTGAAAGGACAAATATATTGAGGTCCAAATTGTGTGTGCAAAACGGCAATCAAAGAACAGACGCCTAATTGTCTCCGGTTCCTGACAAAAGCAACATGTTTTGCAACCTTGCTAATTTTTGTGGCCAATTTTGAATATTTAAATTGGGTACATGAAAATCATACGTGAAAATTAATCTCGAGAAGTACTTTCATAATATTATAATTTTTTTGGATTTTATAAATATATTATAATAGAGATTAGTGGTCAAATAAGCTGTGTTTTGAAGACCTTGTCAATACCCAAAACGACAACTATCTGTGACCAGATGGAGTAGTATTTGATAATTATCACATGCATGTAGATGCCAAAGCAGCCTCTATAAATAGATGGCATGCGGGTCTAGGTTCACCACGCACCAATTCAGTAGCAGTCGTTTCTCCTTAATGTTCCGTGAGAAAAATCAAATATAGCTAGGAAGAGCATGGAAGGCAAAGGTTTTAAGAGTGTGCTTATCAGTGTACTGATACTGGGTCTAGTTTTTCAGAATATCCAGGTGGATGCTAAGAGCTGCTGCCCATCCACAACAGCAAGAAATATATATAACGTTTGTCGTCTTAAACTCTCTGAGGCAATCTGTGCAAGACTCTCTGGTTGCAAAATTGTTAGCGGGAGTAAATGCCCGGCCGGTTTTGATCATCTCAGTTTTTTCCGCACTCTGGTAAAATAATGGACCCGGCCATTATCTTTTTATTATTTTGTCACAATGAAGAAATTCCATTTTAATATATAGAAGATGTTTTGGCAGACGAAGCAGGTGTCATTGACTTTTGCAAGTTGGGATGTACGTCCTCCGTGTGCAACAACATAAACGCTTGTAAGACAAATTTATAACCATTTGCTAGCTTCTTGCAACTTGCTCCTTATTAACAAAGGTACGTTTTACGTACCTCTAATAATGCAAATTATTTTGGTTCCAGTAGCAGTTGGCAGCGAGGAAGTGAATGATGCCGTGGAACGTTGTAACGATGCATGCTACCGTTTCTGCACCAAGGATATAATTGGCATTCCCGCGGTTGTTGCTTAATGCATGCATGGGGGACCTCACATGCATGGAAGCCAAGGCCATGCATGTTGTCGTTTTGACTTCAATTATGGATATCGATCACATCCAAACCAGTGTGCCATCTTATTTGCATCTCTCTTTCTTTCTTTCTTTTTTCCAATTAATAAGGGTGGCTAGCTCTGATGCCATTTTCTTTCGAGAATGTGCTCATCTAGTTGTGTTGTATCCTTGGCTAATAAATTGTATTGTCATGATTTGTGTCGTTATTTAGTGTCTATTTTCTTTTATGTTTTTCAAAGTAATATAGTGGGTGTATTTTTTTTTTTTGGAAAAAGATATTTGTAGACGAAATCGGAGCAACTAGCTAGCACCAACGCATGATGAGCCAAGACAGTTCATATCAAGACAGATGTGCATATAAAATCGAGTTGCGTGCATGTAGAATATTGAACGGTAAACGAGAAATACATGCCGATGGCAACCATGCTTGACACAAATCGTAAGGAATAAACAAAGTCATATCCATGCGGTGACATACATCAATAGGAAATAACACTACTACAGAACCGGCTACCACAAGCGGCTCGTAACCCCCTTTAGAAGCGGTTTATAATCGCTTCTAAGCAATCGCAGATACCCATCGGGTATCACAAGCGTTGCTCGAATCGCTGTCTTTGTGGCACCGTAAGCGGTTGGGAAGGTGTTCAGAGGGCCATGGAGCCGCCACTGGGGATTCCAAGCGGTTCGTGTTACAAACCGCCAGGAGAAGGATATTCGAAGCGGTTAGTCTTACCAACCGCTTGGAGAGCAAGATCGAAGCGGTTGGAATCACCAACCGCTTGTGGAGAGAGTTTTCGATTATATGTATTATAGAATATGTTCTTCTGATGTTTTTGTATATCGTTTTTGACCATGAAATTAAATATGTGTGGAGGAGTTTTTGCAATTAAATATATATTACATATGCATACTCATACACATGTTCACATGCTAGCTCAAGACACAAAAAACGAACTTAATAGTGTAAAAATGGACAAGTACATACACGCAACCGACGCGTTTAAGTTTGAATGATGAAAAAATGATTATCGAACTCATTTCTTGCATGCGCCACTCTTTATGTCCTTGGTCGACGTGGATGTCGTCATCAGTTCAGCGGTGTCCAACGCAGGAAACCTTACGTGGAACTCGCCATTTGGAGATACAACCTCGTTGACAAGGAAGCCGATGAGTTGTTCTTGGAGTGCGCGCACCCGGTGAGGCGGGAGCACGTTAACGTGCTCATCGATGTTAATGACAATTAATTAAGCGGAAGTATATAAATATCCGATCACATGCAATTAATTAAAATGTAAGTTGTAGCTAACAAATTGACATGCGAATCTGAACCTCGGCATAATGTTCCAACTCATCGCCATGGATAAAACTTTGAATATAGTGGAACACGTAGTAGCCGCATAAGTTGTTTCGGTAGTGCGGCGTTTAACCTTCACGGGAGAAATTTCGAATATCGATGAAGAACTGTTATGGCGCATGTATATTAATAATAGTTTTTGTAGTACGTACGTACCTGAGTGCTTACTATGACTTCGAATTCTTTCAGGAATTCTCCTTTTTGCTTCTTCTTGAACTTTGCAAATGTCCTGTTTAGGACGTCAATGAACCATTGGTATTTTTGGACTGGATTTCTTCTTGAGTCATGAACTATAATCCTGCTATTGTCAAGCTCGATGACTAGAAGGATCCAGTGAAACCTATTTGTATATTGCAACATATGCGTAAGTAGCTACTCGTACTATCAATGGCTTAAGAAATACAAGAACAAGAGGTTTGTGAGAACACGTACTTGAAGTTGAAGGGCAGAAGTATGTACGGTTTGTAGTGTTGTTTCAACAATGCATGCAAAAGGTATCCCTCAAGTAGCGGTGTTTGCTTGTCGTATGACCAGATTTTCTCGTTGACAATGTCGGGTCGATGAAGCCAACGCTCGTTTGCCCGCCTTGTACATCGTTGTATCTCCATTCTACATAAGAAGGATAACTAAGTTAATTAGATTTTCAATTTTGTGGTGCGGGGAGGAAGCAAACGGTAAACTTAGTAGATCGACACTTACAGACACCGGCGGACATGAAAGACACGTTGACCTCGCCTCCTTGGTACACATGGTACAAGTCATCGAATTCCACCATAGTTCTGTGTTGTTCCCATGAAGAAATACTCATCTTGGAAATGGAGGAGGAACATTTGCTCTCCTTTAGATGCCCTTTCCATGTACCATTCATGCATTTGACGATCTTGGTTGGGAGATCTTTTATATCCTTTGAATCAATTAGCGGTTTGCCCAACTCATACTTCCATTTGGTTGGTGCCATTGGAAGATCCTGGTCTAATGATTTGAGTCCCGCCTCCTTCAGAATGCCATTTTCTCAACTCCTCAAAGACTGCGATCTTCCACTTTCTTCTTCTTTCCCTTTGAAGGAGCCCGTATTTTGCAATCGTAGCCTTTCTTATTGTCCTTTGTAGTCGCTCATCACAAAGCGACGGCGCTTGCCCGCATGACTGAAAGTGCTTCACAGTTTTTTTATCTATTTTAAGCTTGGGCTCCGGCTTCTTTGGCGCAAGCTGCCTGGCCACTTCCGTCTTTACGGATGCAGCTAGCTCCTCATGATCGATCATATGGCCTCTTTGGCGGTTGCTTTGACATTCTCTGGTCACGGATGCCGATTTCGTGGGAGGAGGTGCTAGTCGGGATCCTCCTTCGACATTGAGCTTCTTCCTGGGAGATATTTGAGGCGTGGTATTGGAGATGTTGGGTGCTTCTTACTTTCAAAGCGGTGGCGGCGGAGTCGGGCTTTTTGTGGAGCGGAGGTGAAGGAGGCGTGGCTGGACCACCGGGAAGCATTGCGTCTGACGCGACGCCGAGGAGTCGTGGGTTGTCGATGTGGAGGAGGCGTGCTTGCTCTGGAGCCGCTCAAATTGCGGGGCCTCTCTTGCTTTGGAGATATAACCTCCACACCATCTGGAAATATGATGTACTTTTTGCGCCATAGGATGAATGTGCCATGGAGGGCTGTCCAAGGTTGGTCACCTCGTCGCCCCGTGAATATCGAGAATGAGATCTTCGGCCCCCACCACCTCTTCCACCGTGACCTTGGAGTATCCAGAGGGTATCTCGTTGCGATGGAATGTCCGCCCGCCTCCACCAGATAAGCCATGTCAGAAGCCACCTTGAAGGAGAGGTTACGATATCAATGTGTAGCTCAGACCGGCGGCGAACCTTGATGCCGCCCACGGATGACGGGCGTGCGGGTCGCTCGCACATGAGGACCACGGCGGACGCCAAGAATCGCTTTTTTGCGCGGTCGGATGATCACGGATTCGGCGCCGCTGAACATTGGTCGAACGTAGTGCTCCTGGGTGGCTCATTGCTTCGACACTTTTTGCGTGACCAGACATCGATGGAAGCCTTCGTAGCTCTAAGCTCTTCCTCCAATCGGCTCACTCTACCCTCGATCTCCTCTTGCTTCGCCCCGACTCACTGTAAGTGCTTGAGTCTTTGGCAAAGCCGCGCCTCCATGGCACCTTCCCGAAACCTCGTGTCCGTCCCGGTGCTCGGGGTTTTGAAGAGCATATGTTAGCTCGTCATTCTCCTGTCGATCACCAAGGATCTGACCGAAGTCGCCGATGGCTTCGCAATCCTTTCGCCAACTTCTTGGACCGCTTGCCATCACCAAGCTACCATCATCGGCAAGTCCGCCTCGTGAGCCAATAACCAATTGCGCATGCGGGCTCCCAATTCTCGCCAGTATAATATCGTCTTTGCCAAGTTCATCTTCCCGCTTGTCCCATTTCTTTGCAGCCTTGATGTAACCACCGTCCCGAGATGGTGGTGGTATTTCTTCTTCTGTGCATTCACCTTGTTTTTCTCTCTCGCTCACATCCCCGCATCCGACGGCTTGTACTCCTCGAAAGCATCCCAATGATCGGACAAACTTAGGAAATTTATTGAAGTCCGCCTTTCTCCTTTGTCGATGTACTTGCGGGTGAGGGACGACTTCCATTCTGAAAGGAAGTTGCCATCTTCTTCAAAGCCCATCCCTTGGCCTTCGCTCGCACCCTTCCGGAAAAGTGAAAATTTTCTTTATATCATTCCGAGCGGTTCCTTGGTAGTCTGCAGGACTTCACCCATTTACGGATGCTTGATTGGGACGTGATCCTCACGTGGTAGCCACAAGCGTTGTTGAAAGGCCCAATTGCTGATTCCGGGGCTAGCAGACTCCCGTCGTTGCCGACTTCGGTTATCACGTACTTTGTCGAAGGCTTCTTGTTAGGTCCTCGGTTCATTCCGGACTGGGTGGCCGATGAGGTACCGGGCTGGATACACAAACACATATAATATGAATGATTTTAGAATAATTAACATGTTTACGGGTGAAACCTATTCGTAATGGGTGAGAGTATACCTCGGTACTAGTGTTAACGGCCTCATCGACAGCGTCAGCAGCACCATCGTGATTTTCCGCATCAGTGTTAACGGCCTCATTGGCTAAGATGCTACCCAGCGCAATGGTCTCGAATATCAGATTTTCCGCCTCATCGAAAGCCGGGTCACCACGTCTTGGTGTCGCCATCTAGAGTAGAGCACATCTCGAGGCTTAGATTATATATGAAGACAAGGTTGTTGAGAACAATTCGAGTTTGAAAGCATAGTTTAAGATCGACAGGAACAGGTTTGTGCCTGATGAGATCACATTTCACATAGACTTACACATTTCACATGATACATATACAATTGACAATTCACATATACTTGTACATTTCACATATACTTACACATTTCACATGGTACATATACAATTGACACATATACTTGTACATTTCACATAGACTTACACATTTCACATGGTACATATACAATTGACAATTCACATATACTTACACATTTCACATGATACATATACAATTGACAATTGATAATGAATCATTCGATTCCACACTAATATGATTTTCAAAAAATGAAAAAATAAATCAGTGTATCAATGTCACCTATAAAAAACCTTCTAGCGGTCGGCACCGTCTATTACGGTGGGTCAGCAACGCAACGCAACGCGCTCGGTTCCGTGGCGCAGCCCATCGGTGACATTATGTGCCTCGCTGCTGAGAAGGTCCTGCTCGAGTGACCAGACCGCAAGTTCCAAAAGCATGGTCCTCCAAGAAGAGCATACGATACACTCCGCGGAGAAGGCCACGAGGTGACGCCGGCTTGGTTGACAAGGAACCGATTGCTCGCTTTTTTGTGTAATAGACTATTAACATTCTAGTCGTGGATTTATAACCTTATTTCATTTTTTAAAATCATATTAGTGTGGAATAAGAATGATTCATTATTTTTTATTCAAGAAATTTTATCGAGTCCTTATCTTCATCCGACCACCTCAACTGAATAAAGGATAGATTGTGATTACGCCCCGTGGCATACATGTTTTCACAGATTCTACTTCACATCTCACTGAAAATGACTATTTTTTCTACTAAAATAAACTGAATCAAAGACAGTAAGTATGTGCAGTAGTAATCATATTCCAGTTACAGAAAGTTGTCACTCATTCATATTTGCTTATCTCATGTATTTACCTCTTTCCACATCTAAGTTGAAGTACTAATAATCTGATTTTTAATCTCCATATCTCAATAGCAGCATATATACTCCAAGAACATCCTGTATACGCTTATGCTATGTCCAACAAACAATATGCGAAGTCACAACAGATGTAATCTTTACTACCATACACAAGATAGCGACCACAAGACACCATGTTATACCCGTGGCCTCCGATCGGTCGGGACGTGAGGTTGATTCTCCGTAACAAAGAACAGAGAACCGAGAAAGCAAAATAAGATACGACAAAAGGATATAAACTCGCTTTTTCATTTCATATTCAGTTCGCCCTTTCACACATAACCGCCTGTGCTATTTATACCCCTGCATAACCCTTTCCTCCTCTCCAAGACACACAAAAACAGCAAGTCATTAACCCAAACAACTCAAAGATTACAATACCGACAAAACATGACCTCAACAAGATTTCGTGAATTTAACATTACTCAAGATGACTTCCGCCAATACTAACGCTTACTCCCGACCATCCATGACACACCAACAAACATACTCCCGTGCCAACACCACATGACCGAAGCAACACAAAACAAACACTCCTTCATAGCAGAACACATTCATAGCCATCCACTAATCACAAAGACTTCATAGCCATCCACTAATCACATCACTTCATAGCCATCCACAAATCACAAAGACAAAGATAAACACTCCTTGTGGGCATTTCACCAACACCTTGTGGGCATAAAAACAGAGAGAGCAGAGGGGCGTTTAGCCAACCTAGGATCTCCGGTCCTCCCGGGTGGAATGGCGGGGCGGCGTCGAGCGGTGGCAGAGGAGGTCCTTCGCGAGGTGGCGTCGGCACGGGGTCTCGACGGAGGCGGCGGCACTGAGAAAATTTGGGGTGTGAGGAAGCACGGGGACTTAGAAAATTTGGGGTGTGAGGAAGAGCGGGCAGTATCAACTTTATATAGGGCACCCACTTCTACAAGCGGTTGGTAATAACAACCGCTTGTAGAAGTGATCTACAAGCGGTTGGTATTATCAACCACTTGTAAAGAGGACTTCTACAAGCGGTTAATATTACTAACCGCTTGTAGAACGATGGATGGGCGGTGTGAAAGGTTATGCAAGCGGTTGGTATTACGAACCGCTTGTAGAGCACCTTCTACAAGCAGTTCGTAATAACAACCGCCAGGCAAGTTACTTCTCGAGCGATTCGTAATACCAACCGCTTGTAAAAGTGCTGACCGCATAATATTAAAAACAATACGGTGCCCAGATAGTTCGATAAGATCTCTTCCTCCCCCCTGGCTAGCGCGTGGCGCTTGAGTGTACGGGCTCGTCCACCTTGTTCAACCCGCTCGCCCCCTTGCCATTCTTTTTTTATCAGGCTTTCTACAAGCGGTTGTTAGTAAGAACCGCTAGAGAGACTTCTACAAGCGGTTCATAATACCAACCGCTTGTAGATGGTACTTCTACAAGCGGTTCTTACTACGAACCGCTTGTAGAAGTGGGTAGAGCTTTAAATTCTCTAAGTCCCCGCATGCACTCTCCCACACCTTCAAATTTCCTAAGTCCCGAGCGCCTCCTCTCTGTCGACGCCCTCCTCGCTCTCTCTGCTTTCATGCCCACAAGGTGTTCGTGAAATGCCCACAAGGAGTTTTGTTGATATATTCATGTTGGAGTAAAGAAAAATATTGTTGATGGTAATTTGTTTCACTCTTTGAAGCAATTAATTCATGTCGACGGCTTCATCAAATGGCGAGACAAAGAGACAACTAGAGGCATTGCGGATGAAGCTATCGTGTCCTCGATCGCGAGATCCTCAGAATGTGTTCACCTCCCATACATCCAAGAATCCATCCCGAGTGTTCATGAAGTGTTCAATATGTCGGTAAGTTTTTGAAGTTATTCATTTGTTCATATTCCTTGACTTTCACCTTCCGCTCCATTCTTTTCGCTTTGAAGGGCACAACATGTCCAGATTGGCGTTAATGATAAAGCCATCCATAGTCTTGAAAATCTTGCAATGCAAATTGCTGCATTACAAGAAGATTTGCTGCCAAGGGAGAGTTCACAGATCCGACAGCTAGTGTCTATAAGAGGGAGAGATGCACATCCGGCTGCTTCTGATGACAACAAGAGTATTAAAAAGCTAGAAGAAAGGATGGAAAGAGTAGAGGACATGCTAAAGAAATTAGTTAATATAGCTATCATTGTAATGTTTCTCCTTTTAGTTAATATAGCTATCATTGTAATGTTGTAAATTTCACACTGCTTTTGGGGTTTTTGTATGGGAATTTATGAGCTAACTATGCTAAGCTGAATTTCTCTTTGTATGGTAAAATTTATGCGATCCTTTCATAGAGTGGATATAAATTTTCAGGCTTTGTTCTCATTTTAAAATTTGTACAAATGGTTTTCGTGCTTTGTTTTCATTTTAAAATTTGTAGAAATAATTATGTACAAGCAATGCTAAACATCAACATATCAACATGATCATATGGAATAATTTGTATACAAGTAGTACATCTTAAGTCTTCGCTTTACAATTGTTCCTTCGTTATGATCGTAACGTATGTAAGGAGCATCGACATCATCATCACGCAGGGGCGCTTATGTCGACATCAACTGTAAAAGGAGGAGCTCGTCGAATCGACCATACTCTTCCTCGCTCGGTGACGTTCTCAACTCCTACAATCCTTCGCTTGCCTTGGAGAACCACATGTCGCTTTGGCATTACCTTTTGCTTGTCTTTCTGCTTTTTAGGTTTGCTTGACATGTCCATTACATAGAAGACCTGGATCACATCGTTCGCGAGAACAAACGGTTCGCGCCTATAGCCGACTTCTGGAGATCCACGGTTGTCATGCCGTGATTTGTCGAAACCTTCACACCATTTGGAGTCAGCTTGACCCATTGGCACTTAAATAGAGGGACCTTCAGAGGTCCATAGTCGAGCTCCCATATTTCTTCTATGAAACCATAATATGTGTCCAACTTTGCCGTTGTTGTCTTGGCGTCTATACACGGACACCGCCGTTACTCGTTGGTGCTCCTATTATCACGGATCCGTGTAGAATGTGTAACCATTGATCTCATACCCCTTGAATGTCACGATTTCTTGTGATGGTCCCCGAGCCAAGCGTTGCAATAGTTCATCGCTTGACCCTTCCTCAAGGATGTGCTTCAGAGCTACCGCCAAAGAATCCATGTGCTTCGTGGTTATCCAACTCTCTGTCTTCCCTGTGAACTCGCGGCGTAGGACACTCTTGTGCTGAAGGACATAGTGGGCAACTATAGTTGATTGCTTCAGAACAGTGAAATGTGCTTGCTTGAATGCAACAAGATCCTTCTACGACCTTGAGCCTCGGGGGCTAGCTGTCGGGGGCCGGGCAACCCTTGGTTGGTTAGCAGACAATCAATTGGCCCCCTAGCTCGGAAGGCCTCGATCAAAAACTCGGATCAAACTCGAGGCCGCTTGACCTAGGGCGTGGAAACTCCGAGCTCGGGGTCCCCGCGACCTGGAGCTCGGGATGATTCAAGGTCGATAACGTTCCCTTGGATCCCGGACACGTCATCACTTGGCAGTTACGGAAACGTGGGATCATGGAGTAATGCGGGCGCGCGCGGCGGGATCGGAACGGTTACCACCGGCTGTCAATGTGCATGAAGGCCACGATCCGAGAATTACTCCCGAACGTTGCAAGAAGAATGTGTATAAGACTGAAGCTTTGTAAACACTTAGGGAGGACAGAACAACCCAGCGCACACACACTCGAGTTCAAGTCTAGACTTAGCATCGCAAGCTTGAGGCTGTAATCCTCTCTTGTACACACAAATAGCAGGAATCACCACCGCAAGGTGACTGGAGTAGAGCTATTACCTTCTCAGGGGCTCGAACCAGTATAATCCTCGGTCTCGTCCGTTGTCTCCTAGCTCCGACCATAGACCTCCTCGACCTCATTCCTCTGTTCGAGCAAAGCGCAGTTGTGGTCCCATTTCTCACTGACCCCTACCTCATTTTCTGCGGTTGGCGATCCCGATCGTCGACAGCTGGCGCCCACCGTGGGGCCCGATTGCTTTGTTCATTCGCAGGAAAAACTCCAAGGTCTTAGGAGCATGGCGTTCTCCATCGACGGACACTCTTCAAGCGTGGGATCGGACGCGGAGTCCGGCTCCGCATCCTCGTTTCGCCTTCCCGCCACCGCGGCGGCAAAGACGCTGTGGCGGACGTTCCTGGTGAGGACGCGGCGGCAGAGGGTCGCGACGCACAAACCCCCGAGGATGCTCGTCGGATAGTCCACGTCGCGATCAATCAGGCCATAACCGCGCCCGACGGAGGACCAGAGAGGCTCTCCCCTCGAGCGCCCAGCGCTATCGCCGGATCATGGCTGATCCCGATAGGGTAAAATCGAGTTCTTCGCCGGGCCTTGGCCGAAGAACTTCGATCGTCTTCAATCGAGGTCATTCCTCCGCAGCACCAAGTCACCGCCAGGACCCTTCCTAAGAAGCAGCGACAACTCATCACGTCATCACAGGCGCACTCGTCGGCTGTCGCCGAGGCGAGAAGCGCCTTCGTCTCGGCAACACCCTCGGGGCGAGACCCCGACGCCACCGCATCGCTGTCCCCGCGGCTACTAACCCGAGTAGGGTTGGACGCGAGGTGAGCCACACGAGCTCCACGCCAACTGACAGCAGGTCGCGGGGACTTTCCCCCGACATTCCGCCCAGGCGTCGTCGCGCACAGGACCGCCTGCGATACCTCCCGGGCGACTCCCGTGCTCGGCACCATGACCGATCTCGCCGAAGATCGGGTCGTCAAGAAAGCCCGAGCTCAGAGTCGAACAGCAGTGGAGATCTCGTTGGCCACGATCGCTCGGCGTGCACCGCGCCTCGCTTACGGTTGCGTGGCGTACTCGACGACCTTCGTCACAGACGCCGCTCGCTTTCGGTTCAAGCCCGCTTTGATCGAGCGCTTCGACGGGACCAAGAATCCCGAAGAGTTCCTGTCCATCTACTCGACCGCCATTTTGGCGGCCGGAGGTGACGAGCTGGTCATGGCCAACTATCTCCGACCGTTACGGGCGGCCCGAACTGGCTCTTCAACCAGAAGCCCGGTTCCTTCAGGTCGTGGCGCCAAATCCAGAGCGCCCTCCGCTCCAACTTCCAGAGCTGTTACGAGCGGCCAGGGAGGGAGAAGGACCTGGATCGCGTCATCCAGGGCAAGAGCGAGCCTCTTCGTGATTTCGTGCGGCGGTTTATCCGCACGAGGAACCTGATTCCGAGCATCTCTGATGAAGCAGTCATCAAGGCCTTCAAGTTCGGCGTTCGCGACCGGCGCCTTACCGAAGACCTCGAGATCACGACAAGGCTCAGCGTCAACAAAAATTTTCCCGCATGGCGGAACAGTCTGCTGACGCGACGACGCCGTCCGCTGAAGCGCGATTACGACCAAGGTAAGCTTGGTCTGGAACCACTCTGAGGCTGGCCTGTCCAATTCCAAGGGCGCCACCAAGACGCCCGTGCTAAGAAGCGGAAGCGTGACCGCAGGACGGCGGAGGTCTCGCCGCGGGTCATCATCTCGCCGGACGGCCAGCGTGAGGTCCTCGAGGTCCGGGATCAGACTCGGGACGGGACCCGACCTCGTCAAGGTCGGTCTCAGTCTCGCCAGGTGCAGGGCCAGCCCTAGAAAGAAGGCCGGCGGCCTGGACCTCGGAGGACCGATGCTCGGCCGCAGGGGGCCGAAGGGCGCTGTGGTACGACGAGGCGAATTTCGCTGTTTCCGCAGGCGGCGCCACGACATGCGGTCCTGCAGGGCTTGGCAAGGAAAGCTTGAAGCCTTCTATGACGGGCGTGGTGAGATGCCCGTGCTCCCGAAGGATGACGACCAGCCCAAAAGGGTGAACGCCGGGTCGGAGCACGGCGACCTCGACTGAATTCCAACAGGGCGAGCGCCGGATTGACGTCATCTTCGGCGGCTCGGCGACCTACCATCGAGCGTGAGATTAAAATCTTTGCCGGACCATCTATCGAGTTGTAACCGAAAGCCCATCGAACAAAGATTGCAAGTGGGCCGGGGCCACCATCACCTTTTCTCCGGAGGATGCCTTACAAGGTATGGCCCGAGACTTAAAGACCGCCTTGGTCGTGACCCCGACCATTAGCAATACAGTGGTCGGGCGTGTCATGGTCGACGGAGGCGCTTCTCTTAATTTCTCAGCAGCGGAAGCACTTGACCGGATCATTCCCGATCAAAGATCAAAAGCATCGCCATCCCTTCTTCGAATCGTTCTCGAAGCTCGACTACTCCCTTAGGGGGTGGTCTTGCCCGTCACCTTCGGCGGCTCGGACAACTTCCGCACCGAGCTGATCACCTTTGAGGTGGTTGAGGGCGACCTCCCGTACAACGCTATTCTCGGAAGACCTGCCCTCATCAAGTTTATGGCGGCCAATCATTACGGTCATCGGTGCATGAAGCTCCCAGGCCCCAACGGCATCATTACCGTACACGGTGACCTGCAGGCGGCACATGGCTGCGAGACCAAGGCCCTGGCGCTCGCCGGCATGCTACCTCAGCGAGGTCCAGAGGTGACGGAGAAGAACGCCCGGCAGAGAGCGGCGATTCAGCCCAGCGGGGCAACAAAGGCCGTGCCGCTCGAGGAAGGCGACACGATCAGGTGTGTCCACGTCTCGGCCGAGCTGAGTCCCAAATAGGAACTCGAGCTCGTCACCTTCCTTCGCGCCAACAAAGGTATATTCGCTTGGGAGCCTGCAGATATGCCTGGCGTTCCGAGGGAGGTGATCGAGCACAAGTTACAGGTCAGAACCGGTTCTAGACCTGTGCGCCAGAAACTGCGTCGCTTCTCCCCGGAGAAGGTCGCGGTCATCAAGGAAAACCTTGATAAGCTCCTGAAGGCCGGCTTCATCCGCGAGATCGACTACTCCGAGTGGCTGGCCAACCCGGTCATCGTGCAGAAGAAGGGTGGCAAGTGGAGAATGTGCGTCGATCATACGGGGTTGAACTCGGCCTGCCCGAAGGACAACTTCCCCCTTCCGCGCATCGACCAGATCGTCGACTCCACCGCCAACGCCAAGATGCTAAGCTTCTTGGATGCTTATCGGGCTACCACCAGATCAAGCTGGCGGTCGACGACGAGAGCAAGACTGCCTTCATCACCCCGTTCGGCACTTATTGCTACACGACCATGTCATTTGGTCTGCGCAATGCGGGGCAACATTCCAGCGTCTGATGACCAAGACTTTCGAGCCGTAGATTGGGCGAAACCTCGAGGTTTACGTAGATGACATCATCGTCAAAAGCCCCTCCGGGAGCGACCACGTCCGTGACCTTGAAGAAACATTTGCAAACCCGAGCAGTACAAAATCAAGCAACCCGAGAAGTGTGTGTTTGGCGCGGCATCGGGGAAGGTCCTTGGCTACATGATCGGGGCTCGGGGTTGGTCCGAACAGAGAAGATCGAGGCCATCGAGAAGATGGAGCCCCGACCTCGATCAAGCAAGTGCAAAGCCTCACCGGCGCATGGCCGCCTCGCAGATTCATTTCGAGGCTCGGCGAAGCGAGGTCTCCCATTCTTTAAGACCTGCGCAAGCACGGGGCTTTGAATGGACTCGAGCACAGCGGTCTTCGACGAGTGAAGGTATATCTATCATCCCCACCTCCTTACAACTCCATGACTGGCGAGAGGTTGTTTGCTCTACCTGCGCCCACCGCCTAAGCCGTAAGTCTTTATCCTAGTTGCGAGCAGGGCACAAAGAAGATCCGATTTACTATGTCAGCGAGGTCTTACACGGCCCAAAGGAGCGTTACCCGCAAGTGCAGAAACTGCTGTACGCTCTTCTCATGGCCTCGCGCAAGCTTCGACATTACTTCCAGGCGCATTCCGTGGTCGTCCCGAGCAACTTTCCGCTCGGTGACATCCTGCGGAATCCAGAAGGCGGCGGGCGGATAGCCAAATGGGCCATGGAACTGGCGGCGTTTGACATCCAGGTCGTGGCCCGAACAGCTATCAAGTCACAAGTGCTCGCCGACTTCGTGGTCGAACAGACGTCGCAGCCCGCCCCTGAGCTCGAGGCCGAGGAAGAGAAGCCCTGGATCATGTTCTTCGACGGCTCGAGGTCTTTCAAACGCTCGGGGGCTGGGATACTTATCCTTACCCCGCGCGGCGACCAGTTGAGGTATGTGGTTCGTTTTGGGTTTCCTGCGACCAATAACGTGGCAGAATATGAAGCTCTCTTGGCGGGCTTACGAGCCTGCAAGTCCTTGGGCGTGCGACGGTTGGTCGTGAAGGGAGACTCCCAGCTCGTCATCAACCAGTACAACAAGGACTATCAATGCTCGGGGGATGCAATGGCAAGGTATCTCGGCGAGGTTCGCAAGATGGAGAAGTGGTTCCAGAACTTGGAGCTCAGGCATGTCCCTAGGAAGGACAATTCCAGCGCCGACTTTCTCTCCAAGCTCGGCTCTTCCGACGAAGAGATACCCCCCGACGTCATCCTCGAGACGCTGACGGCTCCGTCTATCTCCGATCAGGAGGTCGTGCTTGCTGTGGTGGAAGGTATTCCCTCATGGGCCGAGCCCATACACAGCTTCCTGGCACGGGGCGACCTGCCGCCCGACCCCACTAACAGAAGCAGGATTAAGCGTCGAGCAAGCTTGTACAAGCTCGTGGATGGCAAACTCTATAGACGAAATGTCTCCGGCATCCTGACTCGGTGCATCTCCACGGAGGAGGGTAAGTACCTACTCAACGACATCCACTCAGGTCTCTGTGGGGCGCACTCTTCGTACAGGACGATGGTCGGCAAGGCCTTCCGTATGGGGTATTATCGCCGACGGCATTACAGATGCTCGGGATATTGTCCGAACTCGCCGAGCATGTCGGGCTTCACGCCAGAAAAATGCACCACCGCCCTCGCCCTTGCACCATTCCACTTGCTCGCCTTTCTCGACACAGAAATTTGGATATCCTCGGCCCCTTTCCCTAGGCAACCGGGGGGAAAAAATTCCTGTTCGTGGCTGTCGACACCTTCACCAAGTGGATTGAGGCTGAACCGGTTTTGACCATCACTGCTCGAGCTGCCGTTCGCTTTTTTCGCTTGTCCGTGGTCACCAGGTATGGGGTCCCATGCAGAATTATCACTGACAATGGTACTCAGTTTACCAGTGAATTGTTCCAGGAATTTTGCGAAGACATGGGCACCAAAGTGTGCTTCGCTTCGGTGGCTCATCCTCAGAGCAACGGAGCGGCAGAGCGCGCTAACGGACAGATCGTCCAAGGCGTCAAAAGTCGAGTTGCAGATGAGCTCAAACGCTACGGCAAGACCTGGGTGGACGAACTTCCCACCGTCTTATGGTCTATTCAGTATTACGCATACCGAGCAACAGTGGTCCACACCCTTTCACCGTGTTTGGTCTTCGGGCCGCCCCGCCTCCGGAGGTAACGCTGGCTCTGCCAGGTCGCAGGTCGACCACGCCGACTTGAGCAAGAACGGTCTCTTGACCTTGCCCTCATGGAAGAAGTAAGATGCCGCAGCAATTGCTACGATCAGCGCATTACACCGCAAGCTCTTCGCAGACATGCGTCTCGGTCGGTACGACCTAGGAAGCTCCTTGTTGGGGACTTAGCCCTGAGACGGATTCAGGTATCGTCCAACACCAACAAGTTATCCCCGCGGTGGGAGGGCCCCTATAGAGTCGTTTCAACAGATCGCACGGGGGCTTACCGGCTAGCGATGCCCGATGGCAGAGAGCTCTCTAGCTCGTGGAACATAGATCAACTTCGCAAGTTTTATGTGTAATCTCTATACCTTTAAAACTTCAATAAAAGGATATTCTCCGATTTCTACCATTCATGTCTTTTTTCTTTATTATGAGCATCTCTGTAATTTTTCTTCGAGCACGACCTTCGCATTCGCCCCTTAGTCTGGGTATCACGAGCTTTACGTTCACCCCCCAGTGGTCGAGCTCAACGTAAGCCGAAACTCTTCGCAATCAGCTCACCCTAGCGTCCGGTTTGAACTACAAGCCCCACGGCTTTGGCTATTGAGTGTGCACATGGTCGTGGTCGTGGAGTTGGTGATTTATTCATCGAGTTAAACTTGTTGCGTTTTTTTCGCGAGCACTCTATCTCGATTCTGCAGGTCATGGTCATTTGCTCGTCTTAGACTTGTGTCCAAGGTCGGCGTTGCTCGACCATGGACCCAACGGGGGCTGGGCTAGGACGTAATATCTACAAACGACCTATGGATCTCGATCGCGAGCAAGAAAGGCACACTTCAAAAAAGGTAGTCTAAACCTGTTGATAACATCAAATGTTTTTACAGGATCGAGGATGTTTGAGCTACAGATCCTCCATCTCGCGCGCAAGCTTCTCTTGCTCGAGCTCGGCGACTCTGGTCCGCAGCGTCGAGGCTTCGGTTTGCTGCAGGAGGGCCTCCTTGGTTGCGTCCGTAGCTCGGCGACGCTCGTCGTTGAGTTGGGCCAGGGCGGTCTTCGCCGCCCTGCTGGCACGCCCAAGCTTCTCCTCCAGCCCCGCGACTTTGGCCTCTAGCTCGGGAGACGCCTTGGTTGAAGATGATAGCTCGGCAACAGCCCTCTCCAACGCCTCGACCTTGGCACGCTTGTCGGCGAGCGCCGTGGCCGTAGCGGTGGTTTGCTCCTGTGAGACCCCATTCTGACGAACAGGAACCTCCATGTGATTACTGTGCTATTCCCTGGATCAGTAGCTAGCACTCACATGTTTACAACAATTGGAAATCACAACCATACATTTAATAATTAAGCGGAAACGATTATACAAATAATATTACAACTCAGAGAAATATAGCAGCAAAAGAAGCAAGCCTTGTGGTTTACCCATCCTATCCCGCAGGCAACTGACCAGGCATAAACTTCAGATAGAAATACGACGAAGAAAAATCCCGCAACTTACGATGGACAACATCGAAGCTTCGCTTTCTAAACCACCTACAATATAATTAGGCAAGGGTGAGTATTTTACATACTCAAAGAAGACTTGAGCAAAACCTATAATACATGCAGCCATTTCAAAGGAGGCTATTACGGTTAATTTGCATAAAGCGAATTTGAATTTGGAAACCAAGTTATTTGCAATCGAATTTAAAAGAGCAAGATTAATTGATATCAAATAAGTAAAGCATAAATAACACTCACCGTCCTCCATGACGTGAGCGATTTAATCAAACCTTGCCATCGCATGGCATATATCCATTCTTTGTCCACAGGGCACAACAATGATACCAATACTTGCCCACACAGGTATAGCATTGGGTCATCTGTGGGGTAAGCTAACTTGTAAAATAACCCTTTTTGAAATAATAAAACATTTAACTCGTGCAAGTTCACCAAGACACCCATGACCGCGGGTACGGCTAATTAATTAGAATTAAACTCTGCAGAGGTGTACAACTGTACCCACAAGGAATGATCAACCTTTGCCCGGCACACTTCCTTAGGTGTGTCGTCCAGGAAGACCATACATAGCCATTAAATTCCTAGACAAGGCTTTACACCAGCCCGGGACGTTAACCCTCGCCCTGAAAACAGAGACACTCACCCAAGCCGTGGATCCACATTTATCACACCCAACACCACGTCTCTGTCCATGGCAAGGCGTACATCGTTGCATTAGCAAGTAGAAACCCCGTCAGGTAGACCTGACTGGAATCCTGTGCAAGCTCCCGCCTACCAATGAGCAAAGCCATGTCTAAACAATTTAATAGGCTAAGGCTAACCCATCCTCACCCTTGTGGTTTGTACGGATTTTCTTGGATCATACAACACGATGTTCGGTCCTTAGTTGTGACACGGGCGACACTTCACCCTACACTACGTGCAATTACTTCTGCACAACCGGCTATTGCCGATAATCGCCCGCATCAAAGCATAGTTTTATTTTGGGTTTTTAATCAAAATTACCCACCACCAACAGTGACATTTTCAATGTTTCCCGAAACAATTGTTGAGTTGGTCATGTACATCATTTATTCTAAAGCATGGCTAAGCAGGTTAATATGATCGCATATACCCACGATGACATTAAGTAATGCCTATCCTCAATCTACGGTTATCAAGGTTCTCATGTTCATAATCATCAAAGGAGATTCATGAGACAACAGGTATAACTACCAAAACCACAAAATAGCAATTTACATAAAGTAATCGCATGCATAAAACAGTTTGATGCACAAAAGGAATATAAAATACTGGGCTCAATATGGTCAAAGGATGCTTGCCTTGCTTAATAGACGCTTACGACGAAGACGAGGATTGCGGCGACGACGACGAAGACGAAGCTAGAGACGTCGGTCTACTCGTCGAACAACGGAAAATAACGCAAAACAATAAACTTCAATAAGAGCAAAAGAAATAGATAGCAAAACAAATAAACTCTTCACAAGAACAGGGATTGCTCTTTATGAATTTATTAATCTTATTTTATGAATTCAAGATGCTAAAATTGGTTAAGATTAAATAGAATTAATCATTAGTTGCAAGTTTCATTGATTTACTAATCATAATATGAGTTTCGCCAACCTTTAATACTTACGAGTGTTTTGCTTTATGAAGATTCGAGTCAAAGCAAGATAAATTAAAGATATTTTCTTAGAGTACAGTAGAGTATATCCTAAAGATCATTCTAAGCTGTTCTGCACTAAATTCAGATTTAGATGAACTACTTTGCGACTTAATGAAAAGGCTTAAATGGTCATGTTGGACTATGAATAATTAGTTCTTTATCTTTAATTGATTTCGCTTAGAATTAGTTTTTCATTTGGTTAGATTTTTCGATTTAGGCTCTTGGACTAATTTACATGATATTTGAGAAGGTTCTGGTGATAAAAACAACTTAACTATAGGTTTCCTTCATTATTACCTGAAGTGTATTCCTTCACATTAAAGTCTAAAGGAATGTGATTACTTAGGGTTATTCAGCTGCTAAGATTAATATGCAAAACATGATGAAATATGGTTATTTCTTCATAACATGATGATTTACACTTTGTATAATAGTCCTAAGCTAATTCCATAAATTTTAGGCTTTGGCTGATACATTATCTTCATTGTTGAAAAGGCTTAAGTGGTATTGTTAAGTTGGCACTATTCGGAAACGGCCAACAGGTGAATCAACAGGGTTAACACTTAAGGGTTTTGGACTAACTGGAAGAATATGCAAATCTTAATGAAATAAGATTATTTTTATAGAATATGATAGTATAACCTTTGTACAATGTTATCAAACTGATTTCACCTATTTTAGTGTTTAGACGAGTTATTTTATCGATGGTTGAAATAGCCTAAATGACCATATTTGAAAACCTTAAATCGGCCAAGTTTCGATTTGAGTTTCTAACTACACCATGCATGATCTTTGATTCCTTTTTCAGGTATTAACAGGTAGCAATCCTAGAAATGTTTTAAAGCCAGTTTTGCATTTTTTTGCTTTTAACTGCAATAGGTTATCTATTTGATTATTGTTACATTTAACATTTCTTTATGATAAAAGAATTCAAATTAAACTTTATTCCAAATATTTTTACATATATATGTCCTCACTGTTTTTAGGAACTTGCTACAAATTACTTTACCATTTTATGAGCTAACATGCTATTATTTTGCTAATGGCCATAACATGGTTAATTAAAGATGGCAAAGCAACAGTATAACCTTAATTCAACAATTGAGCCTTTTTACATGTTTGAGTTTATCATGATCACAGGACACATATAATCATTTATTTTATGAGTTTATAAGTTATATTCTTCATAAGAGCAATATTGTCCATGCTAGTGTGTTCATCCCATTTTAAATTTAAATGAGTGTTCTGTGATTCAAGAATTGGATATTTTAGTACATTTGAATCCATCTTGGTCTTAGCACCATATAAAAATTCATCTTATTGTTTTGTGACTTATCGACCACAGATTTAATATGAAGACCATATTGAGGTTATATTCAAAGTTAAATTCAAATAATCGCTTTGCAGTTCAAATATTTAACATTTTTGCATATCTAGGATCTTCCTGATTTTAATTAAATATATAAATTTATTTCACTGGTTTGTGACCAAAAATACACAAGTTACTAATGGTTAAATGTATTTCGGCCAGGAATTTGGATGGAAAATCAAGAAGGCGCTTTACCCAGGAGAAAACGTCTTTTGATCAGGTCTTCTTCTTCCCCAGGCTCGATGGCCCCAGCGCGCAGAGACAAAACAGAGGTCTTCTAAGGCTGGCCGTGAAGGTGCTCGTGATCTTCCGCGAAGGCGACACCGGGAGGATCAACACGGCAAGGAGAGCTCGGGGTGAAGTCGATTCTACGAGAGGACGCAGGGCGATCTTGTATGAGGGGGGGCGGAAATGGCGAGAGGTCAGGAGAGAAAACAACGGCGTGAGAGCTTGAATCGGTGGCCTGGTGAGCATCAGGGGTCACTAGGGAGTCTATTTTTGGGGCTTACCTGGAAGGAGAAGCTCCAGGGAGCTCTACCCACGGCGGCCGGACTTGGGGAAGAAAGAGCGCACGGGAGCAGCCACATCTCGCATGGAAGGAGTTGGATTTTCTTGAGGGCTATTGATCGGCAGTGCCTGGTGATGCTTCGGCTCAGAGGGATTTGAAGAAGGATCACTGAAGCTCTCGCATTTTGCTTCGCGCCCGAGATGCAGAGTCTTTCGGCAATGGAGGAAATGGGGCTTGTTCTTGCGCTGGCTTGAGGGGAAAGGAGAAGGAGTGGAGGGGAATGAGGGAGGAGCTCGCCTGGGTGCGGTTTGTAGTCAAGATTTGCAGCAGCTGAGTGGGATTCGTGGCAATGATCGAGAGTTCGGGAGAGTTCTCAGTGGAGCGAACTGTGTTGGGGGAGAAGGGCTGGCTGCAGGGGTCCATTGTCAGTGGCTGAGACTTTTCCTTTGTGCCAACGGAACGGAACGGCAATGAGTGGCCCACACGTCGGCGACTAACCAATTTCCGGTTTCGAATTCAAATTTTTGATTGAAATCAATTGAAGCACATTATTATTCAAACTTTGTTTTTCAAAAGGATTTAGTCTCAGAATACTTCTATAAATTTTTCAACTCCATTTGTGATTCCACTATTTTATGTGAATTCTGACAATACATTATTTGGATTTTAAAAGTTATCTTTTCGTTTTGTCTTTTCATTTCCTTATGCATTGGATTCCAATTGCTGGCGGAAATGATTTAATTGAATGATCAGGGTTCTCACGGTAGTTTTTTATAAATTTTTACTTTTTATCTTTTTGCCTTTTTACCATTATCCATTCATTAATTCTCTTTATTTGATTCTTCATGAAATGCAAAACTCCAAAGGAAATTCAAATAAAACCAATAAAGGCAAGGAAACTCAGAAATAAATATTTTCAAATTTAAAATATTTATTTTTACTTAATTGCATTTTTCGGGATGTTACAGCTCCTTGGCGGCTTCCTCGAGTACCACGACCTTGGCACGCTCGTCAGCAAGCGCCTGGGCCGCGGCGGCGGCTTGTTCCTCAGTGGCCTTCTCGAGGGCCTCGACCCTGGCGCGGTGGGTCTCGAGTGCCGAGTTTGAAGAAGTTCGCTCCGCGGCGGCCTTCTCCAGCAGCTCGACCTTGGCGCGCTCCGCATTAAGGGCCTCGAGCGCTTTGGTCGCTCGAGCGCGCTCGTGCTCTTGCGCCTTGAACCCATGCTCGCGCTCGGAGGATCTGGTCCTCTCGAGCTCGGTGGCATGGGACACCTCCAGCGCCACCATCGTGCGACGCAGATCGTTGAGCTCCCGGTTGATCCGCTCGAGTTCCTGCGCGTCGGCCTCGATGGTCGCCTTGAGCTGGGCGCCGGTCTCCCTCTCTTCCATGGCGTTCAAGATCTGGCGAAGCACGTCGGCGTGCTCGTTGAGACCTTGAAGCCCTCGGGTCACGTTGCCAATCGCCTTGAAAACAAGGAAAGTGATCTGGTAAGAAGTTGTCAAGAACACACAACTTAACATATTACAGGACATATAAGGAAAGCTCCTACCTCACGGAGTCGGCTGTCGACGCGCGCGCTGGAGAACTCCTCATTCAGCTCATCAAGACGAGCTGTGTTGATCTCAAAACCTTCGCCCAGGTCCCCGTGAGCTGGGCCTTCTTCAATCACCGCCAAGCACACCTTGTCCCGGGCCTCTGACGACGTCTGGCGGCGGCTCGGGATCTTTCCACATCACCGCGGGTCGGACCCGGCCAGAGGTACGGCAATGAACCGGGCCCGACCTCCGTAGTCGGGGTTCCGGCCAGCTCGGTGGCGGGAGTTGCCGCAGAATGACATCAAACCCAACCCTTGGGGTGGAACATTGTATCCCGAGCCGGAAGTTATAGCCGGGTCATCGGAGTGCCTCCGTTGTCGTGGTCGCTCTCCGTGGCACAGGAACCGCGGTCTCGCCATCGAGCACGATCTTGGTCGGCGGGGCCTCGGGGACTTCGGTGACCACGGCCTCCAACGATCGGCAACGCCCGCGACTTGAGGGCAGGACACCCATGTCTCCCTCGATCTCGGGAGGATCGGCGATCGCGAGGGCACCCGTCTCGTTGGTCTTTGTAATCCTCGCCGATCGCGGGTTAGGGGTCCACCTCGTCCAGCTATCGGGGCCTTGGTCGAACTCCCGACACAGGCCCACTCGAGGCCCCGAAGAGCGCGCTTTTGACCAAGACCGTGGGGCCCGGCATGTAGGCGTCTGCCTCCTCCTCGGACTCGGACTCGCCCTGAACAACAGGCATTGTCAGAGTGGGCAAGCTCGGGTCTCGAGCGCTCGAGGTCTGCAATCAAGGATAGGCACTAAGACAGAAAAACACAAGGGGATGGAGCAGGTTGCATAGCCAGGGTCTTACCTGGGTCGGTGGCCTCTGCCTCGTTGATGGCCGGCGATGATCCTGTTGCCCCGAGCTCGGGGGGGCACTCCACTTCCTTCCTCACAGTGCAGGGAGGCGGCTCGCGATGAGCCCACACCGCCTGCCATGGCCATGCCAGATGACCGACCTTGATCACCCTGGACAGGCGGGGAGCTCGATGGTCTAGCGGCGTCATGCGCTTTCTTCTTTGCCAAGGAAAGAAACTTTGTTAGGCCAGAAGCCAAGGGCACGAGCTCGAACTTGGCTATGATCGTCTTTACCATGGCGCGGTCACCCCATTCGATGTGGGGCCTCTTCGTCTCCGTGGTCGGCTCCGGTTGGGGAGTCTCTTCTTCCCTTCTTGCTCCTACTCTCGTCGGGCAAGGGAGCGATCTCAGTTTGTCTCCCATAACTCTTGATGATCCTACAAGCAAGCACGGTCGAGCAAAGATATACAAATGTTCGGATGAGGCTATAGGTCGGGAAGGCTTGCCTCGGGCTTTAAATCATAAGGCGTTCTTGAGACCAGTTGTCAAGAGTATACTCATCGCCGATTTCCCGAACATTTCCAAGCATCTGGCGCGACCAGGACTCCTTGGTATTGCATCTAACAAGGGCCATCGAGAGGAGGAAGAAGTGCGAACTCAAGCAAAAACCTTGGGGTGAAGACCTTACGGATGAACTCGCGGGTCGAATCGTCGCGTCCTTGATATGGGAGAGCGGGTGTAACCTCCTCCGTGGAGAGACACGATTCATGAAAGTCGTTCGCGATCGCCTGACCGGTGAGGCCGCGCGTGGCGCAAATGTGGATGGCGGCGATGGCTTCTGCGTCGATGTCGAGGTCCTTGGTCTCTGGGGTCTCTTTCTTCCCGATGTGGCGGCTCCTCGTGTCGCGACCTCCGTTCTCCCCCTTCTTGAGGTAGAACCAGCCTCGACCATGGACCAAGAGAGTCCTGCGATGATCTTGGGCAAGGCCCACTTGAGCCGGACCGCTTGGGAAGTAGAGGCACCGACCACGGGTCCTTCGAGGCGGAAGAGGGAGAAGCGGAAGAAGAAGCGAGGGGTGGGAAGAATCCCGAGAACCCCGCATAGATGGGAGAAGATGGCTAGGGTGAGGGCGGAATTGGGTACCAAGTTGATCAATTCAATTTGGCGGTTGTCGAGGACGTCGGCGAGAATTCGCTCTCCGGGTCCGCAGCCGAAGAGGAATGATGCTCGGTCTGAGCGATCTCGTCATCTCGAGGATGAGGTTCGGTCTCGCCAGCCGGGCAGCCGCCAGTCACTGATCCAACAGCCCCAAGGCCTCGAGCTCCTTCATCCTCGCGGCCAGACAAGGTGCTTTTCCCAGCTTAGCCATGGCGGCGTCGTGTGGAGATGGAAAAGCGGTCTGCTTTCGGGTGAAGGCTTGGGAGGAGGGCGCAGAAATTTTCAAGCTGATGATCCAAAGCTCGGGGTCTTCCACGGCGCTTTTGGGATATAACCTCCTACGGCGCCTCAAAAGGCGCGCCTGGCATGATTAGACGGGCGCAATTAAGGCCTGGGCGGCGGACTCGAAGCGCTGCAGGTGTCCGCCGGCTGTTGGCATCCGTACCACTTTGGAGAGATCAAAGGTCGCCAGATGTCTCACCTGGGGTTTCACTTTGCGATCTCCGCTCGACCTCGAACAAGGTTCCAAGACCTTGCAAGGGTTGCTGCCGTGACTTTGTTGGGTGAGGCTCGAGGCCGTCCTTGGTACTCCTTCTCGACCTTGAGCCTCGGGGCTAGGCCGTCGGGGCGGGCAACCCTTGGTTGGTCGGCAGACAATCAACCGGCCCCTAGCTCGGAAGGCCTCGATCAAAAACTTCGGATCAAACTCGAGGCCGCTCGACCTAGGCGCGAAACTCCGAGCTCGGGGTCCCCGCGACACAGGAGCTCGGGATGATTCAAGGTCGATAACGTTCCCTTGGATCCGGACCGTCATCACTTGGCGATTCTGAGCGTGGGATCATGGAGTAATCTTGGTATGGCGGATCGGAACGGTTACCACCGGCTGTCAATGTGCATGAAGGCCACGATCCGAGAATTACTCCCGAACGTTGCAAGAAGAATGTGTATAAGACTGAAGCTTTGTAAACACTTAGGGAGGACAGAACAACCCAGCGCACACACACTCGAGTTCAAGTCTAGACTTAGCATCGTCAAGCTTGAGCTGTAATCCTCTCTTGTACACACAAATAGCAGGAATCACCACCGCAAGGTGACTGGAGTAGAGCTATTACCTTCTCAGGGGCTCGAACCAGTATAATCCTCGGTCTCATCCGTTGTCTCCTAGCTCCGACCATAGACCTCCTCGACCTCATTCCTCTGTTAAAGCAAAGCGCGATTGTGGTCCCATTTCTCCTTGACCCTACCTCATTTTACGTGGTTGGCGATCCCGATCGTCGACAATGAGAGGACTCGCTTCGCTTCATCGTGGATTCGGGTAGAGTGTTACCTTCGGAAGCAACTTCTTTCTGAGTGATAACAAACCATTGAATGCCTTATCGACACACCGTTTGTGGCCTTCCATTGCATGAGTTCTAGTGTAATCGCAACTTTTGTGGCCCCGTCTACGCTTTGGGTACAAAGATTCTGTGGTCCTCTACTATGCTCTGAAACTTCTTGTATTGTCTTTCCTCTGTGAACGCTCCCTCTCCATCACGGAGCATCTGATCTAACTCATCATCGCCAAACTCGCCATTCAGATCTTCCACGGACCCGTATTGAGTGGTGTCCGATCTTCGTTGGCTCTATCTTCCTCTTCGTCTTCTTCATCGTCTTCCTGTCGAATCGCCTCTGTTTCTCCATGGTGGGTCCAGCAGGTATAGTTTGCAATGAAACCTCTCGTGATCACATGGCTCATAACCATCCATCGTTCGGAGTGCTTCTTCTCATTCTTGCAATCTACATACGGACAACGTATGAAGCTTCCTCGAGGCAAAAATGCAACGGCGCGTCGAAAACTCCTTCATGCCATCTCTGAACTCTCTTGACCGACGGTCCGCATTGTACATCCATTGCGGTTCATCTACACCAATAAAAATAATAACAACATCTATCACTATATTTAATTAAAGCTAACTATGTCTAATAGTTTTGTATTTTTAATCATTCGCATTCTTTCAACTAAAGCCAACTAATTATTTCTAATCCTGCTGCATTTTTTTAAAATAAAACTAACTAATTGTTACATATTCATGCAAACCTTTTCTATCATTCCGCATTTTAATTTTACTAAATAAAATTATTTTTTACCTTGTCCCCACCTTTCTAATTTTTCATCGTTTCACATTTATTGCATTTCATTCCATACACCAAACAATATATCACCTTAAGAACAAAAAAATAAGCCAACAACAGAAACATGCACACTAACAATTCCCACAAGAACAAAACATGATTTCTCAACATCCAATGCACAAAAACATCAATATATAGGTGAGAAGGATGTCAACAACATGTTACTCACCTTAGGAACAATTAATTAGGAGCTAATAGCCTCAATTGAAAATTTTGGCACACCTCCCCATGAATCGCTCTCGCCACCACTCTGCTGTCGGTCTGAGCTCGGGAGGAAGATGGGGTTTAAATCTTTTGGGCGGGAAGGGGTCTCTACAAGAGGTTCTACACACGAACCGCTTGGATCCCCACCTATAGAAGCGGTTCGTGTCTCGAACAGCTTCTAGATCTCTAAGCGATTCTGACACGAACCGCTTCTAGAGATGGGACTCGAAGGGTTCGCCTCAAGAACCGCTTCTAGAGACCCTCCCGCCTTGGTGCCACTTAACTTGTGGCACGTAGAGCACAAGCGGTGCGCACTACTACGGAAAGGGCATTTAGTACGGTTCAAAAGAGCCTTTAATCTTGGTTTTGAACCGGTGCGAGCTATCGGGGCCCGATGCTCAAAGGCATCGATCCGGTTCCACCCGATGATAGAGTATCGATGCGGTTCAAGTCATCACGTGGCGTAGCGTCGGGAACCCCGAGGACCACATCGATGCGGTTGGTGTCTCCAACCGATCGATGAACCCTCATCGATACCGTTGGTTTCTCCAGCCGATCTCGATGTTTAATATATATATAGGTCTATTTCTCCAGTAGCTATTATATATATGTGTGTGTGTTAAATCACAACTAATTAAAAGCACAGATAATCAATCATGCACTTTGCCTGATAATTAAATCACTGAACATTCATTAACAAATTTAATTACATCTAATGTATTAAAATATGTACACATATTTGTTCTTCTGCTCATCGTCTAATGTATCAATATATATGTACACAACTTTAATTACAACTTTAGTATTTTTTTCCTTCTGTTCATCGGGATCTTTTACGCGCATCGCTCTTGCTAGCCGTAGATGTCGACCCCGACAGTTCACTGGTCCTTATCGAAGGGCACCACCTGTTAAAATTTCGTTCGTGAAACTCGCCTTTTGGATTTACGACCTCATCGTAAATAAAGCCGATTTAGTTGTTCTTGGATTGCTCTCACTCGTCTTGGCGAGAGTTCGAACCTTGTTCCGCCAAATTTTGAGGCACCTATCGTTAAGTCATTAACTAATCAATACTTGAATTTGTACAAGATATAAGGAGTACCTATACGTCATTAAAGCTAGTAATTATATTTACTCACCCCCTTGTTGCCTTTTAGCATGCGGTTGGCGGCTCCGGTTTGGGTGTGCATAAACTCGCATACATAGTAGCCGCATAAATTATTACCCGGCGGCTGAGTCAAGATCTGCGGTGGAAAAAGTTGAAAGCGTGAAATGAATGCAAGGAAATTAAGTTAACTAACTAAAAAGCTAGCATTATGATATCGTGCACCGCAGTGGCAATTGTAATGTCAAATTTCTCCTTGAATCGCCCACGTTTTTAGCACGGAACCGTGTGAATGCACTACACATGTGATTCTGAATTGTACATGATTAGAATTTGTTTCAAATTGAAGGAAATAGAACTAATACGATAATGAAAGGAACAAGAATTAATACCGTTGAGCATGTCGATAAAGTTTTGACACTTTTCAAGCTGGTCTCCTTTATGAGTCCATAATTGTGATCAAGCTACGGTCTAGCTCGATCATAAGAAGAATCCAGTGAAAACTATATATAGATGTGTCAACATAGATAACTAATTAGTTCTAACATCGTGTTATGAAAAAGGAGTAGAATGAGGTGGTCCGCTTGGATATGCAGCTCACAAGGTGTCCGCTGTCTGATGTCGTCTATGGGATACTTGTCCAAGTCAAACCCAAATTGACCCACCGAAGCCTTGTTGCCATTGCCGGAGGGGCTAATGATGTCTGAATTACTTGGAGGTTCTTGGCCTGCTCGCATGTTGTTGGCTCAAGGCTAGCTACACCTCTCTTGGATCTCTTCTTGCATTCTCTCATTTGTTTGATTCAGCGTTCTTCAAGCGCACTAAGGTTGTTGTGTCTGTCGAGCCTTGCTCCTCGCCCAACTCCTATAGGTCTCGGCGTCTGGCGAAACCAACCTTCAAGGGACAACGCCGGCGCCTCGTGTACGTCCAGGGTGCTCTGGATTTTGCAAGGCCCTTGTTAGCACGTCGTTCTCCCTGTTTGGCACAAAGCTACCCTGGGAAGTCTCCTCGATGGACTATACAAGCCTTACGCCACATCTCTTAGCACCTCCCCAAACCACAAAGATTGCCGTTATCATCAAGGGCGCCGCCGTGAGCATAGAACCAATGCTTTGCTCTGTCGGGCCAATCCGTTGTTGCGGGTGCGACACCCTTCGCTAGCGGTCTGTTCCCTCTTCTCCCATTTTGGTATTGCATGGCGGTAACCACGGGGCGAGTCGGTGGTGATAATTCTTCTTCATGCATTGACTTATTCTTCTCACTCAAACTTTGACCTTCGTCCAAGTCTTGTATTTCTAAACGCATCCTAGTGATCTTGCAACTTTGGGTGCTTGTTGAAGTCGAGCGTTCGATTCTTCTTGATATACTCCGTGTTGACTTCTTTTTATAAGTGCGGAATCGACCGCCATCTTCTTGAGAGTGTAACTCTTCACCTTCTCTTCGGTCCCTTGGGGAAGGTGAATGTCTCCTTCACATCGTTCCAAAGCATGTTCTTCGTATCTTGAGGACTGATCCCATTTTGCTATGCTAATTGCCACGTGGTCCCTAACGTGGGCGCCGCATGCCGAATTGAGCAGCCCAAGTGCCCCGAGGGTGCAAGAGGTCGGCCGTCTCGCCGACCGGTGATAACATGTCTTGCCTTCTTCTTCTTGCTTGGACCTCGTGGCGTGATTGCTGCTGGTTGACCGATCTGAAAGCATGGTACAATCATGAGCGGGTCGGGATGTTGGCTTAGCATGGTAGTGGAACCGACAATCATGAGCGTGTTGATTGTTACCTCGCCGGCCTCATCGTGCTCTGCTGACCTCATCGGCCTCGGTGGCCTCGGCGGACCATGAGGGCGGTCTGAGTTCCGCCGTCTCATGATCATCACCTCCATAATCAAACTTCTCATAAATTCTTCTTCGTCCATAAATGCGTTTCTTAGGCTAGAAGAAGCACTCAAAATTAACGAAAATAGATCACATTTCATGTAAAGGCGATGGTACTACTCTAAAGCGGCGTGGAAGGCGGTGGGAAGAGGCGGTAGAGAGGATGGGCGGCGACGCCGAAGATGTTCCGAATGTGAATCGGCCAAATACTATCGACAAGTATACTTATACGATGGTAATTTTGCTAGAGTTGAGAGGAAATCACTACAGGAAATGACATCAATGTCGTCGGCCAAAATATCTGTGTCGGCGGTTTTATAACCGACGACAAATATCTGCTCTGTGTCGGCGGTAACATATTTCCCCGATGACATACATACTCCCTGGCACGTTGACTAGTCGGCGCGGGCAGGATTTTGAATTTTGTTTCCCGCTAAAAGAACCTATGTCGGCGGCCAAAAGTATGCCGACGACATAGTCCCTACTTGTGTCGGCGGCATATATTAAGCCGCCGACAAAAGTTCGGTCCCACATGGCAGTGAACTTCAAATTAAGCAGGTCCACATGACAACACCGGCACTTATGTCGGCGGTAAAAAATATGCCGATTTAAATTGTTAATTCAAATGGGATTAAAAACATTTTTGTTGTTTTTAAAATTTAGAAAAATGAAATATAGCATTTAGAATGGTTATTACGTACTCAACATACATTTGTATGAAATGTGGTATATTTATTTTTAATTAATTGGTATGTGACGGTAGTGTGTTCAGTAAATTAAAATACTCTCCTACGAAAAATTTCAATTAATGCACATTGTACTGACGATGCACCACTGCGCGACCAAAAAATGAGGAATGACCTGCTGCATGTCGTAAAACCCTAAAATGACAATTCAAATGTCTTATTTGGCCCGTTTATGGTGACAATTTAAAATAATCGGCTGCTTGCAGGTGATAATTTCGTGTGTTTTACCTAGAAGCAGTTGTGGAGGTCGACCTTTTCGAGTCGAGTGAGGGAAAGTGTATGGATGAGCTAGGATGGTATTTGCCATGTTGTGGAGGTGCACAGAGGCTGGTTCGATTGATCTGCGGAAGGGCGCAGGACTATTGCCGATTTTGTTGGAGCCTCTGTGTCGGCGGCAATACTGCTACCGACGACAAAACGTATACAGTGTCGACGCTTATCACCAAACCGTCGATAAAGCTTGACATAAATGTCTCTATGTAAATCGATAGCTGATTCGGTAGGCGACCTGAGTGCGTGTCTCTGCCTGTGGGACCACCACTGCATGCTACGAAAAGTTTGCCGTCGACCACTCGATGTAAATCGGCTGTAATTGACCGCGACATAGGCCGTGTGTCTCGGCGATGGGACCAACAACGTATGTGTCGTCGGCTTTGTAAGGGCCGACGATATAGGCCATGTGTCTCTGCGGTGGGACCACCTAACGCCACTTAAATTTTGGGTCTAGGGTTTAGGGTCGATGTCGGCGGTTTTTGGAGGCCGCGACACAAGTCTTAATTTAACTTGGCGCCGCCCGTGCGCTAAGTCGAAGAACCTTAAGTCTGCTTGCCGCCAGCTCTGCGCCTGCCCGCTTCGTCCTCACACCGCCTCCTCCCAAAACACCCGCCGCCGTGCCTCCTCCTCCTCCGGGCAGCCCGCCTCGCCCCCGCTTGCGCCCTCCTCCTCCTCGCCGCGGCCGCCTCCTGCCCTGCCGCCTCCTCCTCACTCACCCCCTCCTCTGCTTGCGCCCCGCCGCCCCCTCACCCAGCTACCACCTCCTTCGCGCCTCGCCGCCGGCCGCCCTCCCCGCCCCCTGCCCCACCTCCTCCTCCTCGCCAGCCACCCCTCCTCTGCGCCCGCCCGCCCAGCCGCCTCCTCTGCTGCGCGCCGCCTGGCGCCCAGCTGCCACCTCCTCCGCGCCTCACCATGGCCGCCCCCCCATGCCCGCCCAGTTGCCTCCTCCTCCTCGCCGGCCTTGCCATCACCGCCTGCCAGCCGCCCAACCGACCTCCTCCGCGCCTCCTCATGGTCCGCCTTTGCTCCGCCTCCCGCCCGGCTGCCTCCTCCGCTCCTCCGGCGATTCCCAGGTTTGTTTTGAATGCCAATTGCTAAGTATGTGATAAGAGCTCATAACCATGTTATCATTTGATTATGAATGCCAATTGCTAAGGGAATGTTTGTGTAGGAACTGTTGGAATTCAAGTTCTTGTTTTGTTGACGCTGTATGTTTGTAGAAGCAATATCCCTATATTTTGGTATCGTGTAAATTGTTTCACTGCATGCTTGCTTGAGCTCTGAACTTCCAAAGTTGCAATTTCGGTGTAATTGTGTAAGCCATGGCATGTATGAAGAAGTAGCGGTGACATTATACTAAAGTCTTTGTTAGAACTAATCTTGTAAGGTAAACTAAGTCTTTGAAGGGATTATGCCTTTATCTTTAAATAAGTTTACGCAAGTTATATATCCTGTTATTTTTAATTATTTCTATGCATAAAATATTTCCCATTAGCTAAATTAGTATGTGTAATGACTAATTCTAGCCTATCTGAACAAGATGTGAATTATTTTTTTTTAATCTTCAATACATTTTGGTTCACTAAAGGTCCCAATATCATAGCATCAAAGCAAGGAGTGTGTGTTTGTAGCCCTTTGGGCATTTTTTTTTCGTTCCTAAAGGCGAGGATCTCTCTGGAAGCATATTGTTTAAAGAATAATCCTTTTGCATTCATGGATTAGTCTGTTCTATTTGGGTATTAGAATGCTATTACCGACTTAAAAAGATGGTTTATGTGTTCTATGGCAGCCCCCGACGACGCTCGGGCCGCCGCCGACGCTCCGCCTCCAACCGTGGGAGGTCGTCCACACCCGAACCACGCCGCCCCGGCTTTCCCCGAGCTCGTCCACGACGTCGGCCCCGCCCTCGTCCTCCTAGTCGCCATCTCCGGTTAAGGTAATCTCCGGTTGAATGAAATGTATAATGGTGTGATGAAATGAAATGTATATGCAGAATGTAGCCGAGCAAACCATATTAAATACTGTGCGTGGTTGATTATCGTTAGTTGCTATATATGGTTGTTATTATATTAAATCTTGTCTTTTGTCTCTTGAGTGGATGTCCTAGTTTTAGGGAGGTCTTTGCGAAATTTCTAATAATTTGATAAGTTCTTTGTATGTTAGCTTACTTTGCGGAATTATTCTAGCGTATTGTGCGCTTGTTGTTTGAGAGTGTAACATTCGTGACACGTGTAGAGTGCGTGATGATCGTGTCAACATCAAGCGAGCGAGTTAAACCTGTTCGGGCGCATATTTTAAATAAGGAGCTCGAGCGGTGATTCGTTGGGTTCCATTACGAAAAGTGTTGCGCTCGAGCTGTCCACGTTTTGGACAGCCCACGGATGTCGCTTGAGTCATGAGTGGTCGTGACACGAGGGTGTACGGGTTGGGATTCGGCGGTATTTCCTTGTCGTTCTCCTAGTGCATAACATAAGTGGTGCGCCGTGCCGTCGTTGCACTCGGAGAACAACGGGTTATGCTCTGGAATTGACCGAGCACCCTCGTGCCCGACCACCGTCTAAGCCCACATCGATGGTGGGTAAGCCCTCCTATTTAGCAAGGCTTAAACTGTCTAAATCTGAAATTTGGATGCATGCATTGGCGTTATGTAGTGGCGATCTTTGGATGGAAGATCGGCGGTGGATGTACGATGGTTGGATGAAGTCCGGGAGACACTGCGGACGAGTGGATCGAGAAGGCTAGAGCATTCGTGGATGATGCTTTCGAAGATTCCCGACCCTAATGTGATGGTGTGTGGTGTCCTTGCGCGTGCTCGAACAGAGAAGAGGACCAAGAAGGATATTAGCTATCACCTATGTAGGCATGGCTTCAAACCAAATTACTTTGTATGGGTAGCTCATGGCGAGAGGAAGCGTCCGGCGCCGGTGTGTGGCCCTGTGGATTTTGAAGAGGGCTACGACGAAGTCGAAGTTGATAGATTAGACGAGCTCACGGATGATGTGGCTCGGGCTTACGATCTCTCCCCCGAGGAAGAGTCCGAGCCACTTGCCGAACAATTCGAGAAGCTCCTTGATTCTGCCAAGTTGCCGCTGCATGAGCATACCGATGTGACTGTACTCTCGGCAGTGTCGCGTCTAATGGCGATGAAGACCAAGTACAACCTGTCAGCCAATTGCTTCAACGACCTTTGCAAACTGCTGGATAGCCTCCTTCCGAGTGGACACAAGATGACTCCGAATCTTCTGAGTCGAAGAAGCTTCTTCGCGTGTTAGGCATGCCATGCGAGAGGATAGACTATTGCCCAAAGTTCTCGCATGCTTTATTGGAAGACCGATTAAGGGTGACTCACTTTGTAAGCATTGTAATGAGAGTCGATACGAGGAAGTTAAATGTACAGAACGTGGAATGAGACAGACGACGGTGGCCCGGAAAACATTCCGTTTCTTTCCGATCACTGAACGTCTGCAGCGTCTGTACATGTCCAAGGCCACGGCGAGACACATGAGGTGGCACAAAGAGGGCAAGCGTAGAAAGGAGGGCATGATGATTCATCCGTCTGATGCAGAAGCTTGGAGGCACTTTGACCAACAACACCCTGAATTTGCGGCGGAGCCTAGGAATGTGCGTATAGGCCTCTCGACCGACGGGTTCACGCCATTCAATATGATGGCGCACCCGTACTCGTGCTGGCCGGTGTTCGCAATCCCGTACAACCTGCCGCCTCAACTCTGCTTGAAAGAAGAGTACATGTTTCTTTCTGTTATAATACCTGGGCCTAAGTCTCTTGGAAAAAACTTAGATCTATTCATGCAACCTCTGGTAGAAGAGCTGACTGACCTGTGGACTAAAGGAGTCTTGACACATGATAGCTACAAGGGGAAGAACTTTAGGATGCGTCGATACACACGTGGTCAATACATGATTTTCCCACGTATGGCATGTTCTCGGGGTGGAGCACGCATGGAAAGTTGTCATGCCCTATATGCTGCGTAACAATCGATGCTTTCACCTTTGAAAAATGGGGTAAGTCTGTTGGTTCATTGTCACCGTTGTTTCGGGGCAAAGCACCCATTTAGGAATCAAAAAGGCATTTCGCAAAGGCAAGACTATGAAGAAGGGCCACCGAGCGTTTGAAGTCACGAGGATATCATCGACTGGCATGACGATCTAGCGGATATCGGGTATGTGAAAGACTATGGTGAGGAGCACCATTGGACTCATAAGTGCAGCATCTACAACCTTCCTTATGCAAAAGACCTGAAGCTACCTCACAACATCGACGTGATGCACCAAGAGAAAAATATGTGCGAGTCGATCGTGAACACAAACCGGGACATCCCACGAAGACTAAAGATAACAAGAAAGCACGTGCGGATCGCGCTCGATATGTGATCGGCGGACATGAACCTCGATGAGAATGGGAGGAAACCTAGGGCAAAATTCGCCTTACACGGGCAAGTAAGCGATTCTTGATTGGATTAAGGAAAAGGTTAAATTCCCAGATGGTTATCGGCGAACCTTCGACATGCCGTTAGTATAGAGCAATGCAAGTTAAATGGGATGAATGCCCACGACTACAAAGTCTTCATAGGCGTCTGTTTCGGTAGTGTGGCGTGGATATGTTGACGATGATATATGGATCACTTTGGCGAGCTTAGCTTCTTCTATCGAGAGCTCTGCGCAAAAGAGATATCCGCGATCGAGGATGGAGGAATTGGAGAAGGACATTGTTGTAATACTGCAAGTTTTATTTTTTTTCCCCTAGCCCTTTTATTTAGTGCCTCCTCTATTTGGGTTATGTATAAAATAAAAAGAGAATGGAGAGGGAGGGCCGGGTCCAGTCGCCATCTCCTTTTTCTTTTTCCCAAGCGCGTGTGCGTCCAGAGCCGGCCGTGCCTGCCTCCGACCGACCTCGCCCGTGTGCGCCTCCGGCCGGCCCGCCCGCGCCTCCCGGCCGCCCGGCCAGCCCGGCCGCGTCGCGCCACCCTCGCCCGCCCTACGCCCGCTTTGGTGAGCTGCGCTCGCCCTCGCCCGCGCTGGTGCGCCGCGCCCGTCTGCGCTGGCCGGGCCACCGGCGCCTCCCGGTGGGGCCTTCTCGGCGCCTCTCCCGTGGCGCCTCCTTCAAGCCTCTCCTCCACCTCCCTTTCCTCCATGAGTGAGATTGGAGGTAAAACCCTAGGTCTTTGGGGATGTTAGTGCTTGCATGCAAGGTGTTTGTATTAATGCCAAGCTAGGTTTTCATGAGAATGTTTGGTATTGCTTGCGACTTTGATTCGATAAATTGTGAGCTCGAGTCTTGGCATATTTGAAGTAGATTGTAGTCGTAGTTGAAAGTGAAATTGATCGTGATTGTTCTTTCTCGAGACCTTGATGGTGTATGTGACTCGATCTTTTTCTTTGTGCATGAAATGGAAATGCTATGGGAGTTTATGTGTTGTGATTCGTCCCCTAGTTAATCGTGAGCTAGATATGTTTAATTTTATCTTTAATAGTCAGACATTTGAGCTATTTTGTGACTGTGGCTTATAAGGTATTCATGTGTTTTATGCATAACCTTGATGTTGAGTATATTCATGTATGCTTGTTAGGAATCTGTAAATTCTGTATAATGTCATCCTTTATGAAACCTGTCAAAAATATTGGGGTGAGCGGTGCCTTATTGATGTCATAAACCCATAAAGGCTAGAATTGTAACTCTAAATTAAATTGCTTTCTCTTTTGATGCGATGAACCATAGGCAGAATCGTCTTTGCTTTATTTAAAGTCATGTCTAGGAAACGGGAATCAATAATTTTATCATTTGAGCTTGTGCTGATTTATATTAAAGTTGACAACCGACACCAATGTTAGGCTGTGGCGAGGACTACTGGAGTAGATCACGCTTGTAGATAGATCTAGTTGATGCAAACACCGTCGTCTGAGAATATTTAGGGTTTCGGTAGAAATTGTGATCTTAAGCTATTGTGTAAGTTTTGCTTGAGGTTGAATTAGAATCTTCCGAATTCACAGATAAAGTGGGAGAATTTCTTGTAGATCATGATAATGTCTTCAAATGCTTAATTCGGATTTGAATTGAATTAATTATGAGAAGTTGAAGTGAGCTATCCAGTTTTAGTAAAAACGTTATGAACTTGGTTCATTGAAAAAAATATGGAGTTAATTGAGTGTAATTATGAATGTTTAGCTGATTTGAATTGAATGTTGAACTTTCTCGCTTGCTATTGCTATTTCCAGGTAGTGGGTCTTGAGGTTGCCTCGACCCACATCACTCCGTCTGCAATAAAAAGGCAAGTGCACCCCTAGAGCGTGATTAGAGTGTTAAATGCTTTGTTTGCGATAAGATTATGAAAATTCTAATGGTTTGGTTATGTTTAATAGTATATCTACAAGTTGTTTTTAGTATGATGATGAGGATGGATGAATGTTAGCAAATTGGTATGTAAGTTATTCCATTCCCATTTATCGTATTGCTCTACGAATTGTACGAATGAGTATGGTTATGTTGATGTGTTGATGCAAGTGTAGGGACAAGCTTGCACTATAATCACCTGGTTGGTCATATCTGTAAATTTGATCTATTTTATAGAAATTATGTGTGATGCCTTTCCCTGAATTTTATTCATGACTTTATTTACTCTCGAATGAATCACACTGGGGCAATATTAAGTTAATTGGTACTTCCATATTGGTTATGGCTATGTGTGGTGAAAATGAATGAGGGATGAAATGCATTCACGTCAATTGCATAATTGCATTCACAATGGACGAGGCGTCCCATGTTGATCTTGAACCTCGGTGCTCACCGTAGTGAGCACAAAAGTCCTACTCGTAGTCCCATCCACGGATGGGAGCGAGTCGATAAGTAGGCCCGCCACAGGATGGTTGGGGCCGAGGGTGCACACCGAGCGGGTGTGCACTCACTATACTGAGTATCGCTATGACAATGTGCATTATGAGCATGCATGGTGCATTCAATTTATGATTCATGAGAAAGAGGATGAGAGCATAAACGCATTGCATTGTGTATTTCAATTGATAAATTGTTAATTGATGAGAATGGAAACGACATGTTGAGGATCGAGACATGGAATCATCCTGGAATAATTAGTGAGGCATGAGTAAGGTTTAGTTACGTTTCCGAGTTGGATGTGATAGGTGGGACTAGCTATTACTTCTTTTACTGGATGATTTAAATTAAGTAACGGTTATGTCAAGTGATGAAGTAATTGTGTTCTTACGGTTGGATCTATATGAATTCAAACTGCTTCTTTCTATTTACGGAAGTCAATTAAAGAAACTGTTACGTTATGTCTTGAAGTACTTGTATTCTAGTCGAATTCGTTGCTTTTCATACTTAAATTGCACTTTGCTGAGTCTTGGACTCACGCTTGATTGTTTTCTTGTTTTAGGTACCTTGAAGCTGGCTCGTCGGGTTGGGAGTAGAATCACGTGCACGACTTCGGTCTCCAACATTCTACTTAATCGATTCATTAATTTGGATGTAATTAATGCGGTTGTATTGTGTTGTCCGTTGTGGTGGGTTTATTAAACGTGTTGGATGTGCGATGGATTAGCTAAGGACCTGCTAGAATGATATTATGATTGCTATTGTTCTTTTGTCTGCTGAGTGGATGTCCTCTGTACAAGAGAGGTCATGCCGAAATTTCGAACTTTTTGCTGTCTTAGTTTTCAGCCGGTTTTAGGGTTAGCAGTTGTTTTTAGACAATTCTGTTGAGTTGTCATTTGAGTGTTTAGAGTTTTGGGTAGCATTCGCGGTGCATTGGTGCCGGGGTGTTACAATTGTCGTGCTTGTGACAAAGCTCGAGAAGATTTATGTCCCTGGGTTTTTCATTTGCATGCAACATCTACTGGTTCATCTGCCATATGAAGCAAAAGTTGGGGGCGCGCGGATTTAGGTGGATGTATGCCGTGGGCGCATGATGAAAAGTCTTAGGCGAAGGTGAAGAACAAAGCACGAGTCGAAGGCGATATGCGAAGCTTGGTGATTCAGGAGATCGCCTACTTCACGGACAAATACTTTGCGACAAAAAACAAGGTACATGTGCCACAACCAAGGTATAAGAAGGCATGTCGCAGAAGTACTTCCAACTTGGAGGTGTTCCATGATCAAGTTGGATGCAATGTCGGCAAAAGCACCACACGTGACTTGGACCTTGAAAAGGATTTGATTCGATTGTATGTGTATGACAACATGGATGAAATGAAGGTGTACATCGAGTAAGTCAATAAATGTCTGAAATAAGTCATAAATCGTACTTATGAAATAAATGTCTGAAATAAATATTAAATCTTGTAGTCAATTTATTCAAGAAGAGTGGGAAGGATCGGTGAACCTTGGCGAACAAATTGACAATCTGAAGCAGGCGAGGCCGTGGACAAGGCCGTCCAAACTTTCTAACCTGGTTTCATTACCACGTAACCTTCTTCCTCTTATACAAGTTCACTTAATTTACAAATGTATGGCATTTATTCCTTAATGAATTTTGCCTCGAATGCTTGTGCGATGTCAAAGACACCGCAGCGTGCTGCGATCTCCGACAAATGTCACGTGGATGCAGTAGTAGAATTAAGGTCCATGGATGCTATGATTGCCATGGATATCGATTTCGATCCGGCGGTGAGTCAGCTCGCCCCAATGCAACTACGGTGAGCAATGGCGTCGTGAGTTATGTCACCGATGACTCGTGGTCGGACATAGAGTACTATGGGATCATCGAGGATATTGTAGAAATTTCGTATGAAGGCAACAAAGATCTCTCGCTCGTGCTCTTTCGTTGCAGATGGTTCCATCCAACTAGTGGGGTGCGGCGTACTCCAAAACTAGGACTAGTGGAGATCAATCATAAGAAGCTGTATCAAAAGCTGGCGTGTTCATTACGCCTGAACAGTCGAAATGGTGTTCTATCTGCCGTCGCCCACGAATTACAAAATTTGGTGGATTGTACATAAATGTTTTCCACATGGTAGATTGCCCGATCTCACGGAAGACGACTACGATTCTCACCCAGACGTGGAGGTATTCCAAGAACAAGAGTTACCAGGAGAGCTGCACGTCGATATTGGTGATGGGCTAGATAATATTTTGGGATCAGTATACCCATCTCATGTAGAAGGAGAAGAAGAGGAGGAAGAGGAAGAGGCAGAGGAAGAGGAAGAGGAAGCCGAAGAGGAAGAGGAAGAGGCAGAGGAAGAGGAAGCCGAAGATTTTTAAGCTATTTAATCTCAGCCGTTCGTTTTGAATCGCACGGATGAGATCGTGTCGAGTTTTCGCTAGTAGTATCGTGCCGCGTGTCGCACTGTGATTGGCTGCATGTCTCCACTGACGCCATGACTTGTGTCATCTAGAGCACGGGCACAGTTTCGGCCGGTCCACAATGGACCGAGGCTAAGCCATGGACCAGGTCTATGCGTCGTGACGCGTGTCAAGCCGTGGTGCTGCCACGTGTCATGCTGACAACAACGATGACGTCATAATTAATTTTCAATAGAAAAATAATTGACCGAAAATCTAATTCTGTCTGATGTCATCAATAGCCATCTTGGCGTCATAAATATGAATTTCCGTAAGAAAATAATTCGGATAATTCGGATTTTCTGATTTTTAGTGTTTTCCAATTATTTTAAGCTTTGATTGGCTATATTTTTTGTGTCCGAACTCTGATTGAGGTGATTCCAGTCTCTAAATTTTTTTAAAATTGTGCTCTATTTAGTGGTGAATTTTATTTAATTTTTGGAGTTGATTTTACTCTCTATTTTGGTCATTTATTGCTTTCTCTTTCGTTGCGCGTAGACATTGAGTTGCCCAGTGAGTTCATTATTGAGGAGCCAACACTTGACTAGGTTTTAGAACAGGATCCAAACCCCTTTGAAGGCAAGTCGTGCTTTGATCATGTTGAACCTATGCTTTAAATATTATGTTATTTCAATGTATCGTATGTTATTTCAATTATCAATTGTTTTCCATACGTTGAGAGTAGCTAATCGTCAACATGAACTACATCCACCTTGCCATATTGTATGCCATATCTCATTTGTCACCCTAGAATGGTTCAATATTAATTGGTAGCTATAATTGCCAATATGGGTAGTTAGAACGCAAATAGAATGCTTAGCCATGCAACGAGTCATCATTTCATGAACAAATGATTAATCTTGCTTAATGATTATGGAACATGTTTATTAAATTGTGTATCGGGTGTTGTCACACAATGTTGGTATTGTTGATGGCACGTGGTGCATGGTAAATCAATTGGGGTGGTAAAATGATTTAGACTGAGACAAGTGGCAAGTATTTGTGGTAGGCCAATGTGGCACGTGGGTGGTCGCCTTTGCTTTTTATGATATTTGTGGTTTATGGACATTTTTTGGTTAGTCTTGCCTTGGTCAATTCAAGACTTAACCTTGCAGGAATTTGAACTGAGTCATTCATACAACCACAAGTCTGGAATGGGACAGACCTAGCTGATTAATTTGCTGAGTCTAAACTTTAGTAATATTGTGGTGGTGTGAGGCCCGGGTAGTGGTTACCAGTCCTCGCACGGGTTGGCTCACATGGCGCAAGAGGGGGGCCTTGGATGTGGTAACCAGTCCCACAAGTGTTGAAATCTTAGCGAATAATACTGGGTTTAGATAGGCATTGAAAAAACTTTGTTATAATCACATGCCTTTGTGGTGTATGATTATATCTTTGTGGGTAAAGTGTATAACCTCTGCAGAGTGTAGAACCTATTCGAATAGCCGTGCTCGTGGTATTGAATGTTGCTCGGTAATTACAGTCAAGGGTTAGATTTTGTCAAAACAAATGTGGGAATGGGACGTTGGAATGAGGAAATAGGTGGTGAATTGGTCATTGAAAACAAATTTGAAACTTATTATTGTTATTATTTGCTTTACTGTCTTTTCAATCTATTTATACTATTTCTTTCACAAATGTTGTTTATCCAAAGTAGCCTTGTAGCCTATCCTTTGTACTAAGCCATGCAGGTAGTATATAGACTTGCATTCTGTGCACGCTTGTTGAGTGCTTTATATACTCACTCCTTGCTACCAAACATCATCAGTTGGTGAAGAAGCAATGTCTATTTTTAAGGAGTTCCACGAGGAGGCGAACAATTAGGGTGCGAACCTTATCAGTTGCCTATGGCAGTTGAAGGATTTCTCGCTTTTGATTATTTACGCTATAGTTTATTTATTTACTTTTAGTCTTAGCCCTACGTGGCGTATTCATATAAAGTGGACTATAAGGTTGTTCAATAGTTACATTGAACTTGGTAAAGTCTTTATTATATTATCGCTGAGTATGATTGTGATATTCATCTATGTTGAGTCTGTGTGCACTAAGCGTGATCTGGACTAGTGCGGAATATCTGAGAGGATCTGGATTTGCATATTCGGATCCCGACAAAACCCTAAAAATACTGAGCAGGTTGAGGCTCTCTGTTCTTATATATTTAGCGAAATTGATCATCACAATTCGTTTGTGGATAAAATAAATGCGTGATGATATAATCATGACGGTTTTGTCCACAAATCGTCTGTGACATCAGTGGCATCACAGACGGTTTGTGGATTAAACCATCTGCGATTATATCATTATAAACGGTTTAATTCACAAACTGTCTGTGATGTTCCCAAAGCCCTTTGTCTTCCCAAGACAGGCAAAGTGTTTCGAGTTGATTGTTTCATGTTCCGAGAGAATTAAACCATCTATTCAAACCTCGGGCAGTACCGCTCCCTCTACCTCAAGCGTCGTCGTCGGGTAGAAGCATGCTCTGCCAACATCCTCCGACGACGACCACGACGACGATAGCTATGACTCGTCGGAGGGCTATCGTGACGACTAGCAGCTGGACGATGACCCAGATAGAGCCGATTCGGCGAGGACCACGACGATCGCGATGGCGACTCGACAACGACTCGGCGGCAGCGAGACCAGATTGACTAAGTAGTGTTTCCCAGTAGATGGAAATTTTTGTATATTTATTGTGATGCTTATATATCTATGATGTTTCGTTTTATTGTTCCGAATGATTCACGAGCGGTTTGTGGATAAAATAAATCGTGATATTTCATCATCACAGACGACTTTATCCACAAACCGTCTATGAAGCTCTCACTTTCATCACAGACGGTTTGTGGATGAAACCGTCTGTGATGATCCGGCATCATAGACGGTTTTCATAAAAACAGTCAGTGATGACGTGTCTAATATAACCCCCTTTGTAGTAGCGTAAGCATTAACTGTTCCCTGACATATGGTCTATTGTTATTATTATTATTATTATTATTGTTGTTGTTGTTGTTGTTGTTGTTGCTGTTGCGACAACCCTGACCCATTCACCTTAAAAGAGCATATGTCACCCTGCAAGTTGGTAGTAGTTGCACTGATTTGTTTTTTCTGAGACCAATAATTGCACTAATGTGATTCCCGCGAGAACAATGGCGCCACAACCATCAAGTATTACTATCTAAGCTAATCTTAACGAATCTGAGACTAATTAGATGGCTTAATATTCGCTCCTCATGGGTCACGTTGGAAGCCAAGTCAATAAGAATTGATTTTTTTTTTCACTTGTTTGAATTGCTCATGTCTTCAGAAAAAAGTATTGAGCTCAGACGGCTTGACGTCTTTAGAAGTGTGAAATGATATCAACATGGAGATTTCCATTGTGTGCTGTCCATTACACAGAACTAAAGAGTTGCTTTATCATTTATCTTGTAAAAATTGTTCCCGGGATTAGAAAGGCTGCAAAATGTTAGGGATGTCACTGTTGCCTCAGCAATCTATTACTCATGAAGCTTATCTAACTCAGTTGTATGCACGTAAGGTGACATTGTTATCCAGTGTGTGTATATATTCGTTGCTTCTGCTGTTTGTCCTTCCATCTGCCGCATTCGAGCTTATATTGTTAAGATCGCCAGCTGATTGCCCAGAGTTGACATTGCAAAGGCACACTTATCTCACCATGTAGCCAATCATCTTTGCCCAACACTGTTGCTCCTTATACAATTGCTCTGGTTGATCAAGCAGCTCCATCGCTCAACAAGACCAAATAAGGGCCCCATGTCATGCAAGTTCAATAGAACAAGTTACTCGTGTTTATTCTTTCTTCAAATCGGCATGTTACACGATGGCTGATGGCTTCAACCAAACAGACTGTGATGATGCCTCTCAACAAAGAAAAATGCTATGTTAAATCAGGATAGAACCGCGGTTGGAGGCATCAACAAAGAAAAAATGCTATGTTAAATCAGGATAGAACCGCGGTTGGTAGAAAGCACTACTACAGAAAAAAAACATCACGGACGGTTCGGAGCCGTTCTCAAAGACGGTTTTCCTCCAAACCATCTCTAACCACGTGTTAGTGATAATCTTTGCACATCACAGATAGTTTTCGAACCGTCTATGAAATACACATCGCAGACGGTTCTATTTAAGAACCATCTGTGATAATTGTATATCACCGATGGTTCTTACCAAGAATTGTCTGCGATATACATTTATTCGAACAGGCAGTGATAATATTTTTGAAAAATCATAACTTTTGCATACGGAGTCGGATGGAGACAAAAGTTATATGAAAATTGTAGCTCTCGATGAGATCTACAACTTTGTAGTTGACAACATTTTTATTTGAAATCATTTAAACATCCAAATAATCATTAAAACTTTCGGATATGAACAGACTATCACTGCCATAGTGGTAAATACAGGTTGGTCTAGGTGCAAATAAATTTATTTTTGATTTTACCAAGTGATTTTTGGATTTATACTATCACTGCCGGTTTTAGAACAAACTTACAGTGATACAGACTATCATGGCCGACCACGCACTGCCAGTTCCAATATCCGGCAATGATGCCTGTTTGGAAACGGCAGTGATGTGGTGTTTTGTAATAGTGAATTGTCTGTGATCACACTAGCTTAGCACTATAAAACTTGTGGTACATCTTCTAGATTTCCAAATTTGCCATGACTTGGATGCTTCAAATTTTGACTAACTCTATTTATCATCGAGAGTGCAACTCAACAAAAGAAGCATCCGATTGATTTTAATCCAGATGATATCATTGCCGATCCAGTGTATTGTGTACCAATTGAATATTATCCCAATGAAATTAGAGTTCAAGTAAAGGAGGGCATATTTGTTAAAAGGTTCAACTCGACCATTTGACCATCTTTTTCTAAACAAAACGATGGATTGTTGAAGATGTTTTCAACAATCATGCTTCGACATATTTGATTGGTTGGAATATAGCATGTCAACGGATGGCACCATTTGTGTCTATACCATTTGTGTCTATTGCTTTCTTTTCAAAAGTCCAACACATCCTAAATATTTTAGCAATGATGCATTCACAAAAAATATGTTAGTTAATTGGAGGAATGCTAAGAGAAGCTTGAATGATCATGTTAACAAATATTATCATGCTGAAAATAACATAGCTGCATCCTATAAACATGAAAACCAGAACCATCATCACTAGCCAAGTTTTTTTATTAAAAAAAGTAAGGAGGAACCATACACCCTTTGGTCTTTGGTTACAGAAGAAGCCAGAACCACATATTATCATACCTGATCAAATGGATTGCTTTCCAGATAAGTGTGTAGACTCTTTCAGCTTTAGCCCATTCACCCTTTGCTTCAAATAGCAAAGCTTCCAGACGGCCTGCCTTTTTGAGCAAGGTCATTTCAACATATACAGAAAATGGCCATAAGAACCAACATCATATGACTTAATAGATAGCGATCTTTTGTGCACTTAAATAGAGAATTAAGGGGTTTTGGTGTTAGGTGTATCCAGATTTTTGTGTAAACTAGGATTTAGGTAATTGGTCCTTAGTTAATAAACATGTCACATGTGTCACCTTCAATTTCCTACTACGCATTGCCCTCCTACTTTATACCAAATAATGTCCATGGTTTACAGTATACAGTGCTTAAATCGATAAAAAAATAGTTTAGAACCAAAAATCAATTATGTTTTCTAGTATGGTCTAAGCTTCTTATATATTCTATAAAACTCGTTGTAAATTTGTAAAAGATTGGCAATTGAATTTTGCATAGCTATTTTTCGAAACAATCCAAGTACAGATACTTCTAGAACCATCGAGAGCGCAACTCAACAAAAGAAGCCTCCGATTGATTTTAATTCAGATGATATCATTGCCGATCCAGTGTGTTGTGTACCAATTGAATATTATCCCAATGAAATTAAAGCTCAAGTACGGAGGGCATATTTGTTAATGGGTCAACTCGACCATTCGGACATCTTTTTCCAAAGAAAACGATGGATTGTTGAAGATGTTTTCAAGAATCATGGTTCAACATATTTGATTGGTTGGAATATAGTGTAACGGATGCCACCATTTGTTTCTATCGCTTTCTTTTCAAGAGTCCAACACATCCCAAATATTTTAGTATATTTGATTGGTTAGAATATATATAGCTTGTCAACGGATGCCACAATTTGTTTCTATCGCTTTCTTTTCGAGAGTCAAGCACATCCCAAATATTTTAGTAATGATGCATTTAGAAAAATATGTTTGTTAATTGGAGGAATGCTAAGAGAAATTTGAATAATCATGTTGGTGGGCCTAATAGTACTTACAACTTTTGTAGGCAAGCATGTCATGGCAAATTTGGAGCATGCAAGTAATGGTAAATTTGGAGCATTCAAGTCATGGCAAATTTGGAGACTTAGCCAAAATTGAAGTATCCAAGTCATGGTAAATTTGGAGCATCAAGTCATGGTAAATTTAGAGCATCCAAGTCATTTTAAACACGAAGACTTAGCCAAAATTTGAAGCATCCAATTGTGGCAAATGCCATGCCATGGTAAATTTCAATCGTGGCAAATGCCAAGTCAAGGTAAATTTTGAGACTTAGCCAAAATTTCGTGTTATATTTGGAGCATCAAGTCTTGGTAAATTTGGAGACTTAGCCAAAATTTGGAAAATTTGAAGCATCTAAGTCATGGCAAATGCATGGTAAATGGAGCGTAGCCAAAAAAACTAGCTACATGAAATGGGTTTGAATGCAGCGTGCAGTATTTTATTATCTTTGAGATGAATCAATACTTACAAGCTTCGAAATAGTCATTTTTGAAAAGACATATTGAAATGGAACAGCATTTAGTTTCTGCACTAGTGCGAGCATGAACATTGTAGAGGACTGAGAACAAACATAGGTCATAGTAGAGGAAATAAAATACATTGTACAGTTGGTTGCCACAACCAATATGCGCACCTTATTAATTGGAAAAGACACGGAAGCAAAGAACTACAAAATCCACACTAGAGGCATCATTGTTTTGTCGAGCTGGTATGCTGAGATCAGTCCATGCTGATAGCAAAACAAAGAGAAATACTGTCATCCAGAGAGTTTAATTACTCCAATAAAAAACATGTTAACAAATATTATCGTGCTAAAACTAACAAAGCTGCATCCTATAAACATGAAAACCAGAATCATAATCACTAACCAATTGTTATTAAAAAAAAGGTAAGGAGCAACCATACACCCTCTAGTCTCTAGTTGCAGAAGAAGCCAGAACCACATAATGGATTGCTTTCCAAGACAAGTGTGTAGACTCTTTCAGTTTCAGCCCGTTCACCCTTTGCTTCAAACAGCAATGCTTCTAGATGGCCTGCATTTTAGAGCAAGCAGGTTGATTCAACATATACAAAAAAATGGCCATAAGAACCAACATCATATGACTTAACAGATAGTGATCTTTTGTGCACTTAAATAGAGAATTAAGGGGCTTTGATGTTAGGTGTATGCAGATTTTTGTGTAAACTAGGATTTAGGTAATTGGCCCTTAGTTAATAAACATGTCACATGTGTCAGTTAATAAACATGTCACATGTGTCACCTTCAATTTCCTACTACACCTTGCCTTCCTACTTTAGACCAAATAATGTCCATGGTCATAGCAAGCCTTCTCTCGTAGAATTAAGAAAAGCTATACTAATATATTGCAGTCCTTGCGTATTTTTCTCTAACTGAAGTGTTCTATCAAGTTCAGAGTTCAGTCCCTTGAAGAGTGTACCATTCCTTCAGAGTTCAGACCCTTGAAGAGTGTACCATTCCTTAGTATTTACATTAATACCTTACTACTAGAGCATGTGGGTTTTAATTACAAGTATTTACTGATAGTAGAGAGAAACTTCATGTTGGGTTTTCACAAAATAGACCAAAATCGTGCTCTGGTAACCTTTTTTTTTGATAATGGAAGACTTTTATTAATTTCAAGAGCATTACATCGAGATAATACAAGTTCTTGAAATTGCTTCTGGCCTCTGCTTAACGTGAAGCACACAGCCAAAAAAGAATAAAAGGGAACACGCACACTCTAGTGACAAGCAATCCGAAGACTAGACCGCCACCCATGCACCCGGGAATAGAAATCCTTGGCCACCCGAACCAAACATTGAGTAGCCTCCTCCAAAGTAGCTCGCATGTCCTCATACGCAACACAGCCCACATACGTAGCCAGTGGGTAATAGCAAAAATAACCTGCAAAGGAGAGATGGTTTTCTTTTGAAATACCCTAGCATTCCTGCATAACCATATAGACCAACACGTAGCTATAGCACCAAGAAGAACTAAGTTTCTAACACTTCGATCAAAACCCTCTAACCAACTTCCAAACATACTATCAGCGACGTTGGACTAGATATTTGAAAGGACAAATATATTGAGGTCCAAATTGTGTGTGCAAAACGGCAATCAAAGAACAGACGCCTAATTGTCTCCGGTTCTGACAAAAGCAACATGTTTTGCAACCTTGCTAATTTTGTGGCCAATTTTGAATATTTAAATTGGGTACATGAAAATCATCGTGAAAATTAATCTCGAGAAGTACTTTCATAATATTATAATTTTTTGGATTTTATAAATATATTATAATAGAGATTAGTGGTCAAATAAGCTGTGTTTTGAAGACCTTGTCAATACCCAAAACGACAACTATCTGTGACCAGATGGAGTAGTATTTGATAATTATCACATGCATGTAGATGCCAAAGCAGCCTCTATAAATAGATGGCATGCGGGTCTAGGTTCACCACGCACCAATTCAGTAGCAGTCGTTTCTCCTTGTTCCGTGAGAAAAATCAAATATAGCTAGGAAGAGCATGGAAGGCAAAGGTTTTAAGAGTGTGCTTATCAGTGTACTGATACTGGGTCTAGTTTTTCAGAATATCCAGGTGGATGCTAAGAGCTGCTGCCCATCCACAACAGCAAGAAATATATATAACGTTTGTCGTCTTAAACTCTCTGAGGCAATCTGTGCAAGACTCTCTGGTTGCAAAATTGTTAGCGGGAGTAAATGCCCGGCCGGTTTTGATCATCTCAGTTTTTCCGCACTCTGGTAAAATAATGGACCCGGCCATTATCTTTTTATTATTTTGTCACAATGAAGAAATTCCATTTTAATATATAGAAGATGTTTTGGCAGACGAAGCAGGTGTCATTGACTTTTGCAAGTTGGGATGTACGTCCTCCGTGTGCAACAACATAAACGCTTGTAAGACAAATTTATAACCATTTGCTAGCTTCTTGCAACTTGCTCCTTATTAACAAAGGTACGTTTTACGTACCTCTAATAATCTAAATTATTTTGGTTCCAGTAGCAGTTGGCAGCGAGGAAGTGAATGATGCCGTGGAACGTTGTAACGATGCATGCTACCGTTTCTGCACCAAGGATATAATTGGCATTCCGCGGTTGTTGCTTAATGCATGCATGGGGACCTCACATGCATGGAAGCCAAGGCCATGCATGTTGTCGTTTTGACTTCAATTATGGATATCGATCACATCAAACCAGTGTGCCATCTTATTTGCATCTCTCTTTCTTTCTTTCTTTTTCCAATTAATAAGGGTGGCTAGCTCTGATGCCATTTTCTTTCGAGAATGTGCTCATCTAGTTGTGTTGTATCCTTGGCTAATAAATTGTATTGTCATGATTTGTGTCGTTATTTAGTGTCTATTTTCTTTTATGTTTTTCAAAGTAATATAGTGGGTGTATTTTTTTTTTGGAAAAAGATATTTGTAGACGAAATCGGAGCAACTAGCTAGCACCAACGCATGATGAGCCAAGACAGTTCATATCAAGACAGATGTGCATATAAAATCGAGTTGCGTACCAGTGAAACCTATTTGTATATTGCAACATATGCGTAAGTAGCTACTCGTACTATCAATGGCTTAAGAAATACAAGAACAAGAGGTTTGTGAGAACACGTACTTGAAGTTCAAGGGCAGAAGTATGTACGGTTTGTAGTGTTGTTTCAACAATGCATGCAAAAGGTATCCCTCAAGTAGCGGTTTTTGCTTGTCGTATGACCAGATTTTCTCGTTGACAATGTGCGGGTCGATGAAGCCAACGTTACATTTGCCCGATCTTGTACATCGTTGTATCTCCATTCTACATAAGAAGGATAACTAAGTTAATTAGATTTTCAATTTTGTGGTGCGGGGAGGAAGCAAGCGGTAAACTTAGTAGATCGACACTTACAGACACCGGCGGGACATGAAAGACACGTTGACCTCGTCTCCTTGGTACACATGGTACAAGTCATCGAATTCGACCATAGTTACGTGTTTTTCCATGGAAGAAATACTCATCTTGGAAATGGAGGAGGAACATTTGCTCTCCTTTAGATGCCCTTTCCATGTACCATTCATGCATTTGACGCATCTTGGTTGGGAGATCTTTTATATCCTTTGGATCAATTAGCGGTTTGCCCAACTCATACTTCCATTTGGTTGGTGCCATTGGAAGATCCTGGTCTAATGATTTGAGTCCCGCCTCCTTCAGGAATGCCATTTTCCTCAACTCCTCAGCACTCTGCTGATCTTCCACTTTCTTCTTCTTTCCCGCTGAAGGAGCCCGTGTATTTTGCACTGTAGCCTTTCTTATTGTCCTTTTGTAGTCGCTCATCACAGGCGGCGGCGCCGTTCCGCATGACTGAAAGTGCTTCACAGTTTTTTTATCTATTTTAAGCTTGGGCTCTGGCTTCTTTGGCGCAAGTCACAGCCACTTCCGTCTTTACGGATCAGCTAGCTCCTCATGATCGAGATCATATGGCCTCTTTGGCGGTTGCTTTGACATTCTCTGGTCGGATGCGATTTCATGGGAGGAGGTGCTAGTCGGGATCCTCCTTCGACATTGAGCTTCTTCCTCGGGGAGATCTTTGGGCGTGGTATTGGAGATGTTGGGTGCTTCTTACTTTCGGCGGTGGCGGAGTCGGGCTTCTTTGTGGAGCGGGAGGTGAAGGCGGCGGCACTGGACCACCGGGAAGCATTGCGTCTGACGGCCTTGGAGGAGTCGTGGGTTGTCGATGTGGAGGAGGCGTGCTTGCTCCTGGAGCTGGCTCAAATTGCGGGGCCTCTCTTGCTGGAGATATAACCTCCACACCATCTGAAAATATGATGTACTTTTTGCGCCATAGGATGAATGTGCCATGGAGGGCCTGTCCAAGGTTGGTCACCTCGTCGCCCCCAGGAATATCGAGAATGAGATCTTTGAAGCCCCCCACCACCTCTTCCACCGTGACCTTGGAGTATCCGGAGGGTATCTGGTTGCAGTGGAATGTCTGGCCCGCCTCCACCGGATAAGCCATGCCGTAAGCCACCTTGAAGGAGAGGTTACGCATATCAATGTGTAGCTCGCACTGGCGGCGAACCTTGATGCTGTCCACGGGATGACGGGCGTGCGGGTCGTGCCTTTCTGAGGACCACGGCGGACGCAAGAATGCTCTTTTCGCTTGTCGGATGATCACGGATTCGGCGCCACGAACATTGGTCGAACGTAGTGCTCCTGAAGTCGGCTCATTGCCGGACACTTTTGCGTGACCGGGACATCGATGGAAGCCTTCGTAGCTCTAAGCTCTTCCTCCAATCGGCTCACTCTACCTGATCTCTCCTCTTGTACATCCCGACTCACGTAAGTGCTTGAGTCTTTGGCAAAGCCGTGCCTCCATGGCACCTTCCCAAACCTCGTGTCCGTCCCGGTGCTCGGGGTTTTGAAGGGCATATGTTAGCTCGTCATTCTCCTGTCGGTCACCAAGGATCTGACCGAAGTCCGCTCGATGGCTTCGCAATCCTTTCGCCAACTTCTTGGGTATCGGTTGCCATCACCAAGCTACCACATCGCAAGTCTGCCCGTGAGCCAATAACCAATTGCGCATGCAGGGCTCCCAATTCTCAGTTTCAGGTATGATATCGTGCTGCCGAAGTTCATCTTCCCGCTTGTCCCATTTCTTTGCAGCCTTGATGTAACCACCGGTCCCGAGATGGTGGTAGTATTTCCCGCGTGCATGTAGAATATTGAACGGTAAACGAGAAATACATGCCGATGGCAACCATGCTTGACACAAATCGTAAGGAATAAACAAAGTCATATCCATGCGGTGACATACATCAATAGGAAATAACCAGAAAATATTTATGGAATTTGTAACCAACGTAACTTATACAAATTCAACAAATCAAACAATTCTAAATTTTACAACACCAATGAGCAGAAAATTGTCATAATCTAAAGGGAATTGCATGCAGCGGCAAATAAAACCTCTAAAGGAACTAAACGGCGTAATAAGAGCTCGAGACCAATCTAAATATGAATTGAACAAATCCCTAAGATAATCTCACACACAATCTCACTTCACTTGTCATGGGACTATACAAGCCACTACCGCCAATGCTAACTTCCGTTGTCGCTATATCGTCTACCGGTAAACATGTTAAAAATGTCAACAATTATCTGGTCGCTATATACCCCTTTGCAACCAAGGTGGCATTTGTTGCCGTCTTGTGATCGCTTCTTCCTTAGTCTTAAACGAAGCGCCTTGAGGAGGAAGCAACACCATCGAGCTAGCCCGTGAGTTTTTCTGTCGCCTCATCTCGCTATTGACCTCGCCTCCAGCTCTTGATCTTGCTCCTCTAACTTGCATGCAGCCTCCCCGGCCGAGCCTCATCTCTCCCTGCAGCTCACCTCTTCAGTTTTGCCGAGCCCAATGCAGCCACGCCATTGTTGAAGCCATGAAGCTCTAGGATTAGTGCATGTAAGCCTCAAGTATTGTAACATCCCGAAAATTTCAAAAATAGTAAAAATGAAAATTTAGAATTTTAAAAATGGAATTGGGTAAACATTTTAACTAAAACCAAGATTTTCATTTTAAATATTATCTTTTTCTTCATTTTCTAGTTTGTCAACCAAAAGAAAAGAACAAGTTGCTACATTAAAACTTTTGGGACCAAAATAAACAAACTTTGAAAATGAGTTGAGAAAGTAATCTTACTTTGAATTCCCATCTCTTCTAAAACTTTTTCAACCTTAATAATTATTTTTGAATTTTGGGTTTAAAAGAAAAATCGATAAATGAAATTAGTAAAAGAGTAAAAGTAAAATGGTAAAAGATAAAAGTAAAAGGTCAGTAAAAATGCCATTAAACTATGGGAATTCTCCACCACATCTTTTCAGCTGTCCAAAGGTTTAATGAGTTAGGTAAAGCGGTAAATAGTAAAGTGATATATTTTAACCTTTAAAATAGTGACATAGCAAAATATTACAAAAGTAATACAAACATATCTCTAGTTGAAAATTTTACCAAGACTTCCTCTTAGCATTTGTTAACTTCTGGTACAAATACAAAAAATTTATAATTAAATTTAATGCCTTCTAAAATTCAACATATAACTTAAATCCAAAATCTGCAATGTCAGAATTTTTATTAAATAATGGAGTAAGATTTTGAGCTGAAAATTTTACAGAAGCATTCTTAGCTCAAATTCATCTGAAAAACAATGTTTCAGAAATAATAGACTTTATTTACTCTCAAAGAAAAATCAAAATCAGAAACAAGGATTTGGAGCAGTCACTGTTGTAAGAATATTAATAATTTTTCGATAACTCATTTTTACCTCAAAATTTTACCAGACATCAAGATCTATCCAATGACCCCAATAAAAAAGTTTGAAAATTACCTACCCAAAGTTGACAGCCCAATAAATTCAGTACTAGAGTCAGCCGAGCTAGAGCTGTCCTTTTTCTTGACTGTTTCACTGACAGTGGGCCCTTTTGTTCCTTTGGCTCCACTTGACAGTCTCAGAACAACACAACGCGGCCTTGCTTCTCTAGTCCATCGACCCTGCTTCACTGCCCAATCATGCCCACACCTAGCCGAAGCTGCCACGGCTGCAAGACCCGTCGCAAAATACTGCCACGGCAGTGATTTAACTCGGATTTCCCCGCCACGGCAGAAGTCTCCCGCCACGCGGCCGCCGAAGCCTGCTGCCCTGTCGACTCCGCCGTGCGCCCATGCTACTGCCCATGCCGTGCCTAGCCTTCTCCGCCGAACCCCGCTTATAAGCCGACCCTGCCGAGCACTTCACTTCCGTTTCCTTTTCGCCATGACCGCATAAGCTTGAGCTTGGAACAAACTCGATTTTAGCCGATCCACTCAACCGTTCTCAGATTAACCTTGATTAGAGCTTCGCGGGGCACTCGCAATCAAAAACCCCCAGCCATTTCTAAACCATTTCGCCAGAAAACCCACCGCCACCGAGAAGCTTCTTCCCACTCAGGTCACTGGTGGCGGCTCATTAAAGCTTCTCGGTCAAGGTAACGACAAAAATGGAATCATCTTGACTCCCTGAAGCTCAATTCCTTACCCATTCAAGCTCTCATGCCTTGATCTTTGCTCTCCACAGGACCGCCATTGTCGCCGCGGCATGACCTCGTCGGCAGCTCACCTGAGACCTTCTCCGGCCGAATCGGTAACACCATCTTGTGCACCTCGCCGAGCTATCTCTTCCCGTGCGGTCTCCTTCGTGGGACATCGCCAGAACGCCTTCGCCGAAGCGCCCTAGCCGCTGCTTTGTTTTCTTTCTCTGCCCGGCGGACCCCCTCAAGTCAGTGACGCAAGAAAGTCTCCAGTGCATTAGGTAAAAGATGCTTCCTCTGTTATAAAAGCGTATTTCCGGATTTTCTAGTTATTTTCCAACCAAATAAGTTTTAATCTTGAATGTCTTCTGAAATATTAATCCAATTTCAATAAAATAAATTCCTATATTCATCTAAAATCAAGAAGAATCTAAATGTACAAAAATATTTAATTTCTGAACTGCAGAAAATTTATCTGAATTAAACTTTGATTAAAACCATAATACGGTCTTTAATGCATTCAAATATACAAAAATATTTAATTTTTAAGTCATAGAACAATTATTAAAATAAAAAATGGAACAAACACTATTATGGACCTTATTGCACACATGAGAAATATAACTCCTAAAATCATAAAATAAATTTGAATATGTTTCTAGAATTATTAGAAGCTCAGATATACCAAAACATATAACTTTTGATCTGTGTTTAATTTATTTACTTTGCAATCATTAGTAAACCTTAATATGGCCATTAATAAAATGAAAATATAATAGCTCATAAAATGATGAAATAATTTGTATTAATTTCCTGAAAGCATAAAGAACCCATGTATGCATAAATATTTAAAGTCAAACTCAATTTGCATTCTTTTAACAAAAGGAAATGTTAATTATGACAATAAATAAATAGGTAATCTATTGCAATTAAAATTAAAATAATGCCAAGCCAACTTTAAAACAATTCTAGGATTGCTTCCTGCTAATACCTGAAAAATGAATCAAGAATCATGTATAGTGTAGTTGGAAATTAAGTTTGAATCTTAGCCGATTTAAGGTTACCAATATGATCATTTAGACTAGTTGAACTGCAGATTAAATAACCTGTCTAGATGCTAAAACTTATAAAACAAGTTTAGAAATACTTTACAAAGTTCATACTACCATATTCTAGAAAAATATTGTATTTATAACTTACTTCACATCTGAATCCAATCACAAGAAAGACCCTAAATGATCACAAACTGCACAGAATCGTTATCACTTAGGCCTTTTCGAGGACCTGTAAAACCGCCCACCTAAACACAAATTTTAGAGGAATTGGTCCAAAAACATACTTCAATATATGGACAACCAAATTATATAAAAATATATTAATTACGACTTACTTATCAAATAAAATCTGTTAACGCAAACACCATAAATGATAATATCGCCGAAGCCATATTAGGTGAATAGTTAAGAGTAGAAGTCTTCGTCCAAAGTCGCCGCAACGCAAGAATCATCCTATGACCATATAGTAACAGCAAATAACTTTAAATTTCAGATCTAACTTGTAGAAATTGCTCCCTTGCATGAACACTTAAAGTTATGAACAATTCAAGCAAAACCTTTAGTGAATGTTTTACTTTTATCAATCCAAACTATTTTTGCATCTTGAATTCAAAATTATAAATACCAAAATACATAAATATAACCTCTTGAATTCGTAAACAACATTATGTGTATTCATAACTATAGCTTCATGTAATCAATAAATGAAAGTAACACACTCATGCTAAAAGTCTCACATAAACCGAGCACTAATAAGATTGCTATGCAAGTGATAATTCGAGAACCCAAAATCCACCATGACCTTCTTCGTAAGATTTAATTTGGTAATTTCTATCTGATTTCTTTTTGCCCCATTTGATTCGACGTTGTTTGCTTTTGTCTCGGTTCTTATTATTCGACGCATAGACGACGATATTTCGGATCCGATTGATAACGACATCGACTACGATTCGGATTATATTCCCGAAGAAGAGCAACCAGGCAAGCACCCTCCTTTGACCATCTTGATCCTATATTTGCAACGTTACTTTGTTTTATCAAACTATATGCATGTGTGTATGTTGTAAACTACTATGTTGAAGGAATCGGTAGCTAAACCCACTTGTATGCATTTCCTCACTTTGCCATTTGAATACTTGCCATTGTAACCTAGTAATGGTGTAGACAATAATTAATGTCATTTGGATAAAACTTGCGAGATTAACATATGTAACTGCTTAGACATGCTCATTAGAACGAATTTTAAATGTTGGATACCATTTTAACTAGTATGAGCAACTTTGTTTAATTGTACGGAACCGAGGTATGGTTTCCGTGTATCTTGGTAAAAATCCAACTCAAAACTTATGATTTAGACACGGGCCAGTTATTACTTAACTTGAGGCATGAAAAGGACCTCACGCGTAGTTAGGGGGAGATTCTCGCCTGGGTCAATTAAGGATCGAACTTGATGCTGTCACCTAAGTGTTTTGGTGCAACCACATGTGCTAGTATGGGATAGCCTAAACTCATTAGATTAGTTGAAATTTAATCTTGCATCTTCGGAGGCTGGAGTAGTAAGGGCACATCGAGGAACGGTGTTGCTCGTAGCTGCTCCCTTCACCGAGCCGTTGGGGCCCAAGCATTCCAATACAACGGTGCATGCCTTGTCATGGGGAGAGATCCCGATGGAGGGCACCATCGTGGTTCAGGATCTCCAGACTGTGACAAGGGTTTAACTTCATCGGGGCAGGTGCAAGATTAAACTTTAACTAGTTGAACGGTTTCGTCACATTCTAGCAAATCGGGTACGGTGAGTATCGCGAGGCATGTTGACATGATTGCTAGAATGTGTCATGTGGGTAAAGTGTACACTCTCTGTACAGATTAAAATCTAATTAATTAGCCGTGCTCGCGGTTATGAGCAACTTGGGAAAATAATGTCAAGTATAGTCTTTGTTTTTGCTAAAACTTTTGGAAATGGTGTTGGAATGAGTTGGTGAATTGGGAAGCCAATGGTGGCTGTTTTTACTTGTTGATCACAGCCAAGGAGGGCTGTGAAATGTCATCTATGAACTCTACTTACTGTTATTTAGCTTCATATTAAATGTTCTTTGCAATTTCATTACCGTTTTATGAATCTTTTACTTGCAAACAAAATCTGCCTTATGCTGAAAATGAGACTAGTGTAGAAGCTTGTTTCCTTGTTATAGCCCTGCATTTACTGTATTTCCATACACTAAAGTCTTGCGAGTATATACATGTACTCACGGTTGCTTAATCCAAACAATATAGACGACGGTATGGAAGAACACCCCGACGACACGTACTTTACTCCGGGGTCCGACAATGATGTTGATGGATGAACTTGGGCTTTTCCAAGTCGGTTGCCTTTGGGTATTATGGATGGGCATACCGCTGTCCTATTTTGGTTTATGTTTAATTTCCGCTACAACTTACTTTTGGATATGTAATATTTGGCCAGTCGGCCACTACTTGTAATAGTAAGTAGTTGTAATAGTTCTAGTTTATGTTTATACTATGACAATTGCTTAGCTTCATGTGTATGTGTTGCGATACATCTCAAATGCGGGATATGTGGGTGCAAGGCGTTGATCTTGGGAATTAGCACTAGACACATATCCGGTGTCGACGTATTTCGCCTGACAAGATCCCGTCGATGAACAGAGTAGGTTACACCCTAGACGGAAGGTATGGTTTGGTAGAGGGCATCTTCATGGCTGGAAACCCTAATGTCTCTCAACGATGGATCCGGAGGTTAGCAAACTGGTGGACACAGCGATTTACCCAGGTTCAAGCCCCCAGCTTGGGTAATAGCCCTACGTCCTGCTTGATCTTTGTTGAGAATGTGGGAAGGTGTTTACAATGGCTGTTTGCTCTGTGTTCTCTACTCCTTTCTCTACACCGTCTGTCTGTCGACCAGCCCCCTTCTCCATGCACCAAGGCGCCCTTATATAGACGAGCCGGCCTGGGCAAAGGAGAAGGGGACGCCATACTTATCTACAACATATTAATTACACACATCATTCTAGCTTCCACGTCGACCCACGACTCATTTATTACACACGCCTCTGTGGCCTTGCTTCTCGAACCTCATTTAATGTCAGTGAGAGGCCTTGCCCGGTCCGCCCGGGACAGGACACCCCTGCGACGAGTTGGTAGGAGGCGTCAGAGGGATGAACCGTCGTCATGTTGAAAGCTGAATTCTTCACAATTAATGACCCTGACACGTAGTGCCAGGGGAGGGAAACTTCGAGGCAAAGCCTTCCCCTCATTCCTTTGGTCGCCTTCATGGCCTGACAAGGGGGGCCCAAACGCCCGCCCACTTGCCGAAGCCGCGATAATGCCCGTGGGCGCTTCGCCCGACAAGCGAGGCGTGACCGCCAGTTGCTCACCGAGGGCGTGTGGGCTTCACGCTGGCGGCGAGGCATGGTCGCCCGGCCGCCGCCAGTGCCACGTGGACCACTCGCCCGGCGGCGGCGTGTGCCGTGACCGCCTTTCGCCGAGGCGCGTGGGCTTCTCGCCCGGCGGCGGCGTGGTCGCCCGGCCGCCCGCCAGTGCCATGTGGGCGCTTCGCTGGCGGCGGCGTGACCGCCAGTTGCTTTCGCTAGGGCGCGCGTGGGCTTCTCGCCCGTGAGCGAGTGTGGTCGCCCGGCGCTCACCAGATGCCACGTGGGCGCTTCGCCCGTGGCGAGGCATGACCGCCAGTTGCTCGCTAAAGGCTGCGTGGGCTTCTCGCCCGGCCACCTGCCAGGGTGCCACGTGGGCGCTTCGCCCGTGGCGGCGTGACCGCCAGTTGCTCGCTAGGGGCCCCGTGGGCTTCTCGCCTAACCGGGCACAGCCACTCCTTGGGCCTATCACTTCTGCGGTGGAGAGGGTACCCCGATGCAAAGTACACCGACATCCGGGTACCTGGAATTGTCATCAACCATCGATGCATGAACTCGTGTGACCGTCTTTCTTTGGCTATTGCTCGTGCTCCCTTGGAGAGTGTGAGCGATACCAAGGTACTGAGACGGATGGCGGGTGCTATGCTTGGATGAGTTGGCCTCAATCCCGGTATGGATATTCGGAATGGAATCGAAACTCTCATGGACGCGTAAGTGTGTACGGTGCGACTATGTGGCTCATATTTGTTTGAGTGAGGGCCATTTAGTCAATACTCCGTGCACGGGACTTTTGGGTGGCAGTGAGCACACACTTAAGTGGAGTATGGGTGTCACCTCTAAGTCCAACGCACGTGTGAGGAATCGATTCATATTTCCAGGTTCCCACAATGGTGCATGCCTTGTCATAGGGAGAGTTCCCGATGGAGGGCACCATCGTGGTTCAGGATCTCCGGACTGTGGCAAGGGTTTAACATCACCGGGGCGGGTGCAAGATTAAACTTTAACTAGTTGAACAGTTTCGTCACAATCTAGCAAATCGGGTACGGTGAGTATCGCGAGGTATGGTTGACATGATTGCTAGAATGTGTTATGTGGGTAAAGTGTACACTCTCTGCAGAGATTAAAATCTAATTAATTAGCCGTGCTCACGGTCATGAGCAACTTGTGGAAATAATGTCAAGTATAGTCTTTGTTTTTGCTAAAACTATTGGAAAATGGTGTTGGATTGGGTTGGTGAATTGGGAAGCCAATGGTGGCGGTTTTTACTTGTAATTTGCAGCCCTGGGAGGGCTATGAAATGTCATCTATGAACTCTACTTACTGTTTTTAGCTTAATAATAAATGCTCTTTACAAATTCGTTACCGTTTTATAAATATTTTACTTGCAAACAAAATTTGCCTTATGCTGAAAATGAGACTAGTGTAGAAGCTTGTTTCCTTGTTATAGCCCTGCATTTACTTTATTTCCATACACTAAAGTCTTGCGAGTACATACGTGTACTCACGGTTGCTTAATCCAAACAATATAGACGACGGTATAGAAGAATGCCCCGACGACACGTACTTTACTCCGGGGTCCGACAATGATGTTGATGGATGAACTTGGGCTTTTCCAAGTCGGTTGCCTTTAGATTTTATGGATGGGCATACCGCTGTCCTACTTTTGGTATATATTTAATTTCCGCTGCAATTTACTTTTGGACATGTAATATTTGGCCGGTCGGCCATTACTTGTAATAGTAAGCAGTTGTAATAGTTGTAGTTTATGTTTATGCTATTCCAACTGCTTAGATTCATGTGTATGTGTTGCGATACATCTCGAATGCAGGATATGTGGGTGCTAGGCGTTGATCTTGGGAACTAGCACTAGACACATATCAGGGTACTTGGAATTGACATCAACCATCGATGCATAAACTTGTGCGACCGCCGTTCTTTGGCTATTGCTCGTGCTCCCCTTCGAGAGTGTGGGCAATACCAAGGTCCTGAGACGGATGGCGAGTGCTATGCTTGAATGAGTTGGTCTCGATCCCGGTATGGTTGTTCGGAATGGAATCGAAACTCTCATGGACGCGTAAGTGTGTGCGGTGCGACTATTTGGCTCATATTTGTTTGGTTGAGGGCCATTTTGTCAATACTCCGTGCGTAGGACTTTTGGGTGGCAGTGAGCATACACTTAAGTGGAGTATGGGTGCCACCTCTAAGTCCAACGCATGTGTGAGGATCGATTCATATTTCCGGGTGCCCACAAGTATTTTCGCATGAAGTCTTGTCACAAGTAACACCTTGGTCTAGTGGTTGAGTTGCTCGGTTGTACCGAAAGGTCCTGAGTTCAATTCCCACCCCAACCATTTTATTTTTTTATTTTTGCTCCATGTGATTCAAACCCTCATATCTTTTGCTAAGAGTGTCCAAATACATAAAACTCAGTTTCTAAATTTGAATTAGACAATAAGGATTTGGATTATGCAATAAAAATTTATAAGTTACTTGCAGTATAGTTGTTCAAATAGCGATTGAATACAAGTCTCCTTTTAGGTGTTGTGAAGCAACTATGTGATATAAGGTTCCAAAAATCATGAAATAAATCCATCATGCTCATGTGATCATTAGTGTTCCATTTTTGTAATAACATTTAGATTCGGATGAAAATTGAATAAAAAATCAATTGTAGAAAACCTCTCTTGCATGCAAGAAACAAATGGTTAGAATGTGAATCAAATTAGCTAAAAATTTGGTACAGCTAGTTTAGTTGCACTCCTGTAATTGCAAGGATCATAATTATATAAAAAGATTTAGATTTTACCTTTGTTTGCATTAATTACTTGACAGTCAAACATACAATGCGAGAAATGTTCAATTGGTTAGAGCTTTAGCAAACAAGCCTCAAACTCGACAAAACCAACTCCTATGACCTTGAAATGTTATGCCGTAGCTTGCCATGCAAAAGTAATATCAGTTTGAACAACTTTGAGTTAAGATCATTTTAAGCCCTAATGACCATTTGTATGAAAAACACCTTGAACAAATGAGAAATACCACGGAATTAACTTTAAAACACTCTTAGGGATATTCCTTACTAATACCTGAAAAATGATTAGATTATCCCATTTAGTGCAGTTGCAAACGCAAAAGAAAAACTGAACCGCAATCGCGCTAATAGCATGGTCATTTAAGCCTTTTCGGCAGTCCGTAAAATATCACACATAAACATAAAAGTTATGAGAGAATAGCCTAGGATCATTGTATGATACATATGATACCATAATCTGGAAAAATATATTAATTATAACTTCATTTGCATCTTATTCCAACCACAAGAAAAACCCTAAATGATCACAAACTGCACAGAATCGTTATCACTTAAGCCTTTTTGAGGGCTTGTAAAACAGCTTGCCTAAATACAAATTTTGGGGAAATTATTCCAGAAACATACTTCAATATATGGACAACCAAATTGTAGAAAAATATCCAAATAATAACTTGCTTATCATATAAAATTCGTTAACGCAAATACCCTAAGTAATATGGTCTCTATAACTGTATTACGTGAATAGTTGTGAATAGAAGTCCTTGTCCAAAGTTTTCGCAATGCAAGAACCATTCTGTGACCTTATAGTATCAGCCAATAACTTGGAATTTCAGACCCAACTTGTAGAAATTGCTTCTCTACAAAGACACTTAAGGCTAAGTACTAGTTATGCATAACACTTTAACTAATGACTTCCTTTCACTAATCCAAACAATTTTTGCATCTTGAATTCAAAATTATAAATACTAAAATACACAATTATAGACTCTTGAATTTGTAAACAACCTTATGTGTGTTCATAACCATAGTTCCATGTAATCGGTGAGTGAAAGTATCACATTCGTGCTAGAAGCCTCACATGAACTGAGTACTAATGAAATTGCTATGCAAGTGATAATTCAAGAATCCAAAATCCACCATGACCTTCTTGGTAAGATTTAATTTGGTAATTATATCTGATTTCTTTTTGCCCCATTTGATTCGCTGTTGTTTGCTTTTGTTTCGGTTCTTATTATTCGACGCGTAGACGACGATATTTTGGATCCGATTGATAACGACATCGACTACGATCTAGATTATATTCCTGAAGAAGAGCAACCAGGCAAGCACCCTCCTTTGACCATTTTGATCCCATATTTGCAATGTTATTTTGCTTTATCAAAAAGTATGCATGCGTGTATATTGTAAACTACTATGTTGTGGCAATCGGTAGCTAAACACACTTGTATGCATTTCCTCACCTTGTCATTTGAATACTGCCATTGTAACCTAGTAATGGTGTAGACAATAATTAATGTCACTTGGGTAAAACTTGCGAGATTAACTTATGTATCTGCTTAGACGTGCTCGTTAGAACGAATTTCAAATGATGGAAACCATTTTAACTACTATGAGCAACTTTGTTTAATTGTATGGAACTGAGGTATGGTTTCCGTGTATCTTGGTAAAAATCCAACTCAAAACTTATGATTTAGACACGGGCGAGTTATGATTTAAACTTCGAGCGTGAAAAGGACCTCACGCGTAGATAGGGGAGATTCTCGCCTAGGTCAATTAAGGACCGAACTTGATGCTATCACCTAAGTGTTTTGGTGCAACCACATGTGCTAGTATGGGATAGCCTAAACTCATTAGATTGGTTGAAATTTAATCTTGCATCTTGGGAGGCCGGAGTAGTAAGGGCACATCGAGGAACGGTGTTGCTCGTAGGTGCTCCCTTCACCGAGGTGTTGGGGCCCAAGCATTCCAATACAACGGTGCGTGCCTTGTCATGGGGAGAGTTCCCGATGGGGGCACCACTGTGGTTCAGGATCTCTGGACTGTGACAAGGGCTTAACATCACCGTGGCGGGTGCAAGATTAAACTTTAACTAGTTGAACGGTTTCGTCACAATCTAGCAAATCGGGTACGATGAGTATCGTGAGGCATGGTTGACATGATTGCTAGAATATGTCATGTGGGTAAAGTGTACACTCTTTGCAGAGATTAAAATCTAATTAATTAGCCGTGCTCGCGGTCATGAGCAACTTGTGGAAATAATGTCAAGTATAGTCTTTGTTTTTGCTAAAGCTTTTGGAAATGGTGTTGGAATGGGTTGGTGAATTTGGAAGCCAATGGTGGCTGTTTTTACTTGCAATTTGCTTCCAAGGAGGTCTGTGAAATGTCATCTATGATCTCTACTTACTGTTATTTAGCTTAATATTAAATGCTCTTTACAAATTCGTTACCGTTTTATGAATCTTTTACTTGCAAACAAAATCTGCCTTATGCTGAAAATGAGACTAGTGTAGAAGCTTGTTTCCTTGTTCTAGCCATGCATTTACTTTATTTCCATACACTAAAGTCTTGCGAGTACATACGTGTACTCACGGTTGCTTAATCCAAACAATATAGACGACGGTATGGAAGAACGCCCCGACGACACGTACTTTACTCTGGGGTCCGACAATGATGTTGATGGATGAACTTGGGCTTTTCCAAGTCGGTTGCCTTTGGGTTTTATGGATTGGCATACCGCTGTCTTACTTTTGGTATATGTTTAATTTCCGCTGCAATTTACTTTTGGACATGTAATATTTGGCCGGTCGGCCACTACTTGTAATAGTAAGTTGTTGTAATAGTTGTAGTTTATGTTTATGCTATTCCAACTACTTAGATTCATGTGTATGTGTTGTGATACATCTCGAATGCGGGATATGTGGGTGCTAGGCGTTGATCTTGGGAACTAGCACTAGACACATATCCGAGTACCTGGAATTGTCATCAACCATCAATGCATAAACTCGTGCGACCGTCGTTCTTTGGCTATTGCTCGTGCTCCCCTTGGAGAGTGTGGGCGATACCAAGGTCCTGAGACGGATGGCGAGTGCTATGCTTGGATGAGTTGGTCTCGATCCCAGTATGGTTGTTCGGAATGGAGTCGAAACTCTCATGAATGCGTATGTGTGTACGGTGCGACTTTGTGGCTCATATTTGTTTGGGTGAGGGCCATTTAGTCAATACTCCGTGCACGGGACTTTTGGGTGGCAGTGAGCATACACTTAAGTGGAGTATGGGTGTTATCTCTAAGTCCAACGCACGTGTGAGGATCAATTCATATTTCTGGGTGCCCAGATGGGCTTATCCCACACAATTTTAAGGAAGAAACGTCTGTGAAGTGGAATATATCACAGACAGTTTCAATTTGAAACCGTCTGTGATGATGCCCTCATCACAGATGGTGCCGCAGTGGAACCGTCTGTGATTTGTGCCTATTCACAGACAATCCTTCATTAGAACCGTGTGTGATGTTGATTTTATATTTTATATTAAATTTTAATATATTGGCTAGCCTCATGAATTGCTAGTTCTCCGTTGTGCCACCGGCTTGTTGGCTTGTTGTATATACCAATCTTGCAATCTAACGCAGGCTAATGAAAGCATCTCCTTGCGCTCATCCGGTACAGACGGTTGCCCCAGCTCGAATTGCGGCACCAATGGGGTAAACGGAAAGTCATCGGCTGACGTGGTCAATTTCGATTTGCCCTTGTCTCCGTGTCCCCTTCTACCAAACTTTGTCTTCACAGGAGACGATTGGGCCCTTATTGTAGTAACGGTCTGTGCATGACCGAACACGATAGCCGATTTGGCGGGCTCCTTCAGTGCATGGCATGGCTCCGGTAGTGCTGGTAGCTTCGGCGCATCATGTGGTGCCTCTTGGACTGCTTATACCTTCAGTGCTCTTGGGTGGGCGTCGAAGGAGATGTCCTTCTTGGGCCACTGGATGAATGTGCCGATGGCATCCCCTAGTGTGATGATCTCGTTGTTTGGGGGATGTCCAGTATGACGGCCTTGAAAATTTTATGTATACCATCGACATGGACCTTTGCGTAGCCCGGCTCTACAGTATAACTATGCACGACTGCCCCTACACCGGATGCATACGCTTGTCCCCAAGTAACCTGCAGGGGAACAGAGCTGTTGGCAAGCCTCACTTGCAGATTGTAAGGCATGGGTACCTACATAAGGGTACATAAGTAATTAGCTAACACGTCCAACATTAAAAGTGTAGGTAAGAAGCATTGCAGACATGTTACCAAGGTGTCATTAGGAGGAAATCTGGCTTCATCCACATCCATCTCAGGGGCGGACGCGCAGCTGCTTTGACGGTTGGTTGGGCTGAACTGCACATGTGCTTCTTGGGCTAGCACCTTCCGTGCCTGCCTCTCTTCAGCCACCCTTTGCTCCAGCCTTACCTTGAGGCTTTGTAAATGATTATCGAACTGCGTTCCAAGTCTTTCCTCAACCCTTTCCTCAATGAGGGCTACTAGCTATTCCTCATGCTTGGCTCTGTTTCTCTTCCTACTCCGATACGTGGCCGAGTCCTGTGGGAATCCCAATTTCTAGCGAACGAGAACACTAGGCCTCTGGTGCGACCTGGGTGCTCCATATTTCCCAAGGCCGTGGAGAGTATGTCTTTCTCTCTATTCGAAGTGAAAGAGCCGTGAGAAGATTCTGTGCTCAATGATATTAGGCGTTGGGACACTTCCTCATCAACGGGGTTTGCAAAAGACACACCGCTCGAAGAAGTGTGACGTGACCGCGCTCTTACCCAGTTTCAGGCACGCGGGTCCACGATCGAGGCAAATGGTGATGCGACCTCCTTCTGTACTGCCTCGTCGTCCTCCCACGTCCATTGCGCCATCTTACCCGCATACCCAGTTGAGCCGAGTCTGTGTGTGTATTTTTTGACTGGACGGTCTTATGTGCCGCGCTTTGAAGCATGAACTCTTTCGTCGTCTTCATGGCCTGACAATTAATGACCCTGACACGTAGTGCCAGGGGAGGGAAACTTCGAGGCAAAGCCTTCCCCTCATTCCTTTGGTCACCTTCATGGCCTGACAAGGGGGCCCAAACGCCCGCCCACTTGCCAGGCCGCCGCATAAGCCGGTGCCACGTGGGCCGCTCGCCCGGCAAGCAGGGCGTGACCGCTAGGCTGCTCACCAGGGGGCCGTGTGGGCTTCTCGCTTTGGCGGGCGGCGTGGTCGCTCGGCCGCCCGCCAAAGTGCCACGTGGCCGCTTCGCTTTCAGCGGCGTGACCGCCGGGGTCGCATGGGCTTCTCGCCCGTGAGGCGGCGTGGTCGCTCGACCGCCGCCAGAAGTGCCACTTGCGCTTCGCCCGGCGGCGAAGCGTGACCGCTAGGTGCTTCGCTAGGGGCGCGTGGGCTTCTCGCCCGGCGGCAAGGTGTGGTCGCCCGGCGCTCCCGAGTGCCACGTGGGCGCTTCGCCAATGAAAGCGTGACCGCCAGCTACTCACCGAGGCGCGTGGGCTTCTCGCAGCGCTTGCGAGGTGCCACGTGGGCGCTCGCCCGCGGCGAGGTGTGTGACCGCCAGTTGCTTTCGCCGAGGCCCACGTGGGCTTCTCGCCCAACTAGGCCTAGCCACTCCTTGGGCCTATCACTTCTGCGGTGGAGAGGGTACCCCGATGCAAAGTACACCGACATCCGGGTACCTGGAATTGTCATCAACCATCGATGCATGAACTCGTGTGACCGTTGTTCTTTGGCTATTGCTCGTGCTCCCTTGGAGAGTGTGAGCGATACCAAGGTACTGAGACGGATGGCGGGTGCTATGCTTGGATGAGTTGGCCTCAATCCCGGTATGGATATTCGGAATGGAATCGAAACTCTCATGGACGCGTAAGTGTGTACGGTGCGACTATGTGGCTCATATTTGTTTGAGTGAGGGCCATTTAGTCAATACTCCGTGCACGGGACTTTTGGGTGGCAGTGAGCATACACTTAAGTGGAGTATGGGTGTCACCTCTAAATCCAACGCACGTGTAAGGAATCGATTCATATTTCCAGGTTCCCACAACGGTGCATGCCTTGTCATGGGGAGAGTTCCTGATGGAGGGCGCCATCGTGGTTCAGGATCTCCGGACTGTGGCAAGGGTTTAACATCACCGGGGCGGGTGCAAGATTAAACTTTAACTAGTTGAACAGTTTCGTCACAATCTAGCAAATGGGGTACGGTGAGTATCGCGAGGCATGGTTGACATGATTGCTAGAATGTGTCATGTGGGTAAAGTGTACACTCTCTGTAGAGATTAAAATCTAATTAATTTGTCGTGCTCACGGTCATGAGCAACTTGGGGAAATAATGTCAAGTATAGTCTTTGTTTTTGCTAAAACTATTGGAAAATGGTGTTGGATTGGGTTGGTGAATTGGGAAGCCATTGGTGGCTATTTTTACTTGTAATTTGCAGCCCAGGGAGGGCTATGAAATGTCATATATGAACTCTACTTACTGTTTTTAGCTTAATAATAAATGCTCTTTACAAATTCGTTACCGTTTTATGAATCTTTTACTTGCAAACAAAATTTGCCTTATGCTGAAAATGAGACTAGTGTAGAAGCTTGTTGCCTTGTTATAGCTTCATTAGATTGAGGATGAGGTGGAGTTTTATTTTTCTTTGGACAACCATTAGCATAATGCCCATGGCTACCATAGCAAAAGCAAATAATATTGGCTTTTCGATTTTGAGTACCAGATAGCTATTCATTAGTGTTGTTGGAAAGAAGAATAGATGATGATTGAGATTGAGAATGAAGTTGAGCAGAATTCTTCTGGGGGACAAGTGTTCTTGCTCAAGCGCCTCTTTTTGTTTATTATTCAGACAAACTGTTTCAGATTTTATCTCTTCTATTCTTGGAGTTGTAATATGGATTGATGTAACTTTTGGTACGTTTAAGATGCTAGGAGATATTCATTCTTCTTGTAGACACTGTTTAGGAATATGGTTCTTTTCGTGACAAATGAAGCATTCACGCTTTTCTTGTGGTGTTTTGCTAAGTACAATGGTATGCTTAATATTATTTTCCTTGTGAATTTCAACTTGCTGCTTTTCAGAACATTCTTTAGCCTAATGACTTTCTTCATCGGATCAGGAACATGGCGTTGGAATTGCTATTTACTACTTTCTTAATAAAGGTAATTAGGGTCAAGTGTTATTTCTTTAATTCCTTAAGTGATATTTCCTGTGTGGCTAGTTTTCTTCCTCTTTTGATCACCAAATCTTGAGCAAAACTGTATTGGCGACTATCAGATCAAAGGGGCATTGAATTGGACAATAATCTTGATCTTCACAAAGGTAACAAATGATATTGCTTATAATACATTTTCCAGGAGAATGATTTCCTTTCATAACTGAAGTAATTGATTGCACTTTCAGCAGTAGTATGTCCTGTTTCTCCCTAGTGAGTGCAAGCATGATCTTCGGATAGACTGGGTTAACAACATTAAAGAACAATGTGTAGGTATCAAATAAGGTATAGAAGTAGGTTTCTAGCTTAAACCATTTTCTTTTCTGATAGAAGCTGCACCAATATTAGAAATATTTTATGCGAATTGTTAGAACAGAAGGGTGTGCATTTGGTGATTTTGTTCAATTATGGTGAGCATTTACACCATGGCTACATATTCCAACATTTTTTTTGGTGAACCTTGAGAAAGTAGAGAGTTATGATGTTTGCTATGTTAAAAAGGAAGTGCTTTAGCTAAATACAAAGGATTTGGTTGAACTTGGATAGGATTATCATTTCTAGGCAATTGAGTGTCTTGCGGGGTTTCACAAAGTAGATAAGAAGTGTTAGCAATTTATACCGAGAATCATTAGCAAGAATAAGTTATTCAAGGAGAGGTACATAGTATGTTAAAATATTTAAGATGAATGAAAGAATGCATCTCAGCTAGATTTATTTGGGGAGAGCTGAAGGTTAATTATAAAGGTTAAAATTTTTATTACTTATTACTTTCAGTGGTCATATTTATGAATTGTATTGCAGGCATCCTGCAACAATATTTACTAGGGTAAAGTTATTTAGACAGAATTTTATTGAATTAGAGGCATTTTGTAACCACGTTTGACAAGATGTTGGAATCGGAGAAGGATGGTTAGATAAGGGTTATCTATATTACGAAGTAATATTTGATTCTTTCCAATTAACTCTAGTTGTGGTTTCTATGCAGATTATGTAATTTTTGGTTTGGTTTATAAGGTAACGTTTCGTTCTTTAAAAATTTTCTTAATTAAATTTTCTTATTAAGTAGGGTTAACACATCGTAAATTTCAACCTAGTGGTTTAACATTCACGAGAGTAACCCGAAAGCGACAGAAAAGATTTACAACAAAATTTCAATAACATAGAAATACTATACATATATTTAACTTAGTACATATGAAGGGTATCTATGGTTTTTCTTCTATTAATTGTACCATACATATTTCTGCATAAGAGGTTTACTATATAGCTAGAATAATGTGTAGCTCGTATAATGCTATCTTCCAAGGTAGACTATTCAGTGACGAGTCTTCTTTTATCTTTGCACCACTTGCTGTGTTAGTCTTCCGAGGCTTCGATGAAGTCGGGGAGGTTGTGATGCTTGTTACTTCTATCTTCTTGAAGTTGCTGATGCAGACATCACGACGATGTTGACTTGCTCCCAAATTATTTCAAAAGGATTTGTTGGTGTGTTTTTTTATTTCGTAAAAAGATAAGGACAGAAATACTTCTAAAAAGAATAACTTAGTAGTGGAGAAAGAAAATTCTACACAAAGAAAATGAGTATACAGATAAGAAGATTAAGTTCTATAGATGGGAAAAGAGTATATGTATAACTGATGCTAATATTTTTATATTTCTTTTTAGAAAAATGGGATTTCCGATTTTCTTTCCAGTTTTCATTTTTAACATTCATTCGAAGGTTTCCATTTAGAAGTATATAACTTTTCTGGTTCCAACTCATTTTCATGGTATATAATCTAGATAAGCAGCGAGGTGAGTTTTGAGACATGGTTAGAAATTATTATTGGAACATTAAGTTTTAACTAGCCTAAAAAGCTTAGGTAAATTGGTGGTTACTAATATGGTAAGATCTTTACTTGGTTTTTATATGAATGGTGTGATCTCAAGCAAAGCTAAGAGTAGTAATAGAGACTATAGTACTAATACTGATGAGGTTAAATTTTAAGAAAGGTTAATAACCAGGATAGTTACATAGGTGAGAAACTGTACAGAGAGGAGATAAGTTCATAAAAAGTTCTATGGAGGGAAGATACAGACTATGTTATGATTTCTTATTTATCCTATGGGTTGAGATTTCGATATTCATACATGAGGACAACTTATTGTGAAACATTAACCTTAGTGGTTAAGTTCCCACATAAATCAGTCCTAACATTCAGAATAAAACCAATTTCAAGTGGCAAGACATAACAACATAAATTGCTCTATATAACTAGAGCGGAATAATATGCTACGCGCAAAGTGTTCTTATCTTAAGACAGATCGTAAGATATTCTAATCTTCTGTCTTTTACGGTTGGGTGATGCTGACTCTTCATGAAGTAGAATCTTCAATCTTCACTTCTGCTTTGTCGAGGATAGCGAAGTGTCGTCTGCTTTCTTGAGATTGTTGGCATAGATATTGCAGTCTTCACCGGCTGGCATGAAGCATGGCAGCAACATGTCTCAAACATCTTCAGAATCAGTAGCGAAGATAACCATGGGCGAAAATTGCTTTTTGAGATAAGGGGAATTTGTTTAGAAATCAAAATGAATGTAGAGACAAGAGTAGAATCTTAAGAATGAGGAAAGAATAGCAAGGTCTACATTTTGCAATTATAATAACTTTTGAAAATAAGCTTTTAAATTTGCTTATTCTAATGCTAACGACCATTCTATCTAAGGTTTATCCTACGGTGCAGATAGCTCGATACCAATCATACTGACCCCATTTTTACACGAATGCAAAAATGGAAATCTAATGTGCTTGCAGTACTAGTCCCTGGATCAGTAGCTAGTACGCACATTTCAACAATTGGAATCACAACCATACATTATATTAATTAAGCGGAAACTAATAAACACATGAATCTTACAACTCAGAGAATATAGCAGCAAAAGAAGCAAAGCCTTGTAGTGTACCCATCCATTCCCGCAGGCAATTGACCAGGCATAAATCCTTAGAAAAGATCGCTTCAAAGGAGAACCCGCAACCTGCGATGAAAACAGACCTTCGAAGCTCCGCTAGCTTACACCTAAAAACAACGAATAAGCAAGGGTGAGTACTTTCGTACTCCGCAAGACTTAAGGTGGTATTTGCAAATGCATAAATGCAGGCCAATTCAAAGGAGGCTACTACAGTTAATTTGCATAAAGCGAATTTGAATTTGTAAATCAAGTTATTTGCAAACGAAATTTATAAGAGCAAGATTAATTGATAACAGATAAATAAAGCATAGTAACACTCACATTCCTCCATGACGTGAGCGACGAAACTTCCAATCCTGAAATCCATCAATGTCAGCCCTTCGACATACAACACAGTTGCAAAACAAATGAAACCAACCCTTTTGAAAATAATAAAACATCTAACTCGCATCAGTTCGCCAAGACACCCATGACCGCGGGTACGACTAATCGATTAGATTTAAACTCTGCAGAGGTGTACAATTGTACTCACAAGACATAACCTTTTCTTTTTGCCACACGCTTCACATCCCATCGTAAGTGTGGTGGCTAGAATGTTCATGACGAAAACCTTTACATTACCTGGGTTAACTTCGCACCAGCCCAGGACGTTAACCCCCGCCGTAGAAACAGAAACACACACCCAAGCCGTGGATTCACTTTCATCACACCCAACACAACGTTTCTGAACACGGCAGGGCGTACACCGTTGCACCGGCCAAGCATTTACCCACACGAACTATGTGGAAGCCCCTCACAAGCAATCTAGAACGGAGTGCTTCTGCTAGCTCCCGCCTACCATAAATGCAAAGTTAAACCAGGTAACTTAATCGGTTTAAGGTTGCCCCATCCCAGCACTTGTGGTTTGTACGGGTTTTCTTGGATCATACAACACGATGTTCGGTCCTTAATCCGACACGAGTGATACTTCACCCTACACTACGTGCAATTCCTTTAGCACACCTGGCTATTGCCAATAATTGCCCGCATCAAACCATAGTTTTATTTTGGGTTTTTAATCAAAATACCAGCAACCAAGTGCCATTTTCAATGTTTTCAGGAAACAGATTTTGATTTGATCATCAACCTAGTTGATTCTAAAGCATGGCTAAGCATGAATAATGTGAACGCATATACCCATGATGACATTAAGTAATGCCTATCCTCAAACTATGGTTATCAAGGTTCACATGTCCGTAATTATCAAAGAAGGTTAATGAGACAACAGGTATAACTACCAGTACCACAAAATAGCAAATTTACATAAAGTAAATGCATGCATAAATTGGTTTAGTAAAACAAAGAAAATTAAATACTGGGATCAATATGATCAAAGGGGTGCTTGCCTTGCTTAATCCTTGCTTACGACGAATACGAGGAGCAATTGATGAAGGCGACGATGGAGTTGGAGACGTCGGGTTCTATACGTCAATATTGACTAAAAGTAATGAAGAGCAAAATAAGAAACTTCAATAAGGGCAAGAGAAGACAAATAGAGAACCAATTAAAGACTCACTGGAGAAAACAGGAATATCATAGGGTTTGGGTTATATGATTTCAAGTTCTCGCATTTTAGGTTGATTAAGCATTCATATTGCTATTAGCTCTGTATGAATTTATTAATTTTATTTTACAAATTCAAGATGCAAAAATTGTTTAGATTAATATAATTAATCATTAGTTGCACAGCTTCACTGATTTATTATTCATAATATGAGTTTCTGCCAATCCTTCTTACTTACGGGTTTTACTCTATTAGGATTCAGTCAAAGCAAGATGAAATAAGAATATTTTCTTAGATTACTGCAGATTATATCCTAAAGATCATTTCTAGACTAATCTTTACAAAATTCGGATTTAGACGAGCTGCTTTGCAAGCTGATGAAAAGGCTTAAACGATCACGATAAACTATGAGTGAATAATTCTTTATCATAGATTGATTTCAGCTTAGAATTTGATTTACAATGTTAGATCCACTGATTTAGGCTACAGATATCATTTCCCAGACATTTAAGAAGGTTCTGGTAATACAAACTTCATAACTACTAATTTCCCGATTGCAATTAAAGCCCAATTATTCTTTTTTACGGAATTCATGAATATGAACATTTAAGGTTACTTAACCTACAGGATTAATATGCAAACCTTAGTAAAATGAGATTATCTTTTTATAATGGGGTAGTCTACACTTTGACGAACAAGATATCATATACTTGTTACACAAGTTTTAAGGTTTGGACAAGATATCATATACTTTGACGAAAAGGCTTATGTGGCAACTAAAGCTTACTATTAACGGAATCGGCCAAAAAGTGAATCGCACGATTAACGATTAAGGGTTTTGAACTAGTTAGATTTAGACGGAAAACAAGTTATAAATAAGATGTTTTTCTAGAATACAGTAGTATGAACTTTGTAGAGTGTTTCTAAACTAGTTTTACTGATTTTAGTATTTAGACGTGTTATTTTATCTGCTGTTGAATTAGTCTAAATGATCACAATGCAAACGCTAAATCGAATCAAGTTTCATTCTAAGTTTGCAACTATACTATACATGAATCTTTGCTCATTTTTCAGGCATTAATAGAATGCATTCCTAGAAATGTTTTAAAGTTGGTTTGGCATTATTTTAGCGTTAATTGCAATAGATTATCTATTTACTTATTGTTATAATTAACATTTCCTTTCATTAAGAGAATGCAAATTGAGTTTGATTTTTAATATTTATGCATACATGAGTTCTTGCTGTATTCAGGAAATTAATACAAATGATTTCCTTATTTTATATTACATTTCTATTGGTGGCCATATTTAGGGTTTATTAATGATCATAAAGCAAATAATTTAAACATGGTTCACAATTTGAATATTTTTGCACATTTGAACATCTCTAGGTCAGATCCACATATACGAATTTATTTTATCATTTTATAGTTCATGGTGTATAGCTTTTATTTAAAGTCCATAATAGGGTCATTAGAAGATTTTAATTCCTAAAATTCATCTGTAACTCAAAAATTAAATATTTTTGTATATTCAGAATGTTACTGATTTTATATGATTATAGAAATTTGTTCCACTGAAATTGAATCAAAATTACAAAAGATATTCAAGTTTCAATTATCAGTCAGCTTGGAAATTGCTGGAAAAAGAGAAATATGTTTTCTTGAGAGGAAGGTGCCTTCTACCGTTTCACTGGAGGCTTTCTTGCGCCACTGATGACTGGGCCCCGATCGGCAGAGAGGCAGAACAGGGGCACGGCTAGGGGTTGATGGCGGCGGTGCTCCGGCGATGATCCGGTGAAGGCGACGGCTTGGGAAGCGTCAGCTCGGCAAGCCGCATCCAGGGGAGGTATCGATTTAGCCGGAGGTGGAGCGACGAGGTGCGCCAGCTTGCTCAAGCGGCGGCCATGGCGGTGGCAAACCGAAGAAGATGAACAGAGGCATTAGGGGTGGAATCGGTAGCATTTTAAGCATGAGAAGACGCTAAGGGTTCCATTTCACCTGTTAGCGAAGACGAAGAGTAAGCGAAGGTGGCTGCACACGGTGCGCCGGAGTTGGAGAAGAGGGGTACTGGTGGCGGCTTGATTTTGCATGAGGGAGCTCAAAGGTTATTGAGGGCTTTTAATCAGCAGTGCTTGGTGATGCTCTAGACCAAAGGGATTTGGAAATGGGATGCTCTATTGCTCGAATTGATCTAGGCTTGGAGCTTCAGGGGGTTTCGGCCATGGCGGAGAGAAGATGGAAATGAAGTCATTCGACTGAGGAAAAGAGAAAAGAGTAGAGGGGAAAGCTGGGCGTTGCTTCGGTGGTCACTGTGGCTACTTATAGACGAGGGGCTGAGCGGATGAGCCCTGCCTTGGTTGAGTTTGGTCTCGGTTGTTCCCTCGGCGAGATGAGACACGGCTGCACAGAAGGAGGCATGTGCAGCTGAAGCTTCGCGAGAACTGACGACAAACTGGCGATGATCGAGCTTGTTGACGCAAGTGATGCGACCAATCGGTGAAGCAATTCAATGAAACTAGCTCAGCTGATGCACTGAATCGGGAGGAGCTGGCTTCGGTCGAAAGAACAGAAAGGAAGAAGAAGAAGGGATGAGACTGACAAGCGGGACCAGGACACACCGGCAGTGGCTGAACTGATGTCCCCGTTGCGCGCAAAGGAACGGAGTCAACAGGGAGATAGGTCCACCGGTCAGTGAATGAGATGGCAGAATTTGCGTTCCGGCTTGGCTGAGTCCAGTACATGAATTTGTTGGGCTGTCAAGTTAAGAAGAAAATTTCCAAACTTCTTGACCAAGGTCTTTGAATAGATTTTGATGCCTAGTAAACTTTTAACGTTAAACTGAGTTACCAAAAAATTATTAATATTCTTACAACAGTGGCTGCTCTAATTTCTTGTTTCATATTCTAATTTTTGATTGAGACCAATTAAAGTATATTATTTTTTAAATTTTGTTTTTGAAAAGGATCTGGACTCAGAATGCTTCTGTAAAATTTTCAGCTCAAAATATGGTTCCATTATTTTATAAAAATTCTGATATGGCAATTTCTAGATTTTTAGGGTTTCTGTTCTTAAATTTGGAAAGGTCCTAAATTATATTATTAATTTATGATATTTTAACCAAAGGTAGAAATTGCATTGATATGTTCATGATAATTTTTACAGCTCCATATCAGTTATATAAATATTTTATAAATTCTGACAATGCATTGTTTTGATTTAAAAGTTGTCTTTTTATTTTATCTCTTCATTAATCTGTGTATAAATTTTCATTTGCTGGCTAAAATGATTTAATTGAATGATCAGGGTTCTCATGGCAATTTTCTAAATTTTTACTTTTTGCTTCTTGGCCTTTTCTCCTTTTCATTCTTTATTTCCCTTTTGTTTGATTTTTCTTGCAATACAAAAATCCAAGAAAATTCAAATAAAGCAAACAATATTCAAAAATTTCAGAAATATTCAAAATCAAATTTAAATATTATATTTTTACTGTTCTCAACTTTTGGGTCATTACATCGCTATGTGGTATATCGTCACCGGTAGAGCTCAGATCGTAGTCGAGATCTTCAATCACTGGCCCAGATCCTGCCACATCATCACACCAACAGTAAACCCCATCTTCATCTCTTAGCCATTGGATTTAATCGAACGGCATAGATCGCATCATGAAGATTTGTGTAGATTCAATTTCAATCATTCGATCTTGATCCTAGGGTGTTAGTTAAGCCGCTTAGTTTGCATCGCCGCCACCGTCCGATACGCGCCGGTCAGTCTAGATCTTGCCGCGTGTCGCGCCCGCAGTACCGCTAGAGCCGCATCGCATCGGTTCATCTCGGCCGTTCATTTTGAACCGAGCGGACGAGATCGCACCGCATGCTGGACCAATCCCGTGCCGCCGCGTGTCACGCAGAAACCGAGGAGTCGTCGCCGCCAGTCTCTGCCGATGTTGCCCCGATTATTTCTGGCCATCTGATCCAGATCCAAAGGTCGCAGTAGCGCCACGCGTCGAGTCCTCAATAGATCTGAGTCGCTTCGGGATGATCAATCTCGGCCATTCATTTTGAATCGAACGGGTGAGATTGCTTTGAGTTTCGGTCAATCGCGTTGCGCTGTGTGTCGTGTTGTGATTGGTTCAGCCGATGACGCCAGCGCTTGCGTCAGCCGATGCACGGTGCGATCTGCTCGATCCACCATGCACCCGAGCCGTCAGAGGCCGGTCCATGCACCGAGACGCGTGGCAGCCTCTAGTTGCGACGCGTGTTAGCGTGTGATTGGGCCACATGTCATGCTGACGTCAGCGATGACGTCATAATTAATTTTTTGAACAAAAATAATTTGACCAAAAATTCATTTCGGTGCTGACGTCATCAGAGGCCTTGCTGATGTCATAAATGGGAATTTTCCGTATAAAAATAATTCGGATAAATAGAAATTTCTGATTTTTAGGGTTTTCTAATTAATTAAAACTTCGAAAGGCCATATCTTTTGCATCCAAACTCCGATTGAGATGATTTCAATTCCTAAAAAATTGTAAAATTGTGCTATATTTATTGGTGAATTTTATTTAATTTTTGGAGTTGATTTTACTCTCTATTTTGGTTATTTTTTACTTTTCCCTTCGTTGCATGTAGACGTCGAGTTGCCGTGAGAGTTTGTGATTGAGGAGCCAGTGCTTGATCAGGTTGCGGAGCAGGATCCAGACCCATTCAAAGGCAAGTCATGCTTTGACCATGTTGATCTTATGTTTAAATGCTATGTTGTTTTATATGTATTGCATATATTTCAATTATTAAAGGTTTGTCTTAAGTTGGGAATAGCTAATCGTTCACTTGAATTATATTCACCTTTGTCATGTCGTATACCTTAATTCATTTGTCACCCTAGATCGGTTTGATAGTAATTGGTAGCTAAATATGCCAATGTGGGTAGCTAGAACGCAAGTAGAATGCTTAGCCATGCAACGAGTCATTATTTCCTGATCAAATGTTTAACATTGCCTAATGAATATGGAACATGTTTATTAATTGTGTGTCGGTGCTATCACACAAGGTTGGAATTGTTGATGGCACGTGGTGCATGGTAAATCAACCGGGGTGGTAAAATGATTTAGACCGAGGCAAGTGGCATGGTTTTGTGGTGGGCCAATGTTGGCACGTGAGCGGTCGCATTTGATTTTTATGATAATTGTGGTTTGGACATAATGATTTTTGGTTAGTCTTGCCTTGGTCAATTAAGGACTTAACCTTGCAAGAATTTGAACTGAGTCATTCATACAACCACAAATCTGGAATGGGACAGATGTCGGGACCCGAATATGCAAATCCGGACCCTCTGTGTATTCAGTACTAGTCCAGGATCACGCTAGTACACACAGCATAAACAGGTTGAAGTACCACATCATACACAGCGGAATTAATAATAAAGTACTTCAAACATGAATATAAACGAGTTACACGACCTTAAGGTCACCTTACAGTAATTCCCCACGCAGGGCGATAAATAACAAAAGTAACACAGGTTTAGTAGCGGAAGCAAAAGTACGATAATGAACCCCTCGGGCTGCCACAGGCAACTGACGAGGCTCAACCCTAATCCTCCTAACCTTCATTAAACTCCTCCTCCCAAGCTGGTGTCGCCTCTTCTTTTTGAGGTTTTTGTTGAAGCAAGGGTGAGTATACAACATACTCAACAAGTCATGCACAATGCAGTTCTATTACTACATGCATGGCTTATTCCAAGGGAAAGGCTTAAATGGTTATTTTGCATGAAGCAGCATTTCTTTTAACAGATAGTCTTAATTAGATTAAAAGCAGCAAAATCATTACTATAATAGTTAATTCCTCAATTCTTTTCCAAGAGTTTGGCACACAACCCTAAGTTTGACTCATCAGTCTTTGGCACACAGCCACCCATTCCATATTTTATTTTGAAAATCTAACCCTTGACTGTAATCCCCGAGCATTGTCGATCATGACACGGCTATTCAATAGATTTAACACACACACTCTGCAGAGGTCAGACACTTTACCCACAGATGCGATCGCTCACCACACAGGTGATTGATTGCAACAAAGTCTTTCAGATACTAACACCTAACCAGTGAACCCCCCTAGTATTGCCTTTCTAACACTTCCCTCACTCAGAGCCAAAGTTTAGAATAAGCGAATACTGTTGAATGGGTACCAAGCCGTAGCACAGGTACGCTTCCCCACACAGTTACACTCGGGTGTAACTGTCGCCCCGAGGTGTCAAAGGAAAGATATTAGAACCCTACTAAACTAGGTCCGTCCCATTCCGGACAAGTGGTTGTACGAGTAACTCAGTTCAAAGGCTCACAAGGTGAAGTCCTTAACTGTCCCGGGCAAGACATCCATTTTACATTTCTCGGCACGCAGCCTTTTACAATCCTTAGTACATCCCGTTGCCACACAGGCCCACCTGGCACGAAGTCTTCTTGCCACTTGCCCCGGTCCAAATCATTTCCCACCCCGGTTTGCATTTATGCAACACATGCCAATGCCCACTTCATTGAAGAAGTAGGACCACACGGGTACTACCCTCCAATCCTCCTCATGATAACATTGCATTATCCCAAATGCGTTCCATATTAGTTTAGTCAATATTCCTTTGCAATTTGAAAGTCATTCAGCGCATACAAGCAGGCTAAGCAACTAATCACGGTCTAGTCTCTCGTGTTGGCATTATAATAGCAACCAACTTATTTAAATATCTTAGGGTGACAAGGATTTTAGGCATACAAGTAATTTAAACAAGGTGGCATACACGGAACAGGTATATTACCTACCATCCCTAATTTAATCCACGGCATTTTACTTAACATAGCATGCAATATTTGAATCAAAATATATTTTGAAATCTAGGCACAAAATAATCAAAGCATGACTTTCCTTCGAAGAGTAGTGGATCCTGGTCTGAAACCTGCGACGGGTCTTCGAATTCTTCCTCGACAGCTCCCAGCAACTCGGAGTCTACGCGGAATAGACGTACATACAATAAAGATACTTAAATAGACAGCAAGATCATCACTAAAAATAAAATAAAAATCACCAATAAATAGTTCACATTTTTACAAATTTTTAGGAACTGGAATCACCCAATTCCGAGTTAAAACGCAAAAGTTATAGCATTTGCAAGTTTTTAAAAATTCTAATATAGAATTACCCGGGTTAATGGATTTATTTTTCTACTGAAAATCCCGGTTAAATACCTTGGCTTGACACGTGTCAGCACTGGGGACAGCCACGTCACCACTAACACTGACCGGTGGACCCCCGGACGACGTCATGCTGACGTCAGCACACGCTGCGGTCATTACACTGACAAGTAGGCCCGATGAACAGTATTCGGTCCACTCAGCGGCTGACACGCGGCGCACAACCATCGATCCACGCGGCTCCAAGATTTTCCGCCCGTTGGATTCAAATCTAACGGTCGGTCCCGCAAGGCTGCTGAGGTTCCGGGTGGTTACGTGGTGAGATCTCGGCCCATAATCTAAGATCCGACGGCATTATCAAACGCGTCGACCCGGGACTACGTGGACGTACCTCCACGGTTGGATAACGATCCAACGGCCACTGATACCCGAGCGATGCGCTGCCACCGAGCCTACGTGGCGCAACCCAAGCCGGTTATCTAAGATCTAACGGCCATCATCAACGCATCTACACAACAGCTACGTGGATGCACCAGCACGGCCGGATGAAGATCTGACGGTGCAGGGTACCCGAGGAGTACACAGTAACCTGAAACTACATGGCTTAATTTGAGCCGGTCATCACAGATCGAACGGCCATTATCAAACGAAGTCATCCCGGTCTGGCGCTACAGAAAGGAGGACGTGGCGTTACCTTGGTCGTGGGATGAAGATCCGATGGTCGCTGGAGCTCGAAGCAGCTGGCGACGGTGCGGTGGCTTTTGAAGACCGGAGCCGAGGAAGATGACTGGCTTGGCGGCGCTACAGGGCTTCTCCGGTGGAAAGAAATGGCTCCGACGACGCGATGTGACACGATAAACTTGGCGAAGGTCTTAGCTGCGGCGGAGAGTAAGGGATGGTGGTGGAACTCAAGGAGAAATCGAGGCGGCGGCAATGCTGACTCTGGTGAGCTACGGGGAGAGCTAGGGGGCACGGCAGGGTTCGAACGAGTGGGCAAAATGGACGGAAGGAAGCTCTGCATGCAATGGGTTATATCTCCCGCTCGGACAAGCTTTGGAATGCGCGCAAATCCCTGACATATCTTCGCCGGCCAACCGGCTCGTGATGGCGACGGCGGCGCGACAGTCGCTCCCTCCCGAGGCGCGACGCGATCCGGACCGTTCGATCTGCTTCGATCCGACGGCATCGAGCGAATAGACGATGCGGCTCATTATCAGCCATCCGATGGAGATGCACGGCCCAGAGCAGGTGGTGCTAGGGTTTTGGCTGATGATGCGCACAGTGTTGGGCCCGGCCCAGCACTGTAGCAATCCAATTTCTGGTTTTTGCTATTTAAATTAATTCTAGAAAATCATAATAATTATTTAGGTCACTAAAAATATCCGAAAAATTCTAGAAAAATTCCAGAAAATATTTAAGATCATTTAGAGCCTGAATAAAATATTTTATTTATTTTTGATAATTACTTTTCTGAAATTTAATTATTCAGGATAAGGATAAATTTAAATTAATTTCAATTAAATCCGAATAAATCCCAAAAATTTACAAAAATTCAAATAACTCCAGAAATTTAAATTAGGCCAAATTTTGGGATGTTACAACAGATCTAGTTGATTAATTTGTTGAGTCTAAACTTTGGTACTATTGTGGTGGTGTGAGGCCCAGGTAGTGGTAACCAGTCCTCGCACGGGTTGGCTCACATGGCGCAAGAGGGGGGCCCTGGATGTGGTAACCAGTCCCACCATTGTTGAAACCTTAGCGGATAGTACTGGGTTTAGATAGGCATTGGAAAGGCTTTGTTATGGTCACTCGCCTTGGTGGTGTTTGATTATATCTTGTGGGTAAAGTATATAACCTCTGTAGAGTGTAAAACCTATTCGAATAGCCGTGCTTACGGTATTGGGCATTGCTCGGTGATTACAGTCAAGAGTTAGATTTTTATTAAATAAATGTGGGGATGGAATGCTGGAATATAGAAATAAGGATATGAGTTGGACATTGAAAACAAATGCAAAGTTATTAGTGTGATTATTGTTTTACTATCTTTCAATCTATTTATGCTATTCTTTCGTAAATGTTGTTTATGCAAAGTAACCTTGTAGCCTTCCTTTGTACTAAGCCATGCATATAGTAAGTAGAATTGCATTCCGTGCCCGGCTTGTTGAGTGCTTTATGTACTCACCCCTTGCCACCAACATCATCAGTTGAGGAAGAAGCAATGCCTGCATTTGAGGAGTTCCAGGAGGAGGCGAACAATTAGGGTGCGAGCCTTATCAGTTGCCTGTGGTAGTTGAAGGGTTTCTACGCGTTTTCGTTATTTCCGCTGCAGTTTATTTGTTTACTTTTAGTTAGCCCTGCGTGGCGTACTCATGTAAGGTGGACCATAAGGTCATTCAACAGTTATATTAAATTTGATAAAGAATTATTTACGTTATCGTTGAGTATGATTGTGATATTCATCTATGTTGAGCTTGTGTGCACTAGCGTGATCCTGGACTAGTGCGAAATACACAGAGGGTCTGGATTTGCATATTCGGGTCCCGACAGAGGTGGTATCAGAGCCATACTGACTATAGGTCAAACCCTACTTGGTTGTCGCGCACTTTAGGAGTGTCCAAAACTATTTTCTAAAGTCAAAAATTAACTTAAGAAATTAAAAGGATCTTGACTCATCCCTTCTTCTTGCTCTTTACCTATGCTGAATTTTTCTCTCTTTTCTTTGTTTTGAGTTGAGGTTTTGAGAGAGCCGCTTTTCTGCAGGTTGAAATGGACTGCGTTTATGGTGAGCGTAAGGGAGGATTTGCCGCTAAACTCTAGAGGATGTTGCAGATGCTAGGAGGCTTTGATCGCCCAATCTACCGCAGCACCAATTGGGTCATGAATGGAAAGAGAAGAGGCACGATCTGCAAGCTCACAGTGTACGCTCAGAAAGGTACTATCGGGAGTCGTCCGGTCTACATCACCGTGAGGAGGGCATCCTTCGAAGCTAGAATTCAGGAGACTGCTCGCCTTGCTCTTTGCCGCTTCGCTCGTGACTATGCCGTACAGCTGGAGACTACTGCATTTAAGTACCATCCTGATGGAGTCACCATCATTGAGGAGAAGGTCAAGGAGGAGGACAATCCCACCACTATCCACATGGCATGTCTCATTTCAGCTCAAGAGATACACACAAAGACCACCAATCAGGAGCTTTCCGAAGCATATGAGGCCTTGGCAAAAGCTGAGAAGGATCTTCAGGAGACTAGGAGGATGGTTGCCGAGAGGATTAGCGAATTGGAGGAGGCTCTTTACTTTAGGAAGGAGGCAGCTGATCTGGAGGAGTATGATGAGGACCCGGAGGAGCTTGAGCCGGAGCAGGAGAGCTAGGGGTCAGTGCCATCTGATGAGACCCTAGGTCATCGGAACCAGTTCACCCCGAAGTCGAGTCGCCCGCCGCCGTGTCAGCCTAGTTGTGCGCATCCGGGATACCTTAGTGAGTAGGCGTAGTTGAGTCTAGTGGTAGTTGTGACTCAAGTGTGAGTCGCGTGAGTCCAAGTTAGAGTCTTGCCAGTAGTCGGTAGAGTTGCTTATTAGGTTGCTTGCAATTTCTGAGTCGTTGTGTTCTTTTGAGTGTGCAGTATGCGCTGCGTTGTCCTTAGGCACTTGTGAGCAGCCATACCAAGTATTAAATAAATATAATAAAGTTGGAGTTTGGGATAAGAGCCTTTTTGCCCCGGCCTAAGTTCTTATATGACTTGTCTATGCTGTTTTCCCTCTTTTCTCTAAACCTTAGAGTGATCTGCAGATGGTGAACACTCGTGGAAACAATGGAGGTCAGGGAAGTGGAAGTCGCCAGGATGACAACAGGAATGCGTCGCCAATTCCTCAGGCCGCACCCCAAGTGGATATGAGCAACTTTGGATCTTTTCTTGCTGCACAAACCCAATTTATGTAGACTATGATGCAGTAGATGCAGCACTTTGCTAATCAAGCAGCGGTCAATAACGCTAATCAAGCAGCTGGCAATGGGAACCATCCATACTCGAAGCTGTCTGACTTTATGAGGACACGTCCACCTACATTTTCTGGGAACGCCAACCCAATTGAGGCTGATGACTGGTTGAGGACCATTGAGAGGAAGTTGCGTATCACTCAGTGTGAAGGGAATGAGAAGGTGCTTTATGCTTTTTATCAGCTGGAAGGCACAACTGCTGAATGGTGGGAGAATTACTACGCATCACAGGAGAACCCACAGGAGATTACTTGGGAGGAATTTTCTGCTGCTTTCCGTCAGTACCATGTTCCTGAAGGTGTCATGGATTTGAAGAAGGAGGAATTCAGGGCTATCAAGCAAGGGAGCCAGTCAGTGGCAGAATATTTGAACCGGTTCACCCAACTTGCTTGCTACGCACGTGAGGATGTAGTGACTGATAAAGCAAGGCAGTCTCGCTTCATGAAGGGACTGAATTCTGGGTTGCAAGTGGGGCTAATCACTCACACTTTTCCTAATTTTCAAGAGCTGGTAAATAAGATCCTTATTCTGGAGGATAAGCGTAAGGAGTTGGATGACAACCGCAAGCGTAGAATGGCTCAGCAAGGAGCTCACCAAGGGCAGCAAAAGATGAGGGTTGCACCACAACAGTTCGTCAGGTTTCAGCCGAGGGTGGTCCCTAAAACGCCTTCGCCTGCATCCTGTCCTAGTGGGCAGAACTTTCAGACGCCTGTTCAAACCAATAATGCCTTAGGAGAAGGTCAACAGTCAACAGTGAGGCGCTGTTTCAGCTGCAATGAGCCTGGACATTTTGTCAATAATTGTCCTAAGAGAGAAGGTGTCACACCTGTACGCTTCAACCTTGGATCAACGCCAGCCAAGACGCCTGCACCAGGAGGAAACCGTGGAGCTGTTTAGTCTGGAGCTGTCGGGACCCGGATATGCAAATCCGAAACCCTCTGTGTATACTGCACTAGTCCAGGATCACGCTAGTGCACACAGTGGAAACATAGATTACATACCATTCCATACATCGAAACAACTAAGAAGAAGCAAATTATTATTGAATAAAGCAAACAACCTTATGGTCAAGGTTCATACACCAATGCCTCTTGGCTTAAGAAACAAATAAAACTGTTGCAGTGGAAATAAGATAACTTGGGCCATTCGACATGCCACAGGCAATCGTCTGGGGAAACGCCATCCTAGTCGACGTAGTCTTCATAGTACTCCTCCTCTTGATACTCATTACCTGGTCCTTCCTCAGCAACTGAACAACAAGAGCATAAAGCCGTGAGTACAAAACGTACTCAGCAAGCCGTAGGGAAATGATGCAATATATTCATACACGGCTTGACAAAGGATAGTCATTGTAACAGCCCAAAAATTTGAGAATAATAAAATATAATATTTAAACTTGGATATGAATGTTTTATAAATTTTCTTGATGTTATTGGTTTTATTTGGATTTTCTTGGATTTTTGTGTTGCAAGAAAAATCAAACAAAAGGGAAATAAAGAATGAAAAGGAGAAAAGGCCAAGAAGCAAAAAGTAAAAATTTAGAAAATTGCCATGAGAACCCTGAGCACATAAGTAAATCATTTTAGCTAGCAATTGAAATTTTATGCATAAAGAAATGAAGAGATAAAATGAAAAGACAACTTTTAAATCAAAACAATGCATTGTCAGAGTTTATAAAATATTTTGGAGTCACAAATGAAGCTTTCAAAATTATCATGACAACCTCAATGCAATATCTACCTCTGGTAAAAATATTATAAATTAATAATGTGATTTAGGATTTTTTAGAATGTAAAAATAGAAACCCTAAAAGTCTAGAAATTGCAATGTCAGAATTTTCATAAAATAATGGAACCATATTATTGCTGGGAAATTTTACAGCAGCATTCTGAGGTCTAGTCCATTTGAAAAACAAAATTTCAAAAATAATAGACTTCAACTGTTCTCAAAGAAAAATCAAAATCCGAAACAAAATTTAGGAGCAGTCACTGTTGTAAGAATATTAATAATTTTTTGGTAACCCATTTTAACCTCAAAATTTTACCAGACATCAAAACCTGTTCAGAGACCTTGGTAAAAAAGTTTGGATATTTTCTAAAATTATTTAGTAGCACAATAAAATCAGAGACTAGAAGCCTCCGAACCGGGACCATTTCCTTGGCACCTCACCTCACTGACCGGTGGACCCTGACCCCACTTGTCAGCTTCTTCTTCCTCCTGTTCTTGCGACCGAGCGAAACACTCCCGAGTCCAGCGCAGCTTGACCGAGCTCGTTCAATGCATCGCCTCTTCGAATGGTCGTGTCCTCAGCGTCAGCCTCATCTCATCTCAGCCACGATCATCGCTACGTTCGTCCTCGCTCTGTCTCGCGCCATACCGCTCGCCCTTTTCTTTGTCGCGTCTGGTGAAGCTCCCATCCGAGACAATCCCAACCAAACTGGCTCATCTGCTTAGTCTCTCAAGCCATACATTGCACCCCTGTGATCACCGAAGCAGCGCTCAGCTTTCCCCTTCATTCCTTCTTCCTCTCTACAGCCAAGCAACCGAAACCTCTGCACTGTTCCGCCATGGCCGAATGCTTGAGAGCTCCAAGCCGAGATCAATTCGAGAGATAGAGCAACTCATTTCTAAATTCCTTCCAGATACACCATCTAGAGCTTCTAGTGATCAAACTCTAGCAAAAAGATTTGGTCTCCTTCATCTGAAATCTTGCCACCACCGTTGCGTCTTCTTCTCCAAGGCCAGTCGCCGGTGGCAGAGCTCTTCAGCCATTCTCCAGTTGGAAGAAACACAAAAATGGGCTCTCTAGTGTCCTTTGATGCTCACAATGCTGCCGATTCAAGTCGGATTCGCCCTGGTCATCTTCTTCGACTTGCCATCATTGTTGTCACCGCAGGGGCTCGGCTGCGCACCACCCTGCTGCATCTCCGGCCGAATCGGTAACACCCTCGTGTGCGCCTCGTCGAGCTTGTTCCCCCTGTGCTGTCGCCATCGCCGGAACTTCACCGGAGCGCCCTCGCCGCCGAGCCCTAACCGGTCCCCTGTTCTCTATCTCTGCGCAGTGGGACCGGGGAGTCAGAAGCCTCAGGTGGAAGAAGAGTAGGTCAGAAGGCGTTTTCTCTATTGGTAAAGCATATTCGCCTTTTTGCATTCAATTTTCTGGCCGGAATACATTCAATTATCAATAACTTGTGCATTTTTAGTCACAAACCTGTGAAATAAATTTATATATTTATATAAATTCAGGAAGATTCTAGATATGCAAAAATATTAAAATTTTGAACTACAAAACAATTATTTGAATTAAATTTTAGTTATAACCTCATTATGGTTTTCATATTAAATCTGTGGTCAATAAGTTATAAAACCATAAGATAAATTTTTATACAATGCTAAGATCCGGATGAATTCAAATATACTAAAATATTCAAATTTTGAATCATAGAACAATTATTGAGATCAAGAATGAGACAAACACACTATTATGGACACCATGCACATATGAAAAATATAACTTCTAAAATCATAAAATAAATGCTTATGAGCTTATGGAATTATAATAAACCTAATCATGCCAAGATATTTAATTCTTGAACTAAGCTTAGTATATTTGCTTTACAATCATGAGCAAACCTTAATATGGCCATTAATAAAAATGAAAATATAATATCTCATAAAATGAGGAAATAATTTGTATGATGTTCTTGGAATCAATAAGGACCCATGTATGTAGAATATTTAAAATAGAACTTAGTTTACAATATTTTAATAAAAGAAAATGCAAATTACAACAATAAATAAATAGGCAATCTATCGCAGTCAAAGTCAAAATAATGTAAAAGTAGTTTTAAAACACTTCTAGAGTTGCACCATGCTAATACCTGAAAAATGAATAAAGGATCATGTATAGTGTAGTCGCAAACTCAAAATGAATCTTGACCGATTTAGTGTTCACATTGTGATCATTTAGACTATTTCAACAGCAGATAAAATAACTCGCCTAAATGTTAAAATCATTAAAACTAGTTTAGAAACACTGTACAAAGTTCATACTACCATATTCTATAAAAAGAATCTTATTTCATCAAGGTTTGCATATTATTCTTATTAGTTCAAAACCCTTAAGAGTTAATCATTCGCTTCGCGTTCTCTCTGATTCCGTATATCGTAAACTTTACAATGCCACATAAGCCTTTTCAATGAACAATATAAAGTCTCGTCTAAATCGTAAAACTTATGAAATTAGCCCGGTAGTTCTCTCCAAAGTATAGACTATCCTATTGTAAAGAAATAATCTTATTTCGTCATGCTTTAAATATAAATCATGTTAACAGAATAATCTAAAGTATTATGATTTTTGAACTTTATAATTTGAGTAAGCGCTCTCGGTAATAATGAGGAAAACTGTAGTTAAGTTATTTGTATCACCAGAACCTTCTCGACATCATGAAAATGATATCAGTAGTCTAGATTAACAGGTTTAACTTACGTAAAGCTAGTTTTAAGTAAAATCAATCAATAAAGTAAGAGCTATTCGCTCATAGTCCAATGTGATCATTTAAGCCTTTTCATCAGCTCGCAAAGCAGCTCATCTAAATCTGAATTTAGTAAAGAATAGCCTAGAATTGATCTTTAGGATATAATCTGCAATAATTTAGAAGAATATTCTTATTTCATCTTGCTTTGAATCTGAATCTAATAGAGCAAAACCCGTAAGTCATAAGGTTGCGAGAAGCATATTGTGAATAGTGAATCAATGGAACTTGTAACTAATGATTAATTCTATTAATTCAACCAATTTTTGCATCTTGAATTCGTAAAATAAAATTAATAAATTCATAAAAGAGCAATCCCTGTTTCTTGTAAAGAGTTTTATTTGTTCTTGCTATCTATTTTCTTTTTGCCCTTATTGAAGTTAGTATTTTGCTATTTTTCCGTTGTTCGACGTGTAGAACCCGATGTCTCTAACTTCGTCATTGCCATCGTTAGTCACGATCCTCGTCTTCATCGTAAACGACAAATAAGCAAGGCAAGCACCCCTTTGATCATATTGATCCCAGTATTTAATTTTCTTTGTTTTACTAAACCATTTTATGCATGCGTTTACCTTATGTAAATTGCTATTTTGTGGGTTTGGTAGTTATACCTGTTGTCTCGTGAATCTCCTTTGATGATTATGAGCATGTGAACCTTGATAACCATAAATTAAGGTTAGGCATTACTTAATGTCATCATGGGTATATGCGTTCATATTATTCATGCTTAGCCATGCTTTAGAATCAATATAGCAGATGATCAAATCAAAATTTGTTTCCTAAAAATGTTGGAAATGGCACTGTTTGTTGCTGGTATTTTGATTAAAAACCTGAAATAAAACTATGTTTTGATGCGGACGATTATTGGAAATAGCCGGATGTGCCAAAGGAATTGCACGTAGTGTAGGGTGAAGTATCACCCGTGTCGGATTAAGGACCGAGCAATGGGACGCTATTGATCCAAGAATTCCGTGCAACCACGAGGTCCGGTATGGGACGGCCATAGCTTATTAAGTTATTTACACATGGCTTTGCTCTTTGGAAGGCGGGAGCTAGCACAAGCATTCCGGTCAGGTTTGCTTGACAGGGTTTCTACTTGCTAATGCAACGGTGTACGCCCTGCCATGTTTAGAAACTTTGTGTTGGGTGTGTGGAAGTGGATCCACGACTTGTGTGTATGTTTCTAGTTCTATGGCGGGGGTTAACGTCCCGGGCTGGATCGAAGTCATGTCTATATAATGTAATGGCTATGTATGATCTCCTTGCTGACCACATAAGGAAGTGTGTCGAGCAAAAAGGTTGATCATTCCTTGTGGGTAAAGTTGTACACCTCTGCAGAGTATGAATCTAATCGATTAGTCGCGCCCGCGGTCATGGGCACTTGGTGAAGTCATTCCAATGTTAGATGTTTTATTATTTTCAAAAGGGTTGGTTTCATTTGTTTTGCAACTGTGCTTTATGTCGAAGGGCTGACATTGATGGATTTCAGGAATTTGATGACTCGTCGCTCACGTCATGGAGGACTATGAGTGTTACTTATGCTTTATTTATCTGTTATCAATTAAACTTGCTCTTATGAATTCCGTTTGCAAATAACTTGATTTACAAATTAAATTTCGCTTTATGCAAATTAACTGTAGTAGCCTCCTTTGAATTGGCCTGCATTTATGCATTTGCAAATACCACCTTAAGTCTTGCGGAGTACGAAAGTACTCACCCTTGCTTATTCGTTGTTTTTAGGTGTAAGCTAGCGAAGCTTCGAAGGTTTGTATCGTCGCAGGTTGCGGGATGCTTATTGCCGTGATCTTTTCTAGGGATTTATGCCTGGTCAGTTGCCTGCGGGAATGTATGGGTACACTACAAGGCTTTGCTTCTTTTGCTGCTATATATTGTCGTTTTCGCTTAATTAATATAATGTATGGTTGTGATTCCAATTGTTGAAATGTGCGTACTAGCTACTGATCCAGGGACTAGTACCGCAAGCACATTAGATTTCCATTTTTGCATTCTGTGTAAAAATGGGGGTCGTTACAGTCATATGGTTCATTTGCAGAAAGCAACAACTTAAATTTAAATACAATAAATAGATTGAAAGCAGATTGATAAAAACAATAATAAATAACTGATAAATCAATAGTAGACAACATGAACAGAATAGCGAGGCATCACCCTATATCATTCGAAACAAGTATCAACCATACAATTCAACAGTACAGCTTTAGACAACAAAACAACAGAGAACTCCCCGTTCACATCCCAACAATCCACATTTCAAGAAACACTCTATACCCCGTGTGAAATCCCCGGGCTTGTCCATGACCGCGGACACGGCTATTCGATTAGTTTTACACTCTGCAGAGGTTGTACAGCTTTACCCACAAGACATGAACATCTCTTGGTGCAATCGATATTAACACACTTCCTTTGGTGTGTCGCAGAGATATCATGACAAAGCCTTTACAATGCACGTCCAAACTCGGTACTGCCCTCTAAGGTTTCGCCCCTCCGGGCCCCCTCTTGAGCCATGTGAATCTACCCGTCCATCCCGGAACCCACACATCCAGTTGGCAATACTCAAGAGTAAACAATGCAAATTAATCAGCTAGGTCTGTCCCATACCAGACTTGTGGTTGCACGGTTAGGCCCAGTTCAATGGCGCACAAAATTAAGTCCATAAATTGTCTCAGGCAAGACAACCAGATCCCAATGTGCTAGAAAGCACCCCCTTTACTGCACGATCACTTGCCTGAGGGAAAACATTTTGTTCAACCAAGACCAATGGCATCCCCTGCCATGGTACAACAAGTTTTACAACAGTGATCAACAACTACAATTCAATATCTCATTAGGTCAAGATTAACATTAAATCATATGCGACATGAACCCCATCGTATGACTAAGCAGGTCTAAGCATAGCTACGTTAACCCAATGTTGGTATTATGATTATGTCCAACTAGTAATGTCCCAACCTAAGGTTAGCAATGGATACATGGCATTCCAAAAATCAAGGTGGCATAATGGCAATCAGGTGAATAGCTACTCCCATAAACTAGTATTGATACACAAATAGCATGCAATTGTATAAAACAAATTACTTTTGCAAACATGGGTTCAATATGATCAAAGGTTACGACTTGCCTTACTACTCTAATGCTGAGTCTTGGTCTTCACAATCTCCGTTCACTCCTTCGGGATTCGCGTCTACCGGAAAAGAAAGTAGCAAAACCAAATAAATACAAAATAGAGAATCAAACAAGCTCAAAACTGAAAATAAATAGCTCTGGAAGGTAGAGCTCGATTTTACAAAAATTTAGAAATTTGAATCGCTCCAATCGGAGTTCGGACGAAGGAGAACAGGCTTCTGAAAGTTTCTCGGGAGAGAAAATCAAAGAAATTCAGAAGGGGTGACACATGGGGACCACATGTCAGTGGCTCGATCCACCATGGACCGGGATCACTGAGAGGATGGCAAGGTGACACGGCAGCTAGGGCTGAGGTGGCAGCTTGCATGGCGCTGACGCGGCTGCCACGCGGCGATGTCGCGGCACGGCTCGAGGTGCTGACGCAGCATGGCCAGAGCATCTGCCACGTGGGCTCCAGGTCTGCGGTGGCGCGGATGTGGCTAGCACGTGGTGCCACGCAGTGACTCGACTCTTGGCCGACCGCACGGACGGTCACAAGAACGCGCATCCGGCGATGGCTCAGGATCGAACAGCCGAGGGATGAAGATGCGGCGGGGAGACGTGGCCTGCTCTAGGTCACACGATCTTGAGCGGACGGCTGTGCTTTGGCAAAGGAGGTCGACGGCGAGGCGGCGACGAGAGCACGCCGGAGACGAGGAAGACGGCACTGTAATCGGCGGAGAAGCGCCGGATCGGGCTCAAGTCTGCACGGATCGGAAAGAGGGCGACGCGGTGGACTCGGAGATGCAACTTATCACGTCGGAGACCCACCGGAGAGGGAGAAAACGACGGCGAAAGATCTCGGGCACAGTGGAGAACTTCGGCGAGCATGGAGAGGGGCGGCGGATGTGGCGCGGAGAGGGGAACGCGACACGGGGCCTGGCGGCAGCTTTTATAGCCTCGGGAGGCGTGCTCGACACGGATTCCGAGTGGCAGCTAGGTTTAGGGTTCGCGAGCGGCGGCGGCGCGTGCAGGGCGGCGTGGCTGCAATCTGGCCGGACACGTGGCGAGGATCCAATGGCAAAGCGAGGCTGGGCTGGCAGGCTTCCGTAGCGGGCCGGGCGACGCATGGATTGGGCCGACGGAGGGAAAACAGAAGCGGGCTGGGATGAACTGGAATGGGCCGACGAAGGATTCAACCCGAATGGAATTTTAAATTTAGAATTCATTTTCGAATTAATAAAGACTCCAGAAATTCCAATAAATCCAAATAAATAGCAAATAAACTCTGAAAAATCTCAAAAAATACAGAAAAATTCCTGGAAGCACAAGGAACCCAACAAAAACTTAAAACCTTTGATTTGATGCATAGATTAATCAAATTAAATCTTCTCAGTATTAGAAAATTCAAATTAAGCTTCGGTTAATTCCAAGAAAATGCGAATGGTTCATTTTTTATTTTAAACATTCCAAAACTTCTAATTTTGGGATGTTATAGGAGCCACCACTCTGGGCACGGTGAGGGGTCATGTCAATCATATCACGACTGATGAGGCCCAAAGAGTAACAGATGTCATACTAGGTAAGTTTCTGGTTAATTCAGTACCTACTATAGTTTTGTTTGATTTTGGAGCTTCGTATTCTTTTGTTTCTCGAGATTTTGCTGTTGGGCATGGGTTAGAAGTATGTCTTTCTCTTTATTTGAAGTGAAAGAGCCCTGAGAAGATTTCGTGCTCAATGATATTAGGCATTGGGACACTTCCTCATCAGCGGGGTTTGCAAAAGACACACCGCTCGAAGAAGTGTGATGTGACCGCGCTCTTACCCAGTTTCAAGCACGCGGGTCCACGATCGAGACAAATGGCGGCGCGACCTCCTTCTGGACTGCCTCGTCATTCTCCCTCGCCCATTGCGCCATCTTACCCGCATACCTGGTTGAACCGAGTCTGTGTGAGTGTGTGTTTTTTGATTGGACGATCTTGTGTGCCGCGCTTTGAAGCATGAACTCTTCCGTCGTCTTCAACTCAACAAATTGTCCCCAAACGTTTTTAGAAATGAACCCATACTTCTGGAACGGAGTCATTTCCTTATTGACATAATTAGCAACGAGGACGCTCTTGAAGTTCTTCCACACCTTTCCTGCCACTAGCAACGCGTACCGTCGCAGTGTAGGCATGCACTACTACAAAGGGGGCTATATTAGACACATAATCACAGACGGTTTTAGGAGCAAACCGTCTGTGATTTGTTTCGGGCACATCACAGATGGTTTGATCCTACAACTGTCTACGATATCTGATTATCATAGACGGTTTCCAATACAGACCGTCTGTGATATTTTTCGGAACATCACAGACGGTTTGTAGATAAAACCGTATGTGATTCTTGAAGTATCACAGATGGTTTTAACTACAAACCGGCTAGGATGATAGGTATAACTTCATAGACGGTTGGTTGATAAATCAGTCTATGATATTTCCTCATCACAAACGTCTTCATCTATGAACCGTCTGTGATCATCAATTGAAAAACACAGAGCAATATAATTGCGCGCCACTTGAAAAGAGCATCGACCAATTGTTTACAGAAGATACAAAAGATCATTGCAGAAGAACATGAAGAAGACATGAGAAGATTGCTTTAATATATAAGATCATTACAAAAGTTGCTTACAAAAGACTGCTAGTTAGATTGCATTATATATTATAATTACAAAATGCTACGAAATTAAAGATCAAATGACACAAACGACTAATCGTCGTCGTTGTCGCTGTCGTTGGATTCGGCCGGAGGGGCGAACGAATCAGCGGAGTCAGCGGTAGCCGAGTCGTCACTTTGTCCATCCAGTTCGCTCGACCCGACTAGGTCTGGATCATCCTCTAGCTCCCAGCCATCGCGGTAGGCGGCCTCGTCGTCAGAGTCCCACAGGACCTCCTGATCGGAGTCGTGGAAGTTGGAGTCGGAGGTGAAGGAGACATCCGAGGAGACAGGCGCCGGACGCTTATGCCCGGCGCGGGTTGGGAGGGAGGCGGTCGGAGTAGGAGGAGGCGAAGTCGGGGAGCTGGAGGAGTCATCGTCCGAGGAGAAGGCGGTAGGAGGAGGCAGAGGCGGAGTGCTTGGCGGGTTGCTCATGATGGCTTGGGTTTTTGCTCATGCTTGGGTCGGAGGAGGTAGTGGAGGCAGAGCTGGCTGAGGGTTCTTAATTAAATGGCAATGCAAGTGCATTGGGAAGACTCGAAGCGATATGACTGCATTAATTGGAAAGACGAAGCGCAGCTCGTCTGCAACTCTGCATTGGGAAGACGAGACGATCAAGTACTGGGAAGATGAAGACGAAGGGTCATCATCGCGGACGGTTTTAGTCAAAAACCGTCTGTGACTGATGTGACATCGCAGACGGTTTTTTACTAAAACCGTCTGAGATGTCATCACAGACGGTTTCATTTATAGACCGTCTGTGATGTCTTGTGACATCACAGACGGTTTGATCCAAAAACCGTCTGAGCTGTCATCGCAGACGGTTTCGTCTTTAGACCGTCTGTGATCTCATGTGACATCACAGATGGTTTTTATATAAAATCGTCTGCGATATCTCTCACACATCGCAAACGGTGTTATAGACTAACCGTCTGAGATGTCCCACATCGCAGACGGTTTGTAGATAAAACCATCTACGATGATGCCTCTTACGTGTATAAGGTAGAGACCCTCGACCGTCTCTATTTTTTTAGGTTTTCCTCGACCGTCTCTGAGGTGGCTGCGATTGAGAGGCGTTTCTTGTGAAAGAGGCCCTAGATTTGAAGATTTGATTGTAGATCCTTGTGCTCTTGGTCATCCAAGGTTAGTAATTGGCTACGGCAACACAATCCGACACGGCTGGAGTACTAGATCATCAGACAGCATAACCTTCACTTCAACAGCTGGTTCAAGGAGCGACAGCCCATTACTGGAAGCATGTTAGGTGAGACGCTGACATGGTTGGCAAAAGGGCTAGCTTTTACGGTTGTAACATGGAAAGGATATGATTTAAATGGGTACATATTTTACACGAGAAATCAGGACATGAAGAGCATAAACTAGAATAGCGGTGTTCGCATCGATGCGCTGAATACCGCTGGATCGATGAGGAGCTCGTACTATGGGTTCATTGAGGAAATTTGGGAGCTCGACTATGTTCTATTCAAGATCCCCTTATTTCAGTGCCGTTGGGTTAACCTGCAGCACGAAAGGTTGACAAGTACGGCGTCACAACTGTGGACCTCGAACATCTCGGATACCAAGAGGAACCATTCGTTCTCACCAACCAAGTTGTTCAAGTCTTCTATGTAACCGACCCGTCCAACAAGCAGCATCATGTTGTTCTTCAGGGAAAAAGGAGGATTGTCGGAGTCGAGAATGTGGTAGATGAGGAAGAATACAATCAGTTCGACGAGTTGCCTCCTATTGGTACCGGCGTCACAATCCAGGAAGACCAACCTGACGAAGCTAGCTACACACGTGTTTATCATCGTGAAGGGCTAATTTTTGTACAAAATAATAAACAAGTGTTGTCATGAGGACCACTATGTATATATACCATGTGTTCCTATATTAAATTTAATTAATTAATGACAAGTATTAATTACTGAGATGCATGCTGTATTGATTAAAATTAAGCAGGTGTATGTGTATATGGACATGTATTAATTACTGAGATGTATTAATTAAAATTAAGCAGCTCTATAAGGACATGTATTAATTACTGAGATGTATTGATTAAAATTAAGCAGGTGTATAGAGTGGCCCATCCCATACGGTTCCGAAATTAAACCGTATGGGATGGAGTCATTCCAGATGGTTCTGGGATTGAACCGTCTGTGGTGTAGTCGTCCCAGATGGTTCAATCCCAGAACCGTCTGGGAAAACCATGTTTTTCCCAAACGGTTCTGAAAACCATGTTTTTCCCAGACAGTTCTGGGATGGAACCGTCTGGGACGACTACACCCCAGACGGTTCAATCCCAGAACCGTCTGGAATGGTCTTCCCGCGTCACTCAATAAATCCCGCGCGCTTGCCATTTCACCAAGTCCCACGCACACTTAGTTTATTGCAACCCTAGCTCCCTCCCCCCTCGGTGGCGCCCTAGCTCCCCCCTCGGCCGTGCCTTCGCCCTAGCTCGGAGGTGCCCTCCCTCGGCCTTGGTCTCCTCCCTCGGCGGCGCACTCCCCACTCGGCCGCACCCTCACCCTAGCTCGGAGGTGCCCTCCCTCGGCCTTGGTCTCCTCCCTCGGCGGCGCCTCCCCCCTCGGCCGCGCCCTCCCCCACAGTGGTGTCTCCCCTCTCCATCGGTGGTGCCCTTCTCCCTCCCCCCCTCCGTTTATTTTTTTCCTTGCTTGCTCCACGATTCAAGTGCTGTTCCCTCTGTGAGTTCGGTTCTGCACTTGATTCTTATTGGCTGAGATACTAGTGTTGCTCTGTGATGAAATTAGGGTTACTACATGAATATGACAATTGATGAAATGATTTAAGCCTTGAACTGCTAGACTTGTATGAAATTATTGGATTATATTCACGGTTCTGCTCAATTTGTATTCATTTCTGTTATCGCTTTGATTTTGTCGGTATTATATCACTTTATCATTGATTGGTTCATAGATATTGATCTGATTTAGCTAGGTAGTGGTCGGTAGTAGTTATACATTAGTTGATTTTGCTTATATTAATCTGAACTAAGTTGTCTCTGTGATGAAATCTCTTGTCGAAACCTTTCGCTATTTATTCATTATCGCTTTGATTTTGTCGGTATTATATGATCACTGTCTGTTCATTGCTTGGTTCAGTTGGTACAGTTCATAGATGTTGATCTGATTTAGCATGCTAAGGTGGTAAAGGTTCAAGGCTTAAGTTATTGAATTGATTAGTCTAGTCCATTTTTTATTGTGGTGAAGATCCTTATCTTCATCCAAACCCTAAAATCTGAGAGCACAACAAAATTAATTCCTCTCTTAAATATTCTGCAAAACAAAGTTAGCTTAACAGAGTATTATATATGCAGAAGTTGCAGTAGGAACTCCCCCCTTAATGGATGCATGATCAGAACTTTAACAATCATCACATATTTGGACTATATTAGATCCTTAATATTTATTATTATCAATTTTTCTTATTAATAGCTGAAGATCAGTTTAATTTGTGTTCAGAAAATATCAGAGCATAAGGGAATAAAACAAACTAGCATATTATGAACTGAATGAACTGAATTAAAAGGATACTAAGCATTAGATCATTAAAATACATCTCAAGTTCATTCAGAGCACACAAAGCTGAACTTTGAGATAAAGTTTGATGGATGGCTTAAACTTGTTTAATATCATCTTGTTTATGTCATGTTGGTTGTTTGTTGATTATATGTATTCTCATATACCTAGAAGTAATAATGAATAAAATCTTGCTCTTACACTCGCATCTTGTCCAACAGTCTAAAAAAATCTTCTCTTAAATTTGCTTCTCTTAACTTACCTACTCTTAACCTTACATCATACAAGATGGCATCTCCTCAATCCTCCGCTACCAAGTGATCGATGGCGTGCCCAGCGTACAAAAGCAGTAGCGATGCAAGAGGGCTTAGTAAAAGGCCTCAAAGCCGATACACCATCACGGCGGTCGATCTGCATGATGGGGCCCCTACCGCGCCTCCAAAGGTTGTGGCAGCTTTTCAGACCATGTGCGGGATCGTTGGGCGTGAACGGGTCCCCATCACCTATCCATCATGGAAGACACTGACAGATGAAGAGCGCGATAACCCGGTGACAGAAATATTCGCGTCATTCGAGCTTCCACAAGATGCCATACCTGCACTTCGACGATACGCGTTGCAGTGGTGGGAAAGGCGTGGAAGAACTTCAAGAGCGTCCTTGTCGCTAATTACGTTAATAAGGAAGTAACTCCGTTCCAGAAATACGGGTTCATCTCTGAAGATGTTTGGGGGCAATTTGTTGAGTTGAAGACGACAGAAGAGTTCATGCTTCAAAGCGCAGCTCACAAGACCGTCCAGTCAAAAAACACACACCCACACAGACTCGGTTCAACTGGGTACGCGGCTAAGATGGCGCAATGGACGAGGGAGGACGACGAGGCAGTCCAGAATGAGGTCGCGCCGCCATTTGCCTCGATCATGGACCTACGTGCCCGAAACTGGGTAAGAGCAAGGTCACGTCACACTTCTGCGGGCGGCGTGTCCTTTGCTAACCCCGCTAATGAGGAAGTGTCCCAACGCCTCATATCGTTGAGCACGGAATCTTCCCAGGGCTCTTTCACTTCGAACAGAGAGAAAGACATGCTCTCCACGGCCTTGGGAAACAAGGAGCACCCGGGTCGTACCAGAGGCCTAGGTGTTTTCGTTCCCTGGAAAATGGGATTCCCACAGGACTCGGCCACGTACCGGAGTAGGAAGAGAAGCAAAGCCGATCGTGAGGAACAGCTAGTAGCCCTCATTGAGGAAAGGGTTGAGGAAAGGTTTAGAGCGCAGTTCAATGATCAGCTACGAAGCCTTGAGGAAAGGCTGGAGCAAAGGGTGGCTGAGGAGAGGCAGACACAGAACGTGCTAGCCCAAGAAGCACATGTGTAGTTCAGCCTAACCAACCGTCGGAGCAGCTGCGCATCCACCCCTGAGGCAGAGGTGCATGAAGCCAGATTTCCTCCTGATGACAACACGCAGGTAACATGTCTGCAATGATCCTTACCTACACTTTTAATGTTGGACTTGTTAGCTAATTACTTATGTACCCTTATGTAGGGGGGCATACCGTGCAATCTGCAAGTGAGGCTTGCCAACGGCTCTGTTCCCCTGCAGGCTGCTTGGGGACAAGCGTATGCATCCAGAGAAGGGGCATTATTGCATAGTCATCCGTTACAGCCGGGCTACGAGAAGGTCAATGTCGATGGTGTACATGAAATTTTCAAGGCCGTCACATTAGGGGATGCCATCGGCACATTCATCCAGTGGCCCAAGAAGGACATCTCGTTCGATGCTCACCTAGGAGCATCGAAGGTACAAGCAGTCCCAGATGCACCACATCATGCGTCGGAGCTACCAACACTACCGGAGCCATGCCATGCACGGAACGAGCCAGCCAAATCGGCTATAGCGTTCCTGCAGTAAGGGCCCAATCATTTCCTATGAAGACGAAGCTTGGTAGCAGGGCACGCGGAGACAAGGGAAAATCGAAATATACCACGTCAGCCCATGACTTTCCGATTGTCCCATTGGCGCGGCAATTCGAGCTGGGGCAACCATTCGTACTGGCTGACCGCAACGAGACGCTTTCATTATCCTGTTTTAGATTGCAACAATGGTACATGCAACAAGCCAACAAGCCGATGGCAGAATGGCAAACGAGTATCTCCGTGACCTTCTCGGAGGAGTATTTCTCACAATGGGTTTTAGATGGCGTCTTTGTGGCCGGCTTCAACGACTTGTTCGATATGTACAACCTTAGAGCGCTCAACGCCTCACTCATAAGATGCTGGTCAATGTAAGTGCACCGTCTACATTTCTGACGCACCGATAAATGTCATATATATATCATCCTTCATTTTGTATATATAGAATCATGATCCATGAAGCAATAACAAGGAAAGAACCGGTGGGTTTCATCGACCCACACATTTTGTCCCAGCAAACCATGGACGAAGATAAACAATTCGTTTACGACTACATGCAAAAAGTAATGCGGGCTCATTCGGACAAAAAATTCATACTTTTACCCTACAACCCGCAGTAAGTGCTTCGTCCAGATGCTATACTCGTTGATTCTACTATATATCTCACCTCGAAGTTAGGTTCAATGACCATGACGACATAACTTTGTAGGTATCCTTCGATTCTAATCGTAATTATCTGAGACGTAACGGGTCATTTATCTTGATTCCAAAAAGGCGGCACCCACAATTTGAAGCCTATCAGAGATTTTCTTGACACGTCGTTCGGTGTCTACAAAATGACGGGAGGGCCACACAAGAAGGACCCGGCCACTCTAAAGCATATTTTTAACTTTCCAGTATCCGATAGTATGCAATAATCCTTCACACTCCATTATAATACCTTCGAAACTAATTAAACTATTTTGTTTTGGCAGTGCCACCAGCAGCCAAAGGACATTGACCTATGTGGATTCTATGTTTGCCACAACATGTCACTCCTCATTGGTTCCAAGCAAACCAATGTCATGCAGGTCTATCAATCTTCCAACAAATGTCACCACTTATTAATTTATATACACGCGAGACTTTACTTTTCTCATTGACAGGCTTGGCAATGCGCTGAAACTGCATTAGAACAGGCTGACCTTCTAAGTATTCGAGGACAGCTCTGTGCCTTCTTCCTGCGTGAGGTCTTAGATCCAACAGGCAAATGCTACTCAGGGCTCAACAATTAATGAGTTTACCAGACATTAATATTAATTTCTAAACCTTCTGAAGTGAATTTGTCATTTATACTTCTGAATCCAATTTGTTGTAATGTGCCATTCGTACTGCAGATGCTACTCAGGACAGTATACATTTGTTGTATTTCTGAAATGGATTGATGCGCTGTGCATATGTTGTAATGTGTGATGTTAGTTGATTCATGAAATGGATGCGCTGTATGTTGTGTAACATGTGATTGGAGTACAATTTTTAAATTTGTCATAATAATATGCTAGTCATACTATATACTGTCTTTTGTTTCAGAGGGCATGGCTAGCAATTCTTGAGGCTAGCCAATATATTAAATTTAGTATAAAATAGAAAAAAGCATCATAGACGGTTCTAACGAAGAACCGTCTGTGAATAGCACAAATCACAGACGGTTTAAAATTGGAACCGTTTGTGATATATTATACTTCACAGACGGTTCTTCTTTAAAACCGTCTGAGATATGCCAAACATCATAAACGGTTCGAAAGTGAAACCGTCTGTGATGTTTTACACTTCATAGAGGGTTCTTACTTAAAACCGTCTGAGATATACCAATCATCATAGACGGTTCGTAACTGAAAACGTCTGAGATGATTCCACATCACAGACGGTTTGTAAGTGAAAATGTCTGTGATGTTATTTTTTACAGAACCGTCTACAATGATTCTTTGTCATCACTGACACTTGCTTACAAACGGTTCAGAAAACCGTCTGTGATGAGGTTTCCGAACCGTCTGTGATTAGCTTTTCTGTAGTAGTGATGGCGTCTTGTGGAAACTCGAATGACGTGAATATTTCTGTTACCAGGTTATCACGCTCCTTATCTGTCAGTGTCTTCCATGATGGATAGGTGATGGGGACCCGTTCACGCCCAACGATCCCGCACATGGTCCGGAAAGCTGTCGCAGCCTTTGGAGGCGCGGTAGGGGCCCCATCATGCTGATTGACTGCTGTGTTGGTGTATCAGCTTTGAGGCCTTTTACTAAGCCCTCTTGCACTGTGCCTATTTCTTACTACGTTGGGCGCGTCATCAGATCCCTTCGGTCATAGGATGATATCTTGCTTTGCGGTTACCTTGAACGAAGACTTTTTGCTTTGCGGCTACCTTGGACGAAGACTTCTACTCTTAACTATTCACATAATACGGTCCCGACAATATTATCATTTAGGGTTTTTGTGTTAACATATTTTATTTGACAAGTAAGTCATAATTAAGATATTTTTATATAATTTGGTTGTCCATATATTTTAGTATATTTCTAGACCACTTCCCCTAAAGTTTGTGTTTAGACGAGCTATTTTATAAGCCACCGAAAAGGCTTAAGTGATAACGATTCTGTGCAGCTGTGATCATTTAGGGTCTTTCTTGTGATTGGATTAAGATGCAAATGAAGTTATAATTAATATATTTTTCCAAATTCTGGTAGAATATGTCTCGAAAAATGATCCTAGGCTATTCTTTCATAACCTTATGCTTATGTGTGATATTTTACGGACTGTCGAAAAGGCTTATATCACCACACTTTTAGCGCTATCGTGGTTTAGTTTTCTTTCTTCAGTTGCGACTGCACCGAATGGCATAATGTAACCATTTTTCAGGGGTTAGTAGGGAATATCCCTAAGAGTGTTTTAAAGTTGATTCCGCGATATTTCTCAGTTGTTCAAGGTGTTTTTCATATGAATAGTTATTTAGGCTTAATATGAGCTTAACTCAAAGTTGATCAAACTGATATTATTTTTACATGGCAAGCTAGGGAATATCATTTCAAGGTCATAGGCGTTGGTTTTGTTGAGTTTGAGGCTTGTTTACCATAGTTATGACCAATTGAATGTTTTGCGCATTGAATATTTGACTATCAAGTAACTAATGCAAACAAAGGTAAAATCTAAATATTTTTATATACTTTTGATCTTTGCAATCCTAGGAGTGCAACTAAACTGGTTTCACTAATTTTTGAGCTCATTTGATTCACATTCTAACCATTTCTTTCTTGCACGAAAGAGAGGCTTTCTACAATTGATTTTTGATTCAAATCAAATTCAAATCTAAATGTTTATGTAAAAATGGAACATGCAAGGTTGCAGGAACATATGTGATTTATTTCATGATTTTTAGAACTAGAGATTTCATAGTTTCTTCATAACACCTAAAAAGAGACTTTTATTCAAATGCTATTTAAAAGTTTTTGCTGCAAGTAACATATAAATTTTTATTGCATAATATAAATCCTTATTGCCTAACTCAAATTTAGAAACTGAGTTTGCTATAATCGGACACTCCTAACAAAAGATATAAGGGTTTAATTGCATAAGGCAAAAATAAAAAAAATAATAAAAAAGAAATGCTGAAGTGGGAATCGAACTCAAGATTAATGGGTCCAACACTGGTGCACTACCACTGCGCCAAGCATTCTTTTGTGACAAAGTTTCATGTCTAAATACTTAAGCTCACCTTTACAAAACCTAGAACTCCACAAATGCAACAATGGCGATGCGGCTGGGCTGGGCTAGAGGCAGCTGGATGGCGAGTTGCAGGGCAAGATGGGCTCGGCCGGGGATGTCTTCGGCGTCGGTGCAGGTCACCGGAGTGGTAGCGGTGGCCGGCGAGGCAATCTACCCCCGAACGCGTTTCGAATAGGTTTTACACTCTACAGAGGTTATATACTTTACCCACAAGATATAATCAAACACCACCAAGACGAGTGACCATAACAAATCCTTTTCAATGCCTATCTAAACCCAGTACTATCCGCTAAGGTTTCAACAATGGTGGGACTGGTTACCACATCCAGGGCCCCCCTCTTGCGCCATGTGAGCCAACCCGTGCGAGGACTGGTTACCACCACCCGGGCCTCACACCACCACAATAGTACCAAAGTTTAGACTCAACAAATTAATCAGCTAGATCTGTCCCATTCCAGACTTGTGGTTATATGAATGACTCAGTTCAAATTCTTGCAAGGTTAAGTCTTTAATTGACCAAGGCAAGACTAACCAAAAATCATTATATCCAAACCACAATTATCATAAAAAGCAAATGCGACCGCTCACGTGCCAACATTGGCCCACCACAAAACCATGCCACTTGCCTCGGTCTAAATCATTTTACCACCCCGGTTGATTTACCATGCACCACGTGCCATCAACAATTCCAACCTTGTGTGATAGCACCGACACACAATTAATAAACATGTTCCATATTCATTAGGCAATGTTAAACATTTGATCAGGAAATAATGACTTGTTGCATGGCTAAGCATTCTACTTGCGTTCTAGCTACCCACATTGGCAAATTTAGCTACCAATTACTATCAAACCGATCTAGGGTGACAAATGAATTAAGGCATACGACATGACAAAGGTGAATATAATTCAAGTGGACGATTAGCTATTCCCAACTTAAAACAAACCTTTAATAATTGAAATATATGCAATACATTTAAAATAACATAGAATTTAAACATAAGATCAACATGGTCAAAGCATGACTTGCCTTCGAATGGGTCTGGATCCTGCTCCACAACCTGATCAAGCACTGGCTCCTCAATCACAAACTCTCACGGCAACTCGACGTCTACGTGCAACGAAGGGAAAAGTAATAAATAACCAAAACAGAGAGTAAAATCAACTCCAAAAATTAAATAAAATTCACCAATAAATAGAGCACAATTTTAAAATTTTTAAGGAATTGAAATCACCTCAATCGGAGTTTGGACGCAAAAGATATGGCCTTTCGAAGTTTTAATTAATTAGAAAACCCTAAAAATCAGAAATTTCTATTTATCCGAATTATTTTTATACGGAAAATTCCCATTTATGACGTCAGCATGGCCTCTGATGACGTCAACACCGAAATGAATTTTTGGTCAAATTATTTTTGTTCGAAAAATTAATTATGACGTCATCGCTGACGTCAGCATGACATGTGGCCCAATCACACGCTGACACGCGTCGCAACCAGAGGCTGCCACGCGTCTCGGTGCATGGACCCGGTCTACAGTATGGCTCGGGCACATGGTGGACTAACGGTACTGCACCCGTGCACCGACTGACACAAGCGCTGGCATCATCGGCTGAACCAATCACAACACGACACACAACACAACGCGATTGACCAAAACTCAAAGCAATCTCACCCGTTCGATTCAAAATGAATGGCCGAGATTGATCATCTCGAAGCGACTCAGATCTACTGCGGACTCGACGTGTGGCGCTACTGCGACCTTTGGATCTGGATCAGACGGCCAGAAATAATCGGGGCAACGTCGGCAGAGACTGGCGGCGACGACTCGGTTTCTGCGTGACACGCGGTGGCACGGGATTGGCCCAGCATGCGGTGCGATCTCGTCCGCTCGGTTCAAAATGAACGGCCGAGATGAACCGATGCGATGCGGCTCTAGCGGTACTGCGGGCGCGACACGAGGCACGATCTAGACCGACCGACGCGTATCGGACGGTGGCAGCGATGCAAACTAAGCAGCTTAACTAACACCCTAGGATCAAGATCGAATGATTGAAATTGAATCTACACAAATCTTCACGATGCGATCTACGCCGTTCGATTAAATCCAACGGCTAAGAGATGAAGATGGGGTTTACTGTTGGTGTGACGACGTGGCAGGATCTGGGCCGGTGATTGAAGATTTGATGGCGAACGGAGCTCGGCTGGTGACGATGGCACGGCGGCACGGGGTTCACCGGAGAGGAAAAAGATGACTCCGGCGACGGCGCTACGGGCCGATTCCGGCGACAAGAAGTGGCGCGGCTGGAGCATCTCGGCACGGGCAACTCGGCGGCGACCTCAAGCACGGCGGAGGGTGACTAACGGCGGTGCAAGGAGCGGCAGAAGGCTTCAGGACTCTGGCGAGGTCGTGCGGGCGAACAACGGCGTCTCGGGCGGCATGAGCTAGGGCTACGGGTGCGGCTTGCCTCGGGCTACACGGCACGTGCGGCGGCGCAATAAATAGGGGGCTCGGGAGGCATGCAACGGCCTGACACAGATTCCGAGAATTTCGGGAATTCAGCGGCGCGACGGATCCGGCTGCGATACGATGGGGTCGACGTGGCCGCATCTCATGCGTACACGTAGGCTGGATCGGAAGGTCAGCAGCTGGTGAAGACGCGGCGCAACGGCGATCGCTGGATGAAGATCTAACGGTGGCGCGCTAGGGTTTTCGGCGGGACAGGCTGGGCTGAGCTCGGAATTGGGCCGAACCGAGGAGATTCGGCCCAAACTATATTGAGGGATTTTAAATGCATTTTCGAATTAAAACAAAACCAGAAAATCAAATAAACCAAAATAAATAGCAATAAAATCTGGAAAATTCAGAAAAATTTTAGAAAATACCTTGAGGCAAATAGAACCCAAATAAAATACTTCCAATAAAAGATCATCAACAAATTGCACACAATAAATAAAAGACAACAAATGGCCTAATTAAATAATTACTAAAAGAAATAAATAAAATCCCAGAAAATCAAGAAAAGCACAATAAAACCAGAAAAGCAAAATTTGGGATGTTACACTGGAGCTACCAGCACTACCGGAGCCATGCCATGCACTGAAGGAGCCCGCCAAATCGGCTATCGTGTTTGGTCATGCGCAGACCGTTACTACAGTAAGGGCCCACTTGTCTCCTGTGAAGACGAAGTTTGGTAGAAGGGGACGCGAAGACAAGGGCAAATCAAAATTGACCACGTCAGCCGATGACTTTCCGTTTACCCCATTGGTGCAGCAATTCGAGCTGGGGTAACCGTCCGTACCGGATGAGCGCAAGGAGACGCTTTCATTAGCCTGCGTTAGATTACAAGACTAGTATATACAATAAGCCAACAAGCCGGTGGCACAACGGAGAACTAGCAATTCATGAGGCTAGCCAATATATTAAATTTTAATATAAAATATAAAATCAACATCACATATGGTTCTAATGAAGGACCGTCTATGAATAGGCACAAATCACAGACGGTTCCACTGCGGCACCATCTGTGATGAGGGCATCATCACAGACAAACTGTCTACGATATATTCCACTTCACAGACGATTCTTCCTTAAAACCGTTTGGGATAAGCCCATCATCACAGACGATTCGTAAGTGGAACCGTCCGAGATGATACCACACCACAGACGGTTCGTAAGTGGAACCGTCTCTGATGAGCTTTTTCACAGACGGTTGGAAAGTCATCTATAATGACTGTTTAATATCACTGACACTTGCTTACAGACGGTTCACAAAACCGTCTGTGATGAGTCTTTCGAACCGTCTGTGATGAGCAGTGATAGAGTTTTAAAAAAAGACCAGATAATTGCTGACATTTTTAACATGTTTACCTGGTAGACCTATAGCGACAACGGAAGTTAGCATTGGCGGTAGTGGGTTGTATAGTCCCATGACAAGTGAAGTGAGATTGTGTACAGTATTATCTTAGGGGATTTGTTCAATTCATATTTAGGGCCTGTTTGGTAGAGCTCCAGATTCTAGCTTCTCCTGAAATCTGAAACTTATAGGCTAAAATAAAGTGAATTAAATTTATATTTTTGGTCTAAAATGTAAACAAGATGATCTATCTAAACACTCTTAATGCACTCACAGCTTCAGCTTCATGAATCTGGTGAAGCTAAAATTCTGCCAAACAGGCCCTTAGATTGGTCTGAGCTCTTATTACGTCAGTTTAGTTCCTTTAGAGGTTTTATTTGCCAGTGCATGCAATTCCCCTTTAGATTATGACAATTTTCTGTTCATTGGTGTTGTAAAATTTAGAATTGTTTGATTTGTTGAATTTGTATAAGTTACGTTGGTTACAAATTCCATAAATATTTTCTGGTTATTTCCTATTGATGTATGTCACCGCATGGATATGACTTTGTTTATTCCTTACGATTTGTGTCAAGCATGGTTGCCATCGGCATGTATTTCTCGTTTACCGTTCAATATTCTACATGCACGCAACTCGATTTTATATGCACATCTGTCTTGATATGAACTGTCTTGGCTCATCATGCGTTGGTGCTAGCTAGTTGCTCCGATTTCGTCTACAAATATCTTTTTCCAAAAAAAAAAATACACCCACTATATTACTTTGAAAAACATAAAAGAAAATAGACACTAAATAACGACACAAATCATGACAATACAATTTATTAGCCAAGGATACAACACAACTAGATGAGCACATTCTCGAAAGAAAATGGCATCAGAGCTAGCCACCCTTATTAATTGGAAAAAAGAAAGAAAGAAAGAGAGATGCAAATAAGATGGCACACTGGTTTGGATGTGATCGATATCCATAATTGAAGTCAAAACGACAACATGCATGGCCTTGGCTTCCATGCATGTGAGGTCCCCCATGCATGCATTAAGCAACAACCGCGGGAATGCCAATTATATCCTTGGTGCAGAAACGGTAGCATGCATCGTTACAACGTTCCACGGCATCATTCACTTCCTCGCTGCCAACTGCTACTGGAACCAAAATAATTTGCATTATTAGAGGTACGTAAAACGTACCTTTGTTAATAAGGAGCAAGTTGCAAGAAGCTAGCAAATGGTTATAAATTTGTCTTACAAGCGTTTATGTTGTTGCATTGCAAAAGTCAATGACACCTGCTTCGTCTGCCAAAACATCTTCTATATATTAAAATGGAATTTCTTCATTGTGACAAAATAATAAAAAGATAATGGCCGGGTCCATTATTTTACCAGAGTGCGGGAAAAAACTGAGATGATCAAAACCGGCCGGGCATTTACTCCCGCTAACAATTTTGCAACCAGAGAGTCTTGCACAGATTGCCTCAGAGAGTTTAAGACGACAAACGTTATATATATTTCTTGCTGTTGTGGATGGGCAGCAGCTCTTAGCATCCACCTGGATATTCTGAAAAACTAGACCCAGTATCAGTACACTGATAAGCACACTCTTAAAACCTTTGCCTTCCATGCTCTTCCTAGCTATATTTGATTTTTCTCACGGAACAAGGAGAAACGACTGCTACTGAATTGGTGCGTGGTGAACCTAGACCCGCATGCCATCTATTTATAGAGGCTGCTTTGGCATCTACATGCATGTGATAATTATCAAATACTACTCCATCTGGTCACAGATAGTTGTCGTTTTGGGTATTGACAAGGTCTTCAAAACACAGCTTATTTGACTACTAATCTCTATTATAATATATTTATAAAATCCAAAAAAATTATAATATTATGAAAGTACTTCTCGAGATTAATTTTCACGTATGATTTTCATGTACCCAATTTAAATATTCAAAATTGGCCACAAAATTAGCAAGGTTGCAAAACATGTTGCTTTTGTCGAACCGGAGACAATTAGGCGTCTGTTCTTTGATTGCCGTTTTGCACACACAATTTGGACCTTAATATATTTGGCCTTTCAAATATCTAGTCCAACGTGCGTTGATAGTATGTTTGGAAGTTGGTTAGAGGGTTTTGATCGAAGTGTTAGAAACTTAGTTCTTCTTGGTGCTATAGCTACGTGTTGGTCTATATGGTTATGCAGAATGATAGGGTATTTCAAAAGAAAACCATCTCTCCTTTGCGAGTTATTTTGCTATTACCCATCTGCTACGTATGTGGGTGTGTTGCGAATGAGGACATGCGAGCTACTTTGGAGGAGGCTACTCAATGTTTGGTTCGGTGGCCAAGGATTTCTATTCCCGGGTGCATGGGTGGCGGTCTAGTCTTCGGATTGCTTGTCACTAGAGTGTGCGTGTTCCCTTTTATTCTTTTTTGGCTGTGTGCTTGTAGCGACCCCCATTTTCACATAATGCAAAAATGGAAATCTCATGTGCACACAGTACTAGTCCCTGGATCAGTAGCTAGCACGCACATTTACAATAAATGATATCACATCTATACTCTTTATTACAAATAATAATAGTAATTTATACAATAGAATCTTACAATTTGGTATAATGCAATGAAAAGAGTCAATAGTCTTGTAGTGTGCCCATCCAATCCAGCAGTAACCGACAAGGCATAATCCTAGAAAAACTTATTAACATTCCCGAATCCTGCGTTGAATAATTTCATCGAAATTTCGAATCTTCACCTAAAAATATTAATTAAGCAAGGGTGAGTACATTCAGTACTCGCAAGACTTTTGCAAATCCTATTATATATGCAGCCATTCAAAAGAAAGGCTTTCATGGTTAATTTGCGTAAAGCTAGTTTGTAAAAGAATTTCTTGAAGTGTAGAACATAAACATAAAAGCAATTTATTATATAAGTATGAAATAGTAATTTCACGAACCTCGCCTTTGATCATCTCCATGAATCAATCATAGACATCACAAGTCAATTCGACATAATTCATTTCCAACAAGGATATTCAATCCAAATCATGATGCTCGACAAAGATATATCAAATTCCACATTTTGTAAAATAAAATGCTAACTATGTGATGACTTTACCAAGTACCCATGACCGCGGGTGCGGCTAATCGATTAGTTTTACACTCTGCAGAGGTGTACAGCTTTACCCACAAGACATGACTGACTCTTTGTGCAGATCATTAGCACACTTCCTTTGGTGTGCCGCAGAGGGTCATGACATAACCGTTACATTACTTAATCCTAGCTTTGCACCAGCATGGTGACGATATGCTATGGTAGTGCAAATAGTCGTGCGTTACAGACGAGAAATCGTCGCGTACCTTGTGAAATCGTGAACCCATAGCACAGCGTACACCTACGAACAACCAGTCACTGAAGAAGCTCGTAATACTCCAGCCTACCAATGTGCAAAGATAGTATTAAGTAACTTAATAGGTTAAGACTGTCCCATACCAGTACTTGTGGTTGTACGGTTATCTTGGCCTGTAAACAACCCATAGCTCGGTCCTTAATCCGATACGGGTAATACTTCACCCTACACTACGTGCAATCTCTTCTGCACACCAGGCTATTGCCAATAATTGCCCGCATCAATATTATGATTTTATTTCCATTTTTAATTAAAATAACCAAAATCACCATCATGTCTTAACATGTCTAAGAATCATCATCATGCCTCAGCATATCCAAATATCATTCGATCAATGTCTTAAATCATATCCAAGTATCATTTGATCAGTGTCTCAATTTGAAGTATACTAAGTCTAAAGCATGGCTAAGCAAAATTATTAAACATCGTGTATACCTGAATGACATTATATATTGTCTAACCATGATTCTAAGGTATCAAGGTTCACAAATTCATTCATATCGAGGAGGTTTCAAGAATCAACGGTATAACTATCATTTCCCACAATATAGCGAGTTTACGTAAATATCGCGTGCAATAAAATATTTAATGAAAACATTTATAAAATTGGGATCAACATGGTCAAAGGGTGCTTGCCTTGCTTAATCACTGCTATTTACGGCGTAGTTGGAATCGAAGAGGACTGAGGCGACGATGGAATTAACAACGTTGGGTTCTACGTCGATTGTCGGAAATATAGCAAATAATAAACTTCAATAAGGGCAACAAGAAAGTAGATAGCAAGAACAAATAAAGATTTTTCACAAGAAATAGGGATTGCTCTTTATGAATTTATTAATTTTATTTTACTTAATTCAAGATGCAAAAATAGTTTAAGATTAAATAGAATTAATCATTAGTGGCTAGGTTCATTGATTCTAATATTCATAATATGGGTTTCTGGTGATCTTATTGTTTAATTAGGGTTTTGCTTTATTAGGATTCGAGTCAAAACAAGATAAAATTAATATTCTAGTTATAAAAAGTTAATCTATTGATTTAGGTTACTAGTATTATTTACATGATATTCGAGAAGGTTCGGTGATACAAATAGCTTAACTACAAATTCCATTATTATCACCGAGTTCGTCTATCTAGTTTATTAAATTTAGAATCATAATACTTTAGGTTATTCTGCTAACAATATTCATATGCAAGGTATAATGAAATAAGGTTATTTCTTTGTATTATGGTGGTACATACTTTGGAGGCTGTTTCTAAGTTAGTTTTATTAATTTTAGGATTTGGATGAAACATTATATTCTTCGTCGAAAAGACTTATGTGACATTATAAATCTTACGTTATATGGAATCGGCAAGAATAGGAAGCGAATGATTATCACTTAAGGTTTTTGAGCTAATAAGATTATTATGTAAACCTTGATGAAATAAGATTCTTTTTATAGAATACTGTAATATGAACTTCATAGAGTATTTCTAAACTAGTTTTACTAATTTTATCATTTAGTTAAGTTATTTCATTAACTGGTGAAATAGTATAAGTGATTACAACGCAAACCCTAAATCGGTCAATATTCAATTTAAGTTTGCGACTACGCTATACATGATCTTTAATTCATTTTCCAGACATTAGCAGAGTATAACTCTAAAAATATTTTAAAGTTGATTTTGTATTATTTTAACTTTCATTGCAATAGATTACCTATTTAATTATGGACATAATCAATGTTTCTTTGCATTAAAGGTATGCAAATTAAATCTTACCTTGAATATTTTTGTATACATAGATTCTTACTATTTTAAGAACTTAATAACATTTATTTCATCATTTCATGAGCTTTTATGCTTTTATTTTTATTAATGGTCATCTGAAGTTTTTACTAGTAATCATCGTGCAAATAAGTTAAATTGAGTTCAATATTTAAATATTTTTGTATGTTTAAGTTTATTATGTTCCCAGAGCACATAAAAGTTTATTTAATAATTTTAAGAATTATATTATCTATAAGTGCAATAATGTCCATAATAGTGTGTTTATCCTATTTCAATTTTTAATAATCATTCTATGGATCAAAAATTAAATATTTTTGTAGATTTAAATTCACCCTGGTCTATTCATCATGTAAATATTTATTTTATCATTTTATGCTTTATGATGCACAAACTTTGTTAAAAGACCATATTAGAGTTCATTTGAATTTCAATTTCAAATAAATTAAACCAAGCATGATAATTAAATATTTTTGCATATTATTAATCTACATGAATTTATATGAATTTACAAATTTATTTCACTTCATTTTGACTACTGGTTCAAAAGTTATAAGCATTTAAACTAATTCGGGTTGATAAATACTAGAAAATGGAGATCTTACCAAAAAGGGAAATTACGTTTTCTCAATAGAAATACGCCTTCTGTTTTTGGGCTGGACCGGATTGAGGGCTGGCAAGCCGGGCCCGCATGGCAGCGAGGGGTGACGCATGAAGCGGCTGACGGAGGGGTCCCGCATGGCAGTGAGGGAAAGCAGAGGAGCGACTTCCGAAGCTCGCCGGCGGCGAGGCACGGCCGGAACGGTGGAATCGGTACCGGTATGAGTTGGAGGAAGTGATTGCGTACACGGGGGTGGGTTTTATTACTACCGGAGATGGCCGGAAGGGGTGCGCGCTCGAGCTTGAGCGGTGGCTCTAATGGCGGCTCGGTGACGGAGAAGAAACACGGCGAGGGAGCTCGAAGGGGTGACGGTTTGAGTATCAGGGAAACACGGTGATTCCGTTTTTGGGTTTATCTCGACCGGAGAAACACTGAGAAGCTCCGCCCACGGTGGCCGGCCATGGAGAAGACAGGCACACGGTGGCGGCATGATTTCACATGGGAGAAAGTGAATATTATTGGGGGCTTTTGCTCAGAAGCTAGTGAGGATGCTTTGGCTCAAAGTAATTTGGAATTGATGCACTAGTTCGGTTGATTCAACTTTTTGCTCTGAGCTTGGAGGCACTCGGCCATGGCGGAAGACAGGAGGTTTTGAGTGTTTTGGCTAGGGTAGAAGAAGAAGAGGATGAGGGGAAAGATGGTGCGTGACTCGGTGATCAGCTGGGCGTCATTTATAGCTGCAGGTCATGGCGAATGAGTTCGGTTTCGGTGTGAAAGCTTTGCGGTGGTTGAACAAGAGAGAGGATGGGCTTAACGCCACTTGATCACAGCTCGAGCAGGCGTAGGAGAGTTGGCGTCGTCGTGGCGGTCTTTGGTGGCTTGGGCGGTGCCTCGAGCGAGGAGTTGCGGCGTCAACTGGAGCTGCGTGATGATGGAGGCGCTGGTTCTTCTCTGCGTGCGGGAGAGAACGCAGAAAGGGGAGGTGAGGAAGAAGGGACTGACATGTGGGCCATGGGGCCACTCGGCAGGGAGAGGGAGAGGAAGAAGCTAATCTGGGGGCTGCACTGGATGAACGACAAGTGGCGATCCGACGGTTGAGGTAAAAGAATGGCTCACAGAATACTGAGGTGTTCTTGCCCTCGATTTGAATAATGCAATTAGACTCAGGATTTTATGAAACTTTTGCAGAGGTTGATCAAGTAAAGATAATGATCCAGAAATATTTTCAGATAAAAATTCATTGTATATATTTTATTAAAATTCTGACAATATGCACTGTGCAGAGTCTCAAATTCTGTTTTTAATTTATTAAAGTATCTCAACGAATTTATTTATTTTTCAAAATTTGTTTTTCAAAGTAATTTTAGATAATAATGCTTATGTAAAATTTTCAAAATTTTATCTTCATTATATAATTTATACAAATTCTGACATTGTTAGTTACAGCTTTTACTAGCTTCTGTTTTTGAATTTAGAAATGATTTAGATGTAAGTTTATATTCTTGATATTTTTACCAGAGGTAGATATGGTTCTTAGGTTGGTATGGTAAAAATATTAGCTTAAGGATAGGTCTAGAGATTGCTATTCAAATCTGACAAAGTTCAAATCAGCTTTTCTAATTTCATAATTATCATATGTTTTCTTTTTATTTTCATTGTTCAGATTATCTTAATCATCATGATTTGATTCTGGAGAGATCTGGGATGCTCTGAAATTTTAATATCATTTTTGTTGATGTTTTATTTTTACTTTCTTACTTTTACCATTTTATCATTTCAATGCATTTAGCTTTTCTTTTAAAAGCAAAAGCTCAAATAAATGCAAGAGAATTCAGAAATGGAAATTCAAATCAAGATCACATTTTAAACTCATTTTGATATTTCATTTGTTTTGAAAGTAACAATCTTAATTTAGAAATCTTTCTTTATTTCTTTATTTTTATTAAGATTGTAATAGAAGAAAATGAGGAAAGAATATTGTTTAGAATCAAAATCTTGATTTCAATTAGACTTTTAATTCATTTCTATTTTTAAATATAAACTTTTCATTTTTATTTATTTTTGAATTTAGAGGGCTATTACAGTGCTTCACGTTAAGCAGAGGCCAGAAGCAATTTCAAGAACTTGTATTATCTCGATGTAATGCTCTTGAAATTAATAAAAGTCTTCCATTATCAAAAAAAAAAAGTTACCAGAGCACGATTTTGGTCTATTTTGTGAAAACCCAACATGAAGTTTCTCTCTCTACTATCAGTAAATACTTGTAATTAAAAACCCACATGCTCTAGTAGTAAGGTATTAATGTAAATACTAAGGAATGGTACACTCTTCAAGGGTCTGAACTCTGAAGGAATGGTACACTCTTCAAGGGACTGAACTCTGAACTTGATAGAACACTTCAGTTAGAGAAAAATACGCAAGGACTGCAATATATTAGTATAGCTTTTCTTAATTCTATGAGAGAAGGCTTGCTATGACCATGGACATTATTTGGTCTAAAGTAGGAAGGCAAGGTGTAGTAGGAAATTGAAGGTGACACATGTGACATGTTTATTAACTGACACATGTGACATGTTTATTAACTAAGGGCCAATTACCTAAATCCTAGTTTACACAAAAATCTGCATACACCTAACATCAAAGCCCCTTAATTCTCTATTTAAGTGCACAAAAGATCACTATCTGTTAAGTCATATGATGTTGGTTCTTATGGCCATTTTTTTGTATATGTTGAATCAACCTGCTTGCTCTAAAATGCAGGCCATCTAGAAGCATTGCTGTTTGAAGCAAAGGGTGAACGGGCTGAAACTGAAAGAGTCTACACACTTGTCTTGGAAAGCAATCCATTATGTGGTTCTGGCTTCTTCTGCAACTAGAGACTAGAGGGTGTATGGTTGCTCCTTACCTTTTTTTTAATAACAATTGGTTAGTGATTATGATTCTGGTTTTCATGTTTATAGGATGCAGCTTTGTTAGTTTTAGCACGATAATATTTGTTAACATGTTTTTATTGGAGTAATTAAACTCTCTCGATGACAGTATTTCTCTTTGTTTTGCTATCAGCATGGACTGATCTCAGCATACCAAATCGACAAAACAATGATGCCTCTAGTGTGGATTTTGTAGTTCTTTGCTTCCGTGTCTTTTCCAATTAATAAGGTGCGATATTGGTTGTGGCAACCAACTGTACAATGTATTTTATTTCCTCTACTATGACCTATGTTTGTTCTCAGTCCTCTACAATGTTCATGCTCGCACTAGTGCAGAAACTAAACGCTGTTCCATTTCAATATGTCTTTTCAAAATGACTATTTCAAGCTTGTAAGTATTGATTCATCTCAAAGATAATAAAATACTGCACGCTGCATTCAAACCCATTTCATGTAGCTAGTTTTTTTGGCTACGCTCCATTTACCATGCATTTGCCATGACTTAGATGCTTCAAATTTTCCAAATTTTGGCTAAGTCTCCAAATTTACCAAGACTTGATTCTCCAAATATAACACGAAATTTTGGCTAAGTCTCAAAATTTACCTTGACTTGGCATTTGCCACGATTGAAATTTACCATGGCATGGCATTTGCCACAATTGGATGCTTCAAATTTTGGCTAAGTCTTCGTGTTTAAAATGACTTGGATGCTCTAAATTTACCATGACTTGATGCTCCAAATTTACCATGACTTGGATACTTCAATTTTGGCTAAGTCTCCAAATTTGCCATGACTTGAATGCTCCAAATTTACCATTACTTGCATGCTCCAAATTTGCCATGACATGCTTGCCTACAAAAGTTGTAAGTACTATTAGGCCCACCAACATGATTATTCAAATTTCTCTTAGCATTCCTCCAATTAACAAACATATTTTTCTAAATGCATCATTACTAAAATATTTGGGATGTGCTTGACTCTCGAAAAGAAAGCGATAGAAACAAATTGTGGCATCCGTTGACAAGCTATATATATTCTAACCAATCAAATATACTAAAATATTTGGGATGTGTTGGACTCTTGAAAAGAAAGCGATAGAAACAAATGGTGGCATCCGTTACACTATATTCCAACCAATCAAATATGTTGAACCATGATTCTTGAAAACATCTTCAACAATCCATCGTTTTCTTTGGAAAAAGATGTCCGAATTGTCGAGTTGACCCATTAACAAATATGCCCTCCGTACTTGAGCTTTAATTTCATTGGGATAATATTCAATTGGTACACAACACACTGGATCGGCAATGATATCATCTGAATTAAAATCAATCGGAGGCTTCTTTTGTTGAGTTGCGCTCTCGATGGTTCTAGAAGTATCTGTACTTGGATTGTTTCGAAAAATAGCTATGCAAAATTCAATTGCCAATCTTTTACAAATTTACAACGAGTTTTATAGAATATATAAGAAGCTTAGACCATACTAGAAAACATAATTGATTTTTGGTTCTAAACTATTTTTTTATCGATTTAAGCACTGTATACTGTAAACCATGGACATTATTTGGTCTAAAGCAGGAGGGCAATGCGTAGTAGGAAATTGAAGGTGACACATGTGACATGTTTATTAACTAAGGACCAATTACCTAAATCCTAGTTTACACAAAAATCTGGATACACCTAACACCAAAACCCCTTAATTCTCTATTTAAGTGCACAAAAGATCGCTATCTATTAAGTCATATGATGTTGGTTCTTATGGCCATTTTCTGTATATGTTGAAATGACCTTGCTCAAAAAGGCAGGCCGTCTGGAAGCATTGCTATTTGAAGCAAAGGGTGAATGGGCTAAAGCTGAAAGAGTCTACACACTTATCTGGAAAGCAATCCATTTGATCAGGTATGATAATATGTGGTTCTGGCTTCTTCTGTAACCAAAGACCAAAGGGTGTATGGTTCCTCCTTACTTTTTTAATAAAAAACTTGGCTAGTGATGATGGTTCTGGTTTTCATGTTTATAGGATGCAGCTATGTTATTTTCAGCATGATAATATTTGTTAACATGATCATTCAAGCTTCTCTTAGCATTCCTCCAATTAACTAACATATTTTTTGTGAATGCATCATTGCTAAAATATTTAGGATGTGTTGGACTTTTGAAAAGAAAGCGATAGACACAAATGGTATAGACACAAATGGTGCCATCCGTTGACATGCTATATTCCAACCAATCAAATATGTCGAAGCATGATTGTTGAAAACATCTTCAACAATCCATCGTTTTGTTTAGAAAAAGATGGTCAAATGGTCGAGTTGAACCTTTTAACAAATATGCCCTCCTTTACTTGAACTCTAATTTCATTGGGATAATATTCAATTGGTACACAATACACTGGATCGGCAATGATATCATCTGGATTAAAATCAATCGGATGCTTCTTTTGTTGAGTTGCACTCTCGATGATAAATAGAGTTAGTCAAAATTTGAAGCATCCAAGTCATGGCAAATTTGGAAATCTAGAAGATGTACCACAAGTTTTATAGTGCTAAGCTAGTGTGATCACAGACAATTCACTATTACAAAACACCACATCACTGCCGTTTCCAAACAGGCATCATTGCCGAATATTGGAACTGGCAGTGCGTGGTCGGCCATGATAGTCTGTATCACTGTAAGTTTGTTCTAGAACCGGCAGTGATAGTATAAATCCAAAAATCACTTGGTAAAATCAAAAATAAATTTATTTGCACCTAGACCAACCTGTATTTACCACTATGGTACTGATAGTCTGTTCATATCCGAAAGTTTTAATGATTATTTGGATGTTTAAATGATTTCAAATAAAAATGTTGTCAACTACAAAGTTGTAGATCTCATCGAGAGCTACAATTTTCATATAAATTTTGTCTCCATCCGACTCCGTATGCAAAAGTTATGATTTTTCAAAAATATTATCACTGCCTGTTCGAATAAATGTATATCGCAGACAATTCTTGGTAAGAACCATCGGTGATATACAATTATCACAGATGGTTCTTAAATAGAACCGTCTGCGATGTGTATTTCATAGACGGTTCGAAAACTATCTGTGATGTGCAAAGATTATCACTAACACGTGGTTAGAGATGGTTTGGAGGAAAACCGTCTTTGAGAACGGCTCCGAACCGTCCGTGATGTTTTTTTTCTGTAGTAGTGCTTTCTACCAACCGCGGTTCTATCCTGATTTAACATAGCATTTTTTCTTTGTTGATGCCTCCAACCGCGGTTCTATCCTGATTTAACATAGCATTTTTTCTTTGTTGAGAGGCATCATCACAGTCTGTTTGGTTGAAGCCATCAGCCATCGTGTAACATGCCGATTTGAAGAAAGAATAAACACGAGTAACTTGTTCTATTGAACTTGCATGACATGGGGCCCTTATTTGGTCTTGTTGAGCGATGGAGCTGCTTGATCAACCAGAGCAATTGTATAAGGAGCAACAGTGTAGGGCAAAGATGATTGGCTACATGGTGAGATAAGTGTGCCTTTGCAATGTCAACTCTGGGCAATCAGCTGGCGATCTTAACAATATAAGCTCGAATGCGGCAGATGGAAGGACAAACAGCAGAAGCAACGAATATATACACACACTGGATAACAATGTCACCTTACGTGCATACAACTGAGTTAGATAAGCTTCATGAGTAATAGATTGCTGAGGCAACAGTGACATCCCTAACATTTTGCAGCCTTTCTAATCCCGGGAACAATTTTTACAAGATAAATGATAAAGCAACTCTTTAGTTCTGTGTAATGGACAGCACACAATGGAAATCTCCATGTTGATATCATTTCACACTTCTAAAGACGTCAAGCCGTCTGAGCTCAATACTTTTTTCTGAAGACATGAGCAATTCAAACAAGTGAAAAAAAAAATCAATTCTTATTGACTTGGCTTCCAACGTGACCCATGAGGAGCGAATATTAAGCCATCTAATTAGTCTCAGATTCGTTAAGATTAGCTTAGATAGTAATACTTGATGGTTGTGCCGCCATTGTTCTCGCGGGAATCACATTAGTGCAATTATTGGTCTCAGAAAAAACAAATCAGTGCAACTACTACCAACTTGCAGGGTGACATATGCTCTTTTAAGGTGAATGGGTCAGGGTTGTCGCAACAACAACAACAACAACAACAACAACAACAATAATAATAATAATAATAATAATAATAATAATAATAACAATAGACCATATGTCAGGAACAGTTAATGCTTACGCTACTACAAAGGGGGTTATATTAGACACGTCATCACTGACTGTTTTTATGAAAACCGTCTATGATGCCGGATCATCACAGACGGTTTCATCCACAAACCGTCTGTGATGAAAGTGAGAGCTTCATAGACGGTTTGTGGATAAAGTCGTCTGTGATGATGAAATATCACAGACGATTTTATCCACAAACTGTCTGTGAATCATTCAGAACAATAAAACGAAACATCATAGATATATAAGCATCACAATAAATATACAAAAATTTCCATCTACTGGGAAACACTACTTAGTCAATCTGGTCCTCGTCGTCGCCGGAGTCGTTGTCGAGTCGCCATCGCGATCGCCGTGGTCCTCGCCGAATCGGCTCTATCTGGGTCATCGTCCAGCTGCTAGTCGTCACGATAGCCCTCCGAGAGTCATAGCTATCGTCGTCGTGGTCGTCGGAGGAGGATGTTGGCAGAGCATGCTTCTACCCGACGATGACGCTTGAGGCAGAGGGAGCGGTACTGCCCGAGGTTTGAACAGATGGTTTAATTCTCTTGGAACATGAAACAATCAACTCGAAACACTTTGCCTGTCTTGGGAAGACAAAGGGCTTTGGGAACATCACAGACAGTTTGTGAATTAAACCATTTATAATGATATAATCGCAGATGGTTTAATCCACAAACCGTCTGTGATGCCACTGATGTCACAGACGATTTGTGGACAAAACCGTCTGCGATTATATCATCACAGACGATTTTATCCACAAACCGTCTGTGATGATCAATTCTGCTAAATATATAAGAATAGAGAGCCTCAACCTGCTCTGTATTTTTAGGGTTTTGTCGGGATCCGAATATGCAAATCCAGATCCTCTGTATATTCCGCACTAGTCCAGGATCACGCTAGTGCACACAGACTCAACATAGATGAATATCACAATCATACTCAGCGATAATATAATAAAGACTTTACCAAGTTCAATGTAACTGTTAAACAACCTTATAGTCCACTTTATATGAATACGCCACGTAGGGCTAAGACTAAAAGTAAATAAATAAACTATAGCAGAAATAATCAAAAGCGTAGAAATCCTTCAACTGCCATAGGCAACTGATAAGGTTCGCACCCTAATTGTTCGCCTCCTCGTGGAACTCCTTAAAAATAGACATTGCTTCTTTACCAACTGATGATGTTTGGTAGCAAGGAGTGAGTATATAAAGCACTCAACAAGCGTGCACAGAATGCAAGTCTATATACTACCTGCATGGCTTAGTACAAAGGATAGGCTACAAGGCTACTTTGGATAAACAACATTTGTGAAAGAAATAGTATAAATAGATTGAAAAGACAGTAAAGCAAATAATAACAATAATAAGTTTCAAATTTGTTTTCAATGACCAATTCACCACCTATTTCCTCATTCCAACATCCCATTCCCATATTTGTTTTGACAAAATCTAACCCTTGACTGTAATTACCGAGCAACATTCAATACCACGAGCACAGCTATTCGAATAGGTTCTACACTCTGCAGAGGTTATACACTTTACCCACAAAGATATAATTATACACCACAAAGGCGTGTGATTATAACAAAGTTTTTTCAATGCCTATCTAAACCCAGTATTATTCGTTAAGATTTCAACACTTGTGGGACTGGTTACCACATCCAAGGCACCCTCTTGCGCCATGTGAGCCAACCCGCGAGGATGGTAACCACTACCCGGCCTCACACCACCACAATATTACTAAAGTTTAGACTCAAGAAATTAATCAGCTAGGTCTGTCCCATTCCAGACTTGTGGTTGTATGAATGACTCAGTTCAAATTCCTGCAAGGTTAAGTCTTGAATTGACCAAGGCAAGACTAACCAAAAAATGTCCATAAACCACAAATATCATGAAAAGCAAAGGCGACCACCCACGTGCCACATTGGCCTACCACAAATACTTGCCACTTGTCTCAGTCTAAATCATTTTACCACCCCAATTGATTTACCATGCACCACGTGCCATCAACAATACCAACATTGTGTGACAACACCGATACACAATTTAATAAACATGTTCCATAATCATTAAGCAAGATTAATCATTTGTTCATGAAATGATGACTCGTTGCATGGCTAAGCATTCTATTTGCGTTCTAACTACCCATATTGGCAATTATAGCTACCAATTAATATTGAACCATTCTAGGGTGACAAATGAGATATGGCATACAATATGGCAAGGTGGATGTAGTTCAAGTTGACGATTACTCTCAACGTATGGAAAACAATTGATAATTGAAATAACATACGATACATTGAAATAACATAATATTTAAAGCATAGGTTCAACATGATCAAAGCACGACTTGCCTTCAAAGGGGTCTGGATCCTGTTCTAAAATCTAGTCAAGTGTTGGCTCCTCAATAATGAACTCACTGGGCAACTCAATGTCTACGCGCAACGAAAGAGAAAGCAATAAATGACCAAAACAGAGAGTAAAATCAACTCCAAAAATTAAATAAAATTCACCACTAAATAGAGCACAATTTTAAAAAATTTTAGAGACTAGAATCACCTCAATCAGAGTTCGGACACAAAAAATATAGCCAATCAAAGCTTAAAATAATTGGAAAACACTAAAAATCAGAAAATCCGAATTATCCGAATTATTTTCTTACGGGAAATTCATATTTATGACGTCAGCATGGCTATTGATGACATCAGCACAGAATTAGATTTTCGGCCGAATTATTTTTCTACTGAAAATTAATTATGACGTCATCGTTGTTGTCAGCATGACACGTGGCAGCACCACGGCTTGACACGCGTCACGACGCATAGACCTGGTCCACGGCTTAGCCTCGGTCCACTGTGGACCGGTCGAAACTGTGCCCGTGCTCCAGATGACACAAGTCATGGCGTCAGTGGAGACATGCAGCCAATCACAGTGCGACACGCGACACGATACTACTAGCGAAAACTCGACACGATCTCATCCGTGCGATTCAAAACGAACGGCTAAGATTAACGGATGCGAAGCGGTTCTGGTTTACTGCGAGCACAACACGTGGCTACACTGCGACCATTGGATCAAGATCGTACGGCGACAGCACACTACGCGGTACGATCTGAACCGATCGGCGCGCATCCGATAGCGGCAGCGACTAAGCAACGTAGCGCAACTAGCACCCTAGGATTAAGATCTAACGACTGAGATCTAAGCTAACACAAATAAATGTGATGCAATCTCTACCGTGTGATTGAAATCTAATGGCGAGGGGTGACGGAGATGTTTACTATTGACAGGGTGACAACGTGGCTTGATCGGGGACATCGACTGAAGATCCGGCGGCTGCAACGGCAAAGTGAACGGGGTAGACGTGGCGAAATCTGCGCAGTTCACAAAAGATCGAACGATTGAGAAAGCTCGCGAGGAAGAATGGTCCGAGGCTCCTCCGGCGACACGAAGTGGCACAACCAATGCGGCTCGATGCGGGCAACACTCCAGTGGCCTTGGCAGCGGCGGAGAAGAACCGACGGTGATGAAACGAGCGACAGAAGTGCTTTGGGACTCCAGCGAGCTCGCGAGGACAAACGGCGATAGCTCCGGCGGCAGGACTCAGTCAGCGGGTGCAGCGCGAGGTGAGAAACATGAGGGTGGTGGTGGTGCATTAAATAGGGGCTCAGGAGGCGTGCAACGGTGGGGCTCCGAATCCGTGGTTCACGAGAATTCGACGGCGTGGCAGACTTGGACGGGCTAACGTGGCGGCATCGGGAGTGTTCGCGCGGCTCGATCGAACGGACAACAACGGGCGATGGAGCGGCGCGACAATGACCGTCTGATCGAGATCGAACGGCCAAAGCACGAGGCGGCTAGGATTCAATGGCAGCTGGGCTATGGGCCGGCAGCGCGGTGGAAATTGGGTCGGAACGACGAGGTTTCGGTCCAAACACTTTTGAGAGATTTTTAATTCATTTTCGATTAAAAACAAATCAAGAAAATAAAAGATCAATAATAAATTGCACAAAACAATTAAAAGACAACAAATGGCCTATTTAATAAATACAAAAAGAAATTAAGAAAATCTCAGAAAATCAAATAAAATAAAGAAAAGCACAGTAAATCCAGAAAAAGCAAAATTTGCGGTGTGATAGGTTTCCTAAATATTTTTGAGGTGGCTGCGATTGAGAGGCGTTCTAGTGAAAGAGACCCTAGATTTAGAGGTGTAATTGTAGATTTTTATACTCTAGGACATATAAGGTTAGTAATTGATTCAAATTTGTATTATATTTTAGATCTAGCTTGGTAAAGAGGAAAATGAAGCTGGGTTCTACATCTAGCTTGGTGTAGATCCATTTGTTCTCTGTGATGTAAAGTAGTAATTGGTTCAAATTAGAGGAATGCTAAGCGAAGTTTGAATGATCATGTTAACAAATATTATCATGCTGAAAATAACATAGCTGCATCCTATAAACATGAAAACCAGAACCATCATCACTAGCCAAGTTTTTTTTATTAAAAAAAGTAAGGACGAACCATACACCCTTTGGTCTTTGGTTACAGAAGAAGCCAGAACCACCACATATTATCATTCCTGATCAAATGGATTGCTTTCCAGAATAAGTGTGTAGACTCTTTCAGCTTTAGCCCATTCACCCTTTGCTTCAAATAGCAATGCTAGCTTCCAGACGGCCTGCATTTTTGAGCAAGGTCATTTCAACATATACAGAAAATGGCCATAAGAACCAACATCATATGACTTAATAGATAGTGATCTTTTGTGCACTTAAATAGAGAATTAAGGGGTTTTGGTGTTAGGTGTATGCAGATTTTTGTGTAAACTAGGATTTAGGTAATTGGTCCTTAGTTAATAAACATGTCACATGTGTCACCTTCAATTTCCTACTACGCATTGCCCTCCTACTTTAGACCAAATAATGTCCATGGTTTACAGTATACGGTGCTTAAATCGATAACAAAAATAGTTTAGAACCAAAAATCAATTATGTTTTCTAGTATGGTCTCAGCTTCTTATATATTCTATAAAACTCGTTGTAGATTTGTAAAAGATTGGCAATTGAATTTTGCATAGCTATTTTTCGAAACAATCCAAGTGCAGATACTTCTAGAACCATCGAGAGCGCAACTCAACAAAAGAAGCCTCCAATTGATTTTAATTCAGATGATATCATTGCCGATCCAGTGTGTTGTGTACCAAGAATATTATCCCAATGAAATTAAAGCTCAAGTACGGAGGGCATATTTGTTAATGGGTCAACTCGACCATTCGGACATCTTTTTCCAAAGAAAACGATGGATTGTTGAAGATGTTTTCAAGAATCATGGTTCAACATATTTGATTGGTTGGAATATAGCGTGTCAACGGATGCCACCATTTGTTTCTATGGCTTTCTTTTCAAGAGTCCAACACATCCCAAATATTTTAGTATATTTGATTGGTTGGAATATATATAGCTTGTCAACGGATGCCACAATTTGTTTCTATCGCTTTTTGAGAGTCAAGCACATCCCAAATATTTTAGTAATGATGCATTTAGAAAAATATGTTTGTTAATTGGAGGAATGCTAAGAGAAATTTGAATAATCATGTTGGTGGGCCTAATAGTACTTACAACTTTTGTAGGCAAGCATGTCATGGCAAATTTGGAGCATGCAAGTAATGGTAAATTTGGAGCATTCAAGTCATGGCAAATTTGGAGACTTAGCCAAAATTGAAGTATCCAAGTCATGGTAAATTTGGAGCATCCAAGTCATGGTAAATTTAGAGCATCCAAGTCATTTTAAACACGAAGACTTAGCCAAAATTTGAAGCATCCAATTGTGGCAAATGCCATGCCATGGTAAATTTCCAATCGTGGCAAATGCCAAGTCAAGGTAAATTTTGAGACTTAGCCAAAATTTCGTGTTATATTTGGAGCATCCAAGTCTTGGTAAATTTGGAGACTTAGCCAAAATTTGGAAAATTTGAAGCATCTAAGTCATGGCAAATGCATGGTAAATGGAGACGTAGCCAAAAAAAACTAGCTACATGAAATGGGTTTGAATGCAGCGTGCAGTATTTTATTATCTTTGAGATGAATCAATACTTACAAGCTTCGAAATAGTCATTTTTGAAAAGACATATTGAAATGGAACAGCATTTAGTTTCTGCACTAGTGCGAGCATGAACATTGTAGAGGACTGAGAACAAACATAGGTCATAGTAGAGGAAATAAAATACATTGTACAGTTGGTTGCCACAACCAATATGCGCACCTTATTAATTGGAAAAGACACGGAAGCAAAGAACTACAAAATCCACACTAGAGGCATCATTGTTTTGTCGAGCTGGTATGCTGAGATCAGTCCATGCTGATAGCAAAACAAAGAGAAATATGTCATCCAGAGAGTTTAATTACTCCAATAAAAACATGTTAACAAATATTATCGTGCTAAAACTAACAAAGCTGCATCCTATAAACATGAAAACCAGAATCATAATCACTAACCAATTGTTATTAAAAAAAGGTAAGGAGCAACCATACACCCTCTAGTCTCTAGTTGCAGAAGAAGCCAGAACCACATAATGGATTGCTTTCCAAGACAAGTGTGTAGACTCTTTCAGTTTCAGCCCGTTCACCCTTTGCTTCAAACAGCAATGCTTCTAGATGGCCTGCATTTTAGAGCAAGCAGGTTGATTCAACATATACAAAAAATGGCCATAAGAACCAACATCATATGACTTAACAGATAGTGATCTTTTGTGCACTTAAATAGAGAATTAAGGGCTTTGATGTTAGGTGTATGCAGATTTTGTGTAAACTAGGATTTAGGTAATTGGCCCTTAGTTAATAAACATGTCACATGTGTCAGTTAATAAACATGTCACATGTGTCACCTTCAATTTCCTACTACACCTTGCCTTCCTACTTTAGACCAAATAATGTCCATGGTCATAGCAAGCCTTCTCTCATAGAATTAAGAAAAGCTATACTAATATATTGCAGTCCTTGCGTATTTTTCTCTAACTGAAGTGTTCTATCAAGTTCAGAGTTCAGTCCCTTGAAGAGTGTACCATTCCTTCAGAGTTCAGACCCTTGAAGAGTGTACCATTCCTTAGTATTTACATTAATACCTTACTACTAGAGCATGTGGGTTTTTAATTACAAGTATTTACTGATAGTAGAGAGAGAAACTTCATGTTGGGTTTTCACAAAATAGACCAAAATCGTGCTCTGGTAACTTTTTTTTGATAATGGAAGACTTTTATTAATTTCAAGAGCATTACATCGAGATAATACAAGTTCTTGAAATTGCTTCTGGCCTCTGCTTAACGTGAAGCACACAGCCAAAAAAGAATAAAAGGGAACACGCACACTCTAGTGACAAGCAATCCGAAGACTAGACCGCCACCCATGCACCCGGGAATAGAAATCCTTGGCCACCCGAACCAAACATTGAGTAGCCTCCTCCAAAGTAGCTCGCATGTCCTCCTTCTGCAACACAGCCCACATACGTAGCCAGTGGGTAATAGCAAAAATAACCTGCAAAGGAGAGATGGTTTTCTTTTGAAATACCCTATCATTCCTGCATAACCATATAGACCAACACGTAGCTATAGCACCAAGAAGAACTAAGTTTCTAACACTTCGATCAAAACCCTCTAACCAACTTCCAAACATACTATCAACGCACGTTGGACTAGATATTTGAAAGGCCAAATATATTAAGGTCCAAATTGTGTGTGCAAAACGGCAATCAAAGAACAGACGCCTAATTGTCTCCGGTTCCTGACAAAAGCAACATGTTTTGCAACCTTGCTAATTTTTGTGGCCAATTTTGAATATTTAAATTGGGTACATGAAAATCATACGTGAAAATTAATCTCGAGAAGTACTTTCATAATATTATAATTTTTTTGGATTTTATAAATATATTATAATAGAGATTAGTAGTCAAATAAGCTGTGTTTTGAAGACCTTGTCAATACCCAAAACGACAACTATCTGTGACCAGATGGAGTAGTATTTGATAATTATCACATGCATGTAGATGCCAAAGCAGCCTCTATAAATAGATGGCATGCGGGTCTAGGTTCACCACGCACCAATTCAGTAGCAGTCGTTTCTCCTTGTTCCGTGAGAAAAATCAAATATAGCTAGGAAGAGCATGGAAGGCAAAGGTTTTAAGAGTGTGCTTATCAGTGTACTGATACTGGGTCTAGTTTTTCAGAATATCCAGGTGGATGCTAAGAGCTGCTGCCCATCCACAACAGCAAGAAATATATATAACGTTTGTCGTCTTAAACTCTCTGAGGCAATCTGTGCAAGACTCTCTGGTTGCAAAATTGTTAGCGGGAGTAAATGCCCGGCCGGTTTTGATCATCTCAGTTTTTTCCCGCACTCTGGTAAAATGGACCCGGCCATTATCTTTTTATTATTTTGTCACAATGAAGAAATTCCATTTTAATATATAGAAGATGTTTTGGCAGACGAAGCAGGTGTCATTGACTTTTGCAAGTTGGGATGTACGTCCTCCGTGTGCAACAACATAAACGCTTGTAAGACAAATTTATAACCATTTGCTAGCTTCTTGCAACTTGCTCCTTATTAACAAAGGTACGTTTTACGTACCTCTAATAATGCAAATTATTTTGGTTCCAGTAGCAGTTGGCAGCGAGGAAGTGAATGATGCCGTGGAACGTTGTAACGATGCATGCTACCGTTTCTGCACCAAGGATATAATTGGCATTCCCGCGGTTGTTGCTTAATGCATGCATGGGGGACCTCACATGCATGGAAGCCAAGGCCATGCATGTTGTCGTTTTGACTTCAATTATGGATATCGATCACATCCAAACCAGTGTGCCATCTTATTTGCATCTCTTTCTTTCTTTCTTTTTCCAATTAATAAGGGTGGCTAGCTCTGATGCCATTTTCTTTCGAGAATGTGCTCATCTAGTTGTGTTGTATCCTTGGCTAATAAATTGTATTGTCATGATTTGTGTCGTTATTTAGTGTCTATTTTCTTTTATGTTTTTCAAAGTAATATAGTGGGTGTCATTTGAGAGGTCATAATGAAATTTAATCTTGCAGCGAAGAGGCAGTATACATATGATGGTCTACATACATTTAGCACTTTGGCTTAGCACAGGCACAGCAAGAGATGTTAATGACATAATACAGTACAGCTTTGTTATCCTAATATGCTATTAACAACAAAACAGGATCAACCCAAGAAAGCTCTTCCCTGTTGGGAACAAGCAGAACTTCAATAAAGACAAATAGTACAACATGCTAAATACAATTTTCTTGACACATCATTGGTTGAGCATATTTCTAGCATAAATAATACACCGTTTGGTCAGATGTTGTAATTTGTAAAAGTAGCTGAGATTCAACACTAACCTTTTGTCAGCATCAGCAGCAGCTATCTTGAGTAATTCATCCATATCTTTGGATATAAGATTTTGAACACCTTCTGAGTGAAGTACCAATTCTTTGAAATGGTTTATGCTCTCTTGTTGTAGTGACCCCCATTTTTACATAAATGCAAAAATGGAAATCTCATGTGCACATAGTACTAGTTCCTGGATCAGTAGTTAGTACGCACATTTATACAATTGATATCACATCCATACTGTTTATTGCAAATGATAAAGGTAATTTACATAATAAGGTCTTACAATTCAAAGTAATGCAGCAGAAAGAATCAAAGTCTTGTAGTATGCCCATACAATCCCTCAGGCAACTGACAAGGTATAATCCCTAAAAAATCTCGACAACATTCCCGAATCCTGCGTCGAATAATTTCATCGAGCTATTCTGATTCTTCACCCTAAAAACAACGAATAAGCAAGGGTGAGTACTTTCGTACTCAGCAAGACTTTTACAAATCCTATTATATATGCAGGCCATTCAAAAGAAAGGCTTTCATGGTTAATTTGCATAAAGCTAGTTTTGCAAAAGAATTTACTGAAGTATAGAACATATACAGAATTTAAGTAAAAGCAGTTTAATACGTAAATATGAAACAGTAAATTCCACGAACCTCAGTTCCTTTGATCATCTCTATGAATCAATTATTGACATCACATGTCAATCCGAAATAATTCCTTTCCAACAAGGATATCCAATCCAAATCATAATTCTTGACAACACAAGTCAAGATCCATATTTTGTAAAATAAAACAGCTAACTAATGCAGGCGCACCAAGTGTCCCATGACCGCGGGAACGGCTTTTCGAAAAGATTTACACTCTGCAGAGGTGTACAGCTTTACCCATAAGACATGACTTAACTCTTTGTGCAAGCTATTAGCACACTTCTTTTGGTGTGCCGCAGAGAGTCATGACATAACCGTTCGATTACTTAACCCTAACTTTGCACCAGCACGGGACGAAAACCCATACCGTGGCAGAAGAACTCAGAGCATAGAAATGATGGAACTTCCCCAGAAGTACGGTGTGCACCGTTGTATCGGAAAACGTTGGTTCCATGATCACCTCGGTGTGACATCCCTTCGAGCAATCCATTAAGAAACAGCTCGTACTACTATAGCCTACCAATGTGCAAAGCTAGTTTTAAATAATTTAATTGGTTAAGACTGTCCCATACCAGCACTTGTGGTTGTACGGAATTACTTGGATATAACATACAATTAGTTCGGTCCTTAATCTGACACGGGCAATAATCTCCCCCTACACTACGTGCAAGTCCATGCACCTCCGGCTATTGCCAATAATTGCCCGCATCAATATTATAATTTTATTTTCATTTTTAATTAAAATAACCAAAAATCACCATCATGTCCCAACATGTCTAAGAATCATCATCATGCCTTAGCATATCCAAATATCATTTGATCAATGTCTCGATCATATCCAAGTGTCATTTGATCAATGTCTCAATTTGATGTATACTAAGTCTAAAGCATGGCTAAGCAAGATTATTAAACATCGTGTATATCCAGAGTGATATTATATATTTTCTAACCATGATTCTAAGGTATCAAGGTTCACAAATTCATACTTGTCAAGGGAGTTTTAGGAATCAACAGGTATAACTACCATTCCCACAATATAGCAGAGTTTAAAGAATATATGCGTGCAATCAAAACATTTAATGAAAACATTTATAAAACTGGGATCAACATGGTCAAAGGGGGTGCTTACCTTGCTTATTTGCTGTTTACGACGAAGTCGAGGTTGTAGTTGATGATGGAAGTCGTTACGTTGGATTCTACGCATTGTCCGATAATAATAACATAGCAACATAGCAAATAATAAATCTCAATAAGGCAAAAAGAAAATAGATAGAAAAATTCAAACAAAACAATTTCATGAAACAGGTATGGTTTTATTATTTATGATATTATATGCTTTTATTAGTTCATTATTCATATATACATACATATATATATATATATATATATATATATATATATATATATATATATATATATATATATATATATATATATATATATTAACAACCTTTGATTCAAGTATTAATGAAATTTGTTTCATAAGTTATGTTTCTATATTCTATAATTCTAGAATACTATAATTATGTATTTTTACTATTTATAATTTCAGATTCATAAAACCAAATTGCTTAAATAAATTTTGGGCTACTTTCTTGCTTTATACAATAACATAAATATTTCCTATAGTGAACCCTAAGTATTTTTGCATATTCAGGTTCCTAGAGATTTAATAAGTCTAACAAAATTAATTTGATTCAATTTGGAGGTCATTTGCAAAATATTCATGTATGACATATTTCGAATTCCTTCTTTGAACTTGAATTGAAAATTTAAACAGAGTTCAATTTTAAAATATTTTTGCATATTCTGAATCTACATGAATTTAGATGAATTTAGGAATTTATTTCACTTCATTTTGACTGTTAGTTCAAAAGTTATAATCAATTGAATATTTTCGGGTTTGATAAATACTGGAAAATAGAGAATTGCCATAAATGGAAAGTACGCTTTCTCACCGAGGATTACGCCTTCCATTTTTGGCTAGACTGGACTGAGGAGCTGACGAATGGGTCCGCATCGTCAGTGGGTTGGCGAGGGAGACCGCTGACAGCAGGGGCCATGCAGTCAGCGACTGGTGAGGAAGGCTAAGCGCTGCGACTGACTTTGAGTGCCCGCTCGTCGGTGACAGAGAGCAGAGGGGAGGCTCTCGAGGCTCGCCGGTGATGAAGCAAGGCCGGAACGGCGAAACGGGTTGCACGGTGATGATCAGCAGGTCAATCCGCATCTAGGGGTGGTCCTTCGGTGGTTGGAGATGGCCGGGAGGTAGGTTGCCATCGGGAGGAGGCGGCGGAGCCATGGACGGTGAGGAAAGATTGAGAATCACTGCTTTTTTCGCTTCATTTTCACCGGGTAAAGCATCAGTGAGCTCTAAGGACTTCGTTTTTGCACTTAATTAGAAGGAAGAGTATGCGGGAGAGGGGTCTCACCGTGCGCCATGAATGGCGGAAGAAGGAGCATGGTGCGGCGGTGTTCTGGGGAAGATAAGTACCAATTGGCACTGGGGTAGGATTCTAGAGGTCAAGAGGAAGCTTCAGTGTTGATGGTTCGAGCTAATTTGGTGTGTAGCGGTGCGCGCATGATTTCTCTCCTCTTTCGGGTTTTTGCCGGGCTTGGGGAGGAAGCAGAGCTAGAGCGCTGGGAGAGGCTTAGAGGGATGTGAGAATGGCTCGTGATGGTCTCTGGAGAGTGGTCGAGCTAGGTTTTATAGCTGAGTCGAGACGATTTGGAGTTGGCTTCGCGCGGAGGAGGTGGTTCTGGCGATATTTGCCGGGGCAGCGAGGATACACTAAAATCTTTGCCGTGGCAGGCTCTGGGCAGGCACAAGGGGGTTGAATTCGCTGGTTAGTGCCAACTTGGTGCCGTGGCAGCAAATGCGTGGTCAAGAGCTGTGCCGTGGCAGCGATTCGGCAGGGAAGAAAAGAGCAGCCGAGGCTTTCGCGAGGATTCAGTGCACGACAGGGGCACAACAGCCGAGGTGATGCCGTGGCAGAGTGAGTCAGGGTCGGCGGCCTCGGGCGGAGAGTTGCGACGCGGTAGAGGACAAGGAAACAAGGCGGTGGAGCTCTGATCTTTGTGGGCGTGCTCTGGCGAAGGAAGCGACAGAGGGCTGGAGAAGAAGGGGAATAGGGGAAAGCTTTGGATGATCGACACATGGCAATCCGGCGGTCAAGATAAAAAGGACGGCTCACAGTATGCCGGGGTCAATTTGACCTACTGATTAAAGTCATCAAACTGACTTAAGAATTTATAATAATTTTTTCAAAGGTTGCTCAGGTGCAGATGAAGGTCCAGGTGAATTTTCAGATGAAAACTCATTGTAGATATTTTATTAAAATTCTGGTAATGAATAATGCACAGAAATTTCAATTCTGTTTTTGTTTTATTAAAGTGTCCAAATTACTTTATTTATTTTTTAAACTTTTTTCAGATTTATTTGATCTAATAATGCTTATGTAAAATTTTCAGATTTTTAACTTTGATATTTAAATTATAAAAATTCTGACATTGTTATTTACAGATTTATTTACTTTCTGTTTTTGAATTTCTAAAAGCTGGAAATTTAAGTTTTTATTTCTGATATTTTTACCAGAGGTATATTATGTATCAGGGGTGCTTTGGTAATTTTATTAGCTTGGGATAAACTCTTAATATTTTTCATTAATTCGGATGATACACTATTTCTAGTCAAAGTTTGTCTTTTCCATTATTAATAATATTTTTGCCATGCAGTAAAAATTTAAATTTACCAGGTAAAAAGTTTACCTGAGAGATAAAATTTTATTATAAATTTTTCAAGATTTTACTTTTACCTTTTTATCTTTTTACCATTTTACCATTTCAATGCATTTAGGTTTTCTTTTAAAAGTAAAAGCTCAAGAAAATGCAAGAGGATTCAGAAAAACGAAAATTCAAACCAAGTTCATATTTCAAACTCATTTTGATATTTCATTTGTTTTGGGAATAACAATTTAAATTTTGAATTCCTTCTTTTTATTGAGACTACAATGGAAGAAATGAGGAAAGAATATTATTTAAAATCAAAATCTTGATTTCAATTAAACTTTCAATTCATTTCCATTTTCAAATATAAAATCTTTTATTTTTCTTTATTTTTGAATTTAAAGGGCTGTTACACTTGTGAAAGAGCCCGCATCAGATCACAACCTTTGACTATGGTATTGGCAACCTCAAATGCTAAAATTGATATTTTGTTGCCCTTTGCTGTAGTGCCTGATCCAATACCACTACTTACATTCAAACTTGTCATGCTACTACCAAGTTTGTCTAGCACTTCCACTACTTTCCCAAGCCCGGCAGTACTAGCCCTACCCAAAATTGAGCTTACTTCCGAAACCCGTTTCAATGCAAAGTTAAGAGTACTAAAAACAATGAGCAGGGCACTTAAAAAGTCTGCTCATTTATGTAACTTGTTAATCAACCTCCTAAATAATAAAATGTTGCTGAAATTACTTTACAAAGAGTTTCACTTCAATGGACTTCCTCGGCATCCCAATTGGTTGGATTCAGAAGTTATTGATGATGTTGAAAGCATGTACATGACTACGGAGTTTCCAAAGAACTGAGGTAATCACAACTGGCGTACTCTCATTTAAGTGATAGCAACATCTACCTGAATATGTCGTTTTTATTAGTCTTGTGAGAATAGTCTTCTCACAGTCTGTTCCAGTGATTTAATACAATCTTGTTTAACATTTCAGTTTGACAATCAACAAAATGGGTGTCCATGAGTTTACTGCAATTACTAAGAGTAACAAATTAGCAACAGACATGGTTGTCCTGGTGCCAAATAAACAAACCAGCAAAAAGTAGCCAACATTGCACATCAAGTTTCAACATCACTTAAACAAACAGAATCTGCAAACCTAAAGGACCACATGGCAAAAAGTGCATTCTGTAAACACAGAATATTACCTAGTGAATTAGCCCACGGACTACTTAAGTGAATAACAATGTCGTCTCATATGATACTAATACAACATATATATGTTTGTGTTTCTTTGGTCACACTACTACGGAAACAAAAGACAACTTCATCAGTTTTTTTTACGACGCAACAATCAAGTCAAGCAACTCCTGAACCTTGGGTGCTTCATCCTTAAAAGAATGAATTCCACAGAAATTTGTATAGGACTGCGATTCTCTCATACAATATACTTATCAAATTATGCAAATTTCCTTTTACCCACTATCACACCTGAATAACAATTTCCCCGAGTATTAAAGTTTTTAGTTTCCTGCCCTCTAGTATACATTCAGAACCCATCAGGATCAATTTCACCAGCATAAACAAATCTAAGATGAAACTAGATACTGATGGAATTAATCTTGTAATAGGAAAGTTAAATTAGGAAAGTTTGTTTTGGGAAGCTTTAGTTGAATCCGAGTAGTACATGGAGTAGTACAGGTTGTGTTACCGACTCGGATGTTGAGTATCCTGCTATATAAGCAAGGCTTTGTACTCTTTGAAAATATAGCTAGGGAGATGTAAAACACAAAAGGGTACTTGGCTCATTGGTTTGTTTGTTGCTGTTGAGACCGCAGGTGAAGGGTTCAAGTCCTGCGGTTGCAAACTTTTGAGATGCGTGGGAGACGTTAAAGACGATGTACCTTGGCGCCGATCGTGTGAAGGAGGCAAAGGTGCAAACCCTCAAAGCTGAGTTCGAGGGGCTGCGCATGAGAGAGACGCAGTCTCAAGTTCATCAAAGTTGACTCCGGGGCGTTGAAGAGATGCGTTCGCCGTCCAAAGTCAAGTCCGTTAAAGTCGACTCCGGGGCGTTGAAGAGGTGTGTTCGCCGTCCAAAGTCAAGTTCATCGTAGATGAGTCCGGGATGTTGACAAGATGTGTTCTCCATCCTATGTCGAAAATATGAGTCAGGCAAATCGTAGTTGAGACCGATTGCCTCAATGAGTTAGAGTTGTATTACAAGATTAAGGGGGTGATTGATGGAATTAATCTTGTAATAGGAAAGTTTGTTTGGGAAGCTTTAGTTGAATCCGAGTAGTACATGGAGTAGTACAGGTTGTGTTACCGACTCAGATGTTGAGTATCCTGCTATATAAGCAAGGCTTTGTACTCTTTGAAAATATAGCTAGAGAGATGTAAAACACAAAAGGGCACTTGGCTCATTGGTTTGTTTGTTGCTGTTGAGACCGCAGGTGAAGGGTTCAAGTCCTGCGGTTGCAAACTTTTGAGTTGATTTTTTGTTCTTCTATTTTGTGTTTCAACAGATACCACACAAGAAGTAAATAAACAAGAAACGAAGCAAGAAATTAAGGAGAAGAGAAGAAGGCTTACGTGAGGATCGACTTGCCGTTGGAAGGGTGAGAGCCTCAGTGGGCGTCGGTGTGGGGTTGTGCGCCTCGAGCTGTGTGATGATCTCAACCAACTCCACCCGCGTCTCGCTGGACGCGCATAGGCCGCGCTCCGTCCCATACAGATCCACCCGCGAATCCAACAAGAACAAAACATCCCGCTTCATTTCGCAATCCAACAACAGTCCACCTCAAATCGAGTCCCCAGAGAGCACAAATAGGGCCCCAAAAATCGAATCTCGTGAAGCTCGGATAGTCTGCCATAAGCGTACCTAGAGGAGGATGGCGATGGTCTCGACGGTGGCCATCTTGTTGATTCCCATCTTGTAGCACCGCACGATGAAGCTCTCCTTGTACGAGAGCCCATCCCTCCAGGAGGCTCCCAGCCATAGCTGCTCCGTCGCTCCCCCCCGCCACCGCCGCAACCTGCGTCGGCGATGCCTCGAGCCCGGACAACCGCACAGCATGATGGGGCGGGGCTGGTCACCGTCGCTATGGGTGGGGGTTATATGGAAGGCGTGGGCTGGTGGCGCGCTGGCCATGCCAGGAGAGGAGGACGACACCGGGGGATCAGGACGGCGGGCGAGGAGGACGACAGCGGTAGGAGGACGCTAGGTGCTAGGGTTTAGGGGTGGCCCATCTGCGTGCGCGCGGAACCCTAGCGCATGGGGAGGAACATTTGAGACGGTTCTAGTATGAAGCCGTCTCGATGCGTACGTACTCATTACAGATGATTTTTGGTTAAATTCGTCTATGATGAGGTTCACATCACAAATGATTTTAACTAAAAATCGTATGTAGCTCATCACTGACTATTTTTATAAAAAAAATCGTCAGTAATGAGGTGTTTAATATGAGTCCTTTTGTAGTACTGAGTTCTAGCGGACGATGGTAAGTTTAGGAACCTAGCAGGCACCTACTAGTTCATATGTAAATAATATTATGTCATGTGAATGTAATATGTATACTGACTATTAAGTATATATGTTTGTGTTCTATATTGTGAACGAATGTGATGTATATTGTAAAATGTTTATGCTTTATATATTGTAAATGTAATATATATACTGTGTGTAATCTGTGCTGTTTTCAGTGCAAACTGTGTATAATCTATTGTTTTGGTGCACAACACAATCAATTCTAGATCAGAACCACTTGTGATGTGCTGTACATCACAATCGATTCTCAGTTAGAACCGATTGTAATGACTATTTAACACTATGGGTAAAAACTGACTATGATACCGCATCCTCATTACTGTCTAATGACATTATATTGCCACTAAAATCGACTTTGATGTCGAAAAAGAACCGATTGTGATCTGCATTCATGTAGTAGTGCTACCTAAAGTGGTTATAGGCCCATTAGGGTTTAGAAACTAGTTTTGACTATTTTTAAACTTACGTGAACTACTTGTTATTATTTGAATTTTCTAGTACATAGAAATATGATTTATTTACAGAATAATTGCAAGCCAAGATTGATCTTAAATATTTTTGTAAAAATGAATTTCTAGTGATCTCAGAAGCATATATAAATTATTCCATCTTATGTTTTTGGTTTACATAATTTCTTTAACATCCATATTAGGGTTAATACAAGTTTAACTCGAATAATTCCACTATATTTCAAAAATTAAATAGTTTTATGCATTCTAAAATTATAAGATTTTAGATAAATTTAGAAATTTATTTCACTTAATTTGAACCTAAAATGTACAAGTATAACTGTTTAAATGATGGCTAGGTTGAAAATTCTCTGGAAATTCACATAATACGCTTTCTAACTACGAAAGAGTACTACACAAATTGAATTCAGTCCTAAGCCTTCGCACCATCTGACAGGTCGGGCTCGCACTCCAGCGGCACCAAAATAGAGCGCCGCTAGGGCATGCCGCCGGTGACACCACGGTCGAAGAGGTTCTCGGCCAACAGTTTTTAAATAGCACCAGAGTACTTTGGCACACCCGTACGTGGGCTCAAGCACCGCTGGCGATAACCGGAAGTACCTCGCTACCGTGAGCATGCGGCAAGTGCCATGGTTGAGCAGTCGCGGCCGGGTTTAGGGCATGCTTAAGCTCAAATGGGGACGATTCAAGCACTAGTGTGACCTAAGAGATCCATTTTACCTGTTTTCTGTGGCGGAGAACGGCTGGGTTAAGCTACCATCAGTCGTCGGCTCTAGGGAAGAAGGACTATGGTGGCGGTGAGCTCAGAAGCTTGGGATCTGAAACGATGGTTTAAAAAGAAGTTAATAGTTGCCAAGGATGCTCAAGATAAGCTGAACTGGTACATGGTTCACCCAAGAAGCTGAATTGCAGTTCTTCCCACTTTTCGGCTAGCTTTGGCAATGGTGAGAATGGTGGCTTTGAATGAAGTATGACCTGGTTCTTTGGGCTTGAGAGGAAGTGTGGCTAGCTAAATGCATACGAGGTGGCTTTAAATAGCAGAGTTAAAGTGGTATCCACAGGGTTGGAACCTGACGCCATTGTTGCAACTTAGGGACTTGGATGATGGGGGTATGGTTTCCTGGGCAGGTCATGGAGAAAAGTTGGCTAGTGCAAGGTATGGCGGTTGTCATATCTTGGCAGTGTGTCGCTAAAGGCGATTGGCAAGTCGGTGCTGCAATCCTTTGCCACGGCAGCACAATCGGTCGACTTGGTCTATCGTGACAAACACTTGGCAGCGGTGACTGTCTCAGCTGGGAGAGAGAGCAAGCCAAAAGAGCTCAGGCCAGGTGAGAATGCGAAGAAATTTTGGCACCGCAGCCCTGCACTTGGACTTGACAGAGGCGGTGGATGCTTACCGAGGCAGAGAAGGCAGCGACGAAGCTCCCCGTGGCAAGGTTCGGTAGAGAGAGCTGAGGAAGAAACAGGGCAACAGAGAGAAAGGTTAAGTGGCTACCTTGTGGGCCAAAGGATGCAGCTGTGCTTTGTTTTGCTCTGTGACGTCACTGAAAGTTGGGTCCCACATGGCAGAAACAGAAAATGGAAAACCAACTTACTCCCTTTGATAGATAGGCCCCAACCTTCGCATTAAATGAGGGTCAGAGTTAAAATCTTATGTGCAAAATTTATAGTAATTCTGACAAGCTAGAGTGCTCATTTTTCCTTTTTCTGTTTTAAATTTATTTGAGTTGTGAAACATGGCTGAAAATTTTTGAAAATTTTTCTAAGGGTTGTTAAATTGTTCTGCCATAAACAATTTACGTTAAAATATTTTGTATTTATTTTGAATTAATTCTGATATTACCAAATCCAAATTTTCTAGTTTCTAGTTTTGGAATTTTTATATGGGTCATCGTCGATCGTTTGACCAAAGTTTCTCATTTCATACCAGTTAAGACTACTTATTTAGGAGATTGTTTGGCAAAGCTATATATGTCAAGGATTGTGTGTTTGCATAGAGTACCCAAGAAGATAGTGTCAGACAGATGTACCCAATTTACCTCAAGATTTTGGAATAAGTTGCATAAAGCCATGGGAACTCGGTTGAATTTTAGTACAGCATATCATCTGCAGACAGATAGTCAGACCAGAAGAGTTAATCAGATTATAGAAGATATGTTGAGAACTTGTGCATTAGCTTATGCTACTTCGTGGGATTAAAGTTTACCGTATGCTGAGTTCAATTATAGCACCAGCTATCAAGCAAGTTTGTAAATGTCACCATTTGAAGTTTTGTATGGTCATACCTGTCGTACGTAGTTGAATTGGAATGAGAATAGAGAGCGTTTGGTGTTTGGATCTGATGTTCTCGAGGAAGCCAAAGAGCAGATCGTTGTGATTAGAGAGAGGTTGAAATTGGCTCAGTCGAGACAGAGGAATTATGTTGATAATCATCGTTGAGAGTTGACCTTTGAGCCATATGATTTTGTGTATCTCAAGCTATCCCTCTTAAAGGAGTTAAAAGGTTTCACATGAAAGGAAAGCTTGTGTCAAGATATGTTGATCCGTTCAAAATCTTAAATTGTCGAGAAGATGTTGCTTATCAATTAGAGTTGTCGCAGTAGTTGGCAGGTGTGCATGATGTGTTCCATATGTCATAGCGTAAGATTTTTCTCAGAGTGCAAGCTAAGCAGACATCGTTAGAAACAATTGAACTGCAGGAAGATTTGACTTATAAAGGGCAACCGATTAAAATTTTGGATGTTATGGAGCGTAAGATCACAAGCCAGTCAATTCGATTTTGTAGGGTTTAGTGGAGTAACTATTCGGAAAATGAAACTACCTAAGAGCGTGAGGAAGATCTAAAGTCAAAGTTTCCTAACATATTCTTTAGTTAGCCATAAATCTCAGAGTTGAGATTCTGTTAAGGGGAAGATTTGTAACATCCAAATTTTCACTTATTTAGATTTAATATGGTTTTTAAGGTTTTTTTTTTTTGAGATTTTTTGGAATTTATTTGGATTTATTCATTAATGTTGAAAATGGACTATTATAAAAATTATTTAAATAATGACGAATTTTAAATAAAGTTTTATCAAAAATGTTTTATTTAGGTTCCAAATGTATTAAAATATTTTTTGAAATTTTTCAAGAATTTTTTTGATATTTTTACTATTTTATTTGGCTTAAACTATTTTATGGAGTAATTTTAAATCAAAAGGCTTTGAAAATGCTTTAAATAGTTTTAGGCCAAGCCCATAGATCCAGCCCAAGTCAGCCCACCACTATGCAGCTTGATTCGCTGCTCGGCCTGGATTCTTGAAATCTTAGGTGTCCACTATTGGATCTTGATCTAACGATGTATATTGATCTTGAAATCCTAATCGATCTCGACCATTGGATTCTGTTTGCATTTCGGATCATGCCACGTCACGGAGTAGCTCATCCATTCATCAAGACACGTAGATGAACCCATGATCGTCGTCTCCGATGCGAACTCAGAGTAGTGCCGTCGCCAGTCTAGATGTCTATGTCTAGTTCAAGCACGCTCTACGAAGCCCTATTTAACACGTCGTGCATCCCCCAAGGTTCCCCATCGCCTGCCGCACCCGGAGCCCTAGCTAACGTCGCTAGAGTCAACATTTCTTGTGCACAAGAACTCATCGTAGTAGATCGGTGCGCCGGTGCGGTTTTCATTGGTTTTCGTTGCCGTTAGTTGGTCTGTGGTATCGACGTTGACACCATCAGGTTGGTCGCATCAAGATATACTAGATCTGGGAGTTAACATCATTGGAAAGTTGCTGCAACGCCGTCAGCCATGTCGCCATCTTCGTGTTTGGTGAGTCGCGCCGCCGCACCATCGTCGTCATCCCTCACGTGCTTCATTAGCTCTCAGATCCGTAGCCATCGGTCAAGATTGTGCCGCGTAGCTGCCATCTTCATCTACCACGTGTGCCGCCGCTATCTCCAACTGTCGCATAATAGTAGTCGTCGGATCTAGGTTGAACGGTCCGGATCAAGCCGCATGACACGCCCGGTAGCCGAGGCATCAAGTCTAGATCGGTGATGACGTCAGCTGATGCAATAAACCTGTTTTCCAGTATAGATTTAATTCGGTAAATTAATTATTTTAATATTTTCTGATTTTCTTATTTACTCAAATATTTTGTAAGCCAGTTCTTCCCCATACGAACTCCGATTGAGATTATTCAAATTTATAAAAAATTTGTAAAATTGAGATCTATTTCACAGTGAATTTATTTGATTTTTAGAGTTTATTTGCTCTTTGTTTTGAGATTTATTTAGTGTTTTCTCTCGTTGCGCGTAGATGTTGAAGTGCTCAGAGCATCCGAGGAGGAATCGTTGAACCAAGAGTAAGGTCCAGAGCAAGAACAAGAGTTTTTTTAAGGCAAGTTGTGTTTTGACCATGTTGAACATAGTTTTACTAAATGTTATATTGTTTCAATCTATTGCATGTTATTTAATGTGTATCTCTGTTTCCAAATTTTGTTTGGGATTTAGCTATCCATTGCAATTGAATTATACCCTTCCTTGTCATTTGTATGCCATGATTATTTCACTCTAGGATGGTTCATCACTAGTTGGTTAATATTAGAAATCAACATGGTTGGTTAGATCGTGCTTAGCATGCTTAGCCATGCTACGTATAACTCATATCTTCTAGATATCAAATTAATCTTGATTAATGAAATATAGAACATGTTAATGAAATTGGTGTGTCAGGTATTGTCACACAATGAAGTTGAGTTGTAGCGACGAGGATTGACACGCAATGATGTTGACTTGTTGATGGCACGTGGTTGTAATATTGCGAAACCTCGCCCCAAAAATTTTCGTGCCTTCAGTCGGGTGAGCTGGGCCCGTCTGGCAGGTGATCTCAGAAGAGGTTGGCCATCTTGGGGGGAGGTATTTTTGGAATTTCCCCTCTCCATCTACTTTTTCCTAACCTCCTCACTCTCTCTCTTTCCAATGTGTGGCTGTAATTGCTCCTCCCAAGCTCAGCCTCTACCGATTTTTCTCCAAGCCAGCAGACGCTTCCTCCATTTCTCCTCCGCCGATCAGATCCAAGGGGCCTCTCCTTCCTCCTTCGCCACTTCCTCCTTCCCGCCTCGCTTCCCCCACCACCTCCCCTCCTGGTCTTCCTCCTAGCTCGGCAGAAGAGAGGCAAGAAGAACAAGAAGACTAACCGGCAACCAAAGAAGAAGAAGCAGCCGGCCGCCTGCTGCTTCTGCCGGCCGACTCCTTTCCTCCCTGACTCCCTCCCCGGCCGAGCGCAAGGCCCCCGCTGCTCCCCATGGCGTCCTCCTGCCAGTGCCTCCTCCTCCTCCTCTGGTTGGCAAGAAGAGAGTAGCAAGACCGCCAGCAAGAGAAAGCAAAGAGCCTCGGTCGGCGCTCCTCCAACCTCTCCCCCACCTCCCTCCTTCCTCCATGAATCCATGAGCAAGATTTGAGGTATAATTTTTGGGGGGAAATTAGCTTGCATGAAGGGCGTTTGATGAAATGCCTAGCTAGGTTTTCATGAGATGAAATGATTGTGCATGCCCTGTGTGCGATGAATTGGCTGTGAGGGGTGTTACAGTATTGGTCTCCCTCTCAAAATCTTCCTTTCATGGACCGAATGCTACTGGCATTTTTTTGATTGAGCTGCTCACTAGAAATTTTCTTTATGCTGTGATTGATTTCCCCAAAAAATTGGTTTTGTGCTGAGGATCTTAGCATTATGTTCTATACCCTTGTTTTTGGTTTTTGTAGAATGCAATGTAGCGATGTATGTTAATTAGTCAATGCATTATGACCCTGATTTATGTGCTTGTGATGTAAGGTTCCTTGATTGGTTCTTGCTATAGCTAGTATTTTAGTAAATCTTCCTGTATGCGATTTTGATATGAGGGTATGGGTTCTAGTGGCAGTCAGTATACAATTTGGAATAGTGTGTGTGAATGGTAGAACAGAGAGGGTTTTCGAGTTGTCCCTAAGGAAATGCTTGGTTGAGAACCTGTCGCTGACCTATATACTCATACTCGCTTATGTTTGGGTTCAAAGGAGAGATCAATGATTTTGTAGAATTATAATCACAGAGTGTTACATGCAAGGATTTGATTAAGTTCCATATTTCTTACTACCCTTTTTGCTCCGTTATTTATTATGAGTAAGCTTGTTGTTGTGTTATTGTTGCTTCGGTGTATAGGGACTGTGATAAGTGTTCATGAAGTATTGATTGCGAAATCTTGGTTAATAAACAGTAGTTGTATATGTATTGTATATGTGGATTTGTTACTGATGCATACCAACTACTTATGTATACCAGTATTAGATTCTGGAAGATTTTGTGTGCTGTTGTTTATTATGGTCTGAAATATACACGTATGTGTTATTTGTGTATGAGCCCCTGTAATTGTTATTCAAAAGATAAGGCTTAGTTTACAAGAAATACTAATTTGTGCATAAATTTAAGTGGAATGAGTATTGTTTATTTGCAGAGAAGGTTCTGTCAGGAGTGGCCTCAACCGCATGCCACTCCATGCTCCGTCGGTAAAGGCAAGTACATCGAGTTGTGTGCTTAATTGAGTTGTTCGTTGTTATTTATCTGTTCATGGCTAATTTCTATTGATTGTGGCAAGTGTTAGTTATATTGGTGACCGTCCCTTTGAGGACGTGATTAGCTATTGGATTCGAGTGGTCACTAGTAAGCCTTAATCCCGGTGAGTTTATTGTACCTTTGTTAATATTGCAGTGAGTAGCGAGTATGGGATACGTGGATACTCGTGGTTAATTTACAAGAATTGTACTTAACTGTGCCCCGTTTGGGGAATGGAATTGAGTATGTGTACGAATCAATGTAGTGCTGAATTTTGTGTGTATATATGTATGCTTGTTTGTGCTGATGGAAATGTGGGTTCAACAAGAGCCTATTTCTATAAGTACATACATTGGTGAGTCTTGTGTGTCTATGTGAAGTCATACTTATATGTATGCATGAGGTTTCTCTAAGTGAAAGGCACTGCTTAGAGTGTGTGAATGTGTAGAGCTGCCATAGTCCATACAATTATGTGTGATACTTGCTGAAATCTGTGGTCATGTGTGCTTGCATGTATGACTGACCTTGTGTTTATATATATATATATATACAAACATTTGCGCACATGTATATACTTATGTAGTATGGGAAATTTTATGTATATATGTATATATTTACATATATGCTTGTATATGTATGTGGTTATAGTTATGTTAGTGTTGGCAATGAATGAAAGGTTGCGTTTCATTCGTGTTAATTGCATTTGTGCATTCATAATGGAAGAGGCGACCCATTCTGATGCGGGCCTCTGTGTTCACACGTAGTGAACACGAAAGTCCTACCTCGTAGTCCTATTCATCGAGGTGAATGGGAGCAAGATAGTAAGAGTAGGCACCTTCCATGAGATGGAAGGGACGTGAGGGTGCACACCGACGGGTGGGCACTCGGCAGTACCGGTACGTGCATCGAAAAGAGCATTCATGTGCATTGCATCTCATCTCCTTCCTAAAAGTTGAAAATCTTGAGTTATGTTGAGGAGTTGTTTCCGTCGGGGTTTGGGAGTTCGAGAGTCGAATTCTCTTATGATTTATGGTTGAGTTTTTCTGGAAAAAAAAGAGATGGTCTTTGTTGTTGCTTGTGCTCAAGAATTGTGATTTTCTTTAAAGGTTGGGTGCGTGACCCACGAGGATGTTCAAGGCGTTAAGTGTATGATGAGTAGTTGAGCTTTCAGATAAGGAGGGTTACTAATTCTGTTAAAAGAAATCTGTTGGTTATTTAAAGACAACCAAATTTATTGTATGACATAGGATGATTAATTGGAATGGTAGGTGATTCTAAAGTGAAAAGTTGATTAGAGTTTTCACCATGGTCGTGAGACGTGGAATTGAATGGAAGTTCAAGATTTGTGTTCCAGTAAGTCTAGTAGTGAGCGGGATTGAGAGGGTCTAGAATCTTCTATGGATGAATTTATTATAGTAAGATGTTGATGTAAAGTACCGGAGTATATTAGCGCCAAGGCATGAGAGTTGTGATTTAGAGGCAAGTGATGTTCCTTGAGCATTGAATGGTTTTACCATCATGTTGATGACGTGATTGCGGTAATCTTTTTGATATGGTTAAGTTATTGCTTTAAATGGGTATAACTGCGTATTGTTCGGATGCGGTTTCATTGTATTACTTGCTCTTATGGTCAAGCTTTTGTTTTACTTATGTTAAATTGGAATTGCTATTCTCGTGTACTTTGTTGAGTCATCGACTCACGCTTGTTGTGTTGTTGCAGGTACCTTGAAATCGGCATGCATGGAAGGGGGTAGTAGCATAATCACGTTTTGCATCATCACCTTTCCATTGTGTTAATTCATAATTCTGATATAAATAGCTTGAGAAGATTATTGTAAGGGGCTGTTCGCGGTTATGTTTAATGAGTTCCTATCCTGTAATAATTTATGTGGTGGAATTCCCTAATTTCTTTTGGATGTGTGATTGGTTAACTAAGGACCTATTAGAATGATATCCTGCATCTGCAAGTGTTTTCTGTCTGCTGAGTGGATGTCCTACTTTCTAGAGAGGTCATACCGAAATTTTGTACATTTCGGTAGCTTAGTTTTAATCCTGTTTTAATAGTTTAGATGTTGTTTTCAGTCTTTTCGTAGGGGCGTCATTAGTCATTTAGAGTTTTTGGTAGCATCCGTGGTGCGTCCGGCGTCGGGGTGTTACAGTGGTGCATGGTAATCAACAGGCAAGTGGCAATGGGAAGTATGCTAAGGTGAGCCAAAATGGCAAAGGGGTTGTAGAAGTCTTGTCTTGATCATCCTAAGGACTTAAACTTGCAAGCCTTTGAACTAAGTCAAATATGCAACTACATGTTTGGAATGGAACAAGGTTAGTTGATTAATTTGCAATGGTTTAGCTTTGGTACTAACAGTGATGATGTCAATCCTAGGTTATAAGGATCAACTCACATGACGCAAGAGGGGCCCCTGTTGTGGTGGTTATAACCCTTCGGTGTTGAAACCTTAGCAGGTAGTACTGGGTTAAGATAGGACATTGTAAAGCTTTGTTATGATCGCTCAATTGCATACTCTTGTATAGCAAGTCACGGTTGACGTGGTGAGTTGATTGTATCTTGTGGGTAAAGTGCATAACCTCTGTAGAGTGTAAATCTATTTAGGTAGCTGTGCTCACAGTATTGAGCAATGCTTGGGATTACAGTCAAGGGTTAAACTTTGTAAAATGAAAACTCGGATGGGAAAGTAGGATGCCATTGAAAAATTTGGAATATGAATTAGGGCTAGATGCCATGTTTACTTGAGAAATGCTGAAAGTTACTATTTATTATTATTTGTTTTACAGCCATTCAATCTACTTATTGTATTCTTTTATGAATGCTGTTTTACTGCAAAATAGCCATGTTAGCCATTCATTTGGTAGAACCGTAGAAGCCTTGCATATAGAAATAATAGAATTGTATTATGTGTACAACTTGTTGAGTGCTTTAAGTACTCATCCTTGCCAACATCAAACCACCAGTTCAGGAAGAGTCTACACCAGCTTTGGAGGAGGCGTATCAGGAGCATACGAATGTTTAGGGTTCGAGCCTTGTCAGTTGTGTAAAGTATAATGAGAGGTTATCTATATTTTCATTCTGTTGTAGTTAAATTTAGTTTATTATTCTTAGTTTAGCACTATATAGCAAATTCATGTAAAGTTGATCATAAGGTCAGTAAACAGGTTAAAATTAATATATGAAGTCTTTTATTATGATTCCGTTGTGTATGATTGTGATATTAATCATCTATGTTGAGCCTACGTGCACTAGCGTAATTCTAGATTAGTGCAATATATATAGAGAGTCTGAATTTACATATTTAGATTCCGATAATTTTCCTCTCAGAACCGGGATAATCGACTGCTTACAACCTAGACCTAGAAGGCATCTATTTATATAGTCTGTTGCATGCTACGTATAATTATGAAATACTACTACAGAACCACATGTATCATCTCCTTGACAGAAGGATTACTATACGTTTTCTAGCCCCTAACAACCAAAATTATTGTGCCATGTATGTTACCATATATGCCACCAACCATACTAGGTGTAGGATATCTTGCAATTAATTAGGGATGCATTGCCATTAATTAGCACCACATGGCACTAAGAAGGAAGCATATTCTTCTAGAGCCCTTAGAGATATCTAAAAATTCAACGTGCTGCCACTGACGTTGGTTGGATGTAATTTTCTTTACTAAAACTTCGTTACATTGGCTTTCCCCCTTTCTAAAATATAAGCCTTATAATCTTTGGATCTTTTCTAAAAACATAAGAAGTGGATGTGATTTTAATGATAGCTTCTCTCTTTGACCTTGTTAATCTTCCATCTCTTGCATTTATTAGTAAACCTCGACACAAACTATTCTCTCTTATTTCCAATGCATATTAATGATCATTTCATGAACTATTTCACTGTGCCAACGCAAAATATGCATTATAGAAGAAGGAAAAAATGGAGGGGACGAGTAGATGCTGTTTTAGCTTCTATCACTCAAACCAAGGAGTAAAGAAGAATGACAATGGTAACTTTATTTAATAGCTTATATATACACTTATATATACACACACACACACACACACATATATATATATACATGGGAAAATATTTGGTGGAAACCTGAAAACTCTCCTTCCTGGCCATTAGATCTCTCTTGGATGGTTTGGATCAAATGAGGTGGAACCCCCCTCCTCACTTATGTAATTTTGCAGATAACCCCCTACAAAGATAACCCTAATCCCCTCTCTCCCCTTCCCGCACTCCCCTGTTCCTCACGATCTCTCTCAGAAGTCGGACCGGCGCTTGCCTCCTCTCTCAATCAGAAGGCCGCACTTCCTCTCCGCCAGCCGGGACTTCATCTGCTCCGTGGCGACGCCCAGCACCAATCCGCATCGCCTCCATCTCCAACTCCAATCCGCGTCGCCTCCATCTCCATCCGTTGCGAGTTGGTTTTGCCAGGAGGCGCCGACAGGAGAACAGGATCAGTAGCAACGAATTGCGAGTCGTCTGGCTTTGGGGGCGCGGTGGAGGAATGTGCGGGGAGGAGACGATGGGGCGCGGTGGAGGAATGGGCGGGGAGAAGACGATGGGGCGCGGTGGAGGAATGGGCGGGGAGGAGACGACGGCGCTGCGCATTGACTGCTCAAAAGACGGCTCCACATAGCTCCGACGATGCCTACAATGGAAGTTCAAGGATGGTCTGACAAACCACTGCAAGTAGCAGATGGATCGTGCACTCCAAAAAAATAGCAATCTTTAGATTTTCAGTACTGCAGTTAGCTTTTGTCAGAACATGGTTATGTATAAGCAAAATAAGTCAATTCTGAATGTGAAAACTATAGATAAAACTGATTTTTTAAGTTCGGTCATTCAATATCAGTTCTCCTGCTGAAATTTACCTTTGTCAAGTTCGTAGAAGTTAAGGTACAAAATGTGGGTTGTCACAAAAGCCAGAATTGGAGCTGCAACCATCACTCTAGAAGCTTCATCCCTTAAATGCAAGGTTCGCAGTATGGCCAAAATGAGGGAGTAGCCCAGGAAGGCGGCAGATGATGAAAAATATAGCTTTTCTGTCCAAACAGTATCACTGTAACAGATAGAAGAATGGGGTCAACGAATTGCCCACAGACAACTAATCTGAAAAGTGAGATTATGTTTCCATTTAGTGGACCGGACCTACCAACTGTGATATATGGCACTCCAGAACCATGAATGTGCCATAAACCGGTATATTCATAGTATGTCTTATGAGTTTCCTGCCTGAGAGGTAGCTTATAATAAAGCAAGAGGAAAAAAGATAGCCACCCATTAAATTGCACAAGAAGAGTCAGAGCAGATAGAGCAGCAGATAAAGGTTCCTGGAAAGGAAAGAATAGCTGGTATATAAGAAAGCGAAAATGAGACACAAGATGCTAAGATCAACTGTAAATGTAGTAATGTAGTAGTGAACTACCTGAAACAGAAGCGCGCTTCAGAGCACATATCCATCTTCATCAAATATAGTTTTTCTTTTGCAAGTTTTGCTCCACCTTTGCAATATGTAGTGACTAGGCAGCTCATTCAACTTTGCACCTCGTAATACATGTATAATATGGCTGCAAGGAAGACCATGTGTTTCAAAAAGCATGCAAGAGCATGTGCCAATCATCGTGATCGTGTCCAAACGAACTTCTCTCATCTTAGAAGTATCATCAGCTATGCGGCATGTTTTTAAGTTGCCCTCTTTATTAATGGCATCAACCACACAATGGTCCCTACTATCAAGGACTTGCTTCTGAAATTCTAGAAATTTAGCATATGTGAAAATCTCACTGCCATGCTTCTCTATGAGCCACCCTGTCTTCAATAGAGGCAATGTATGGAGGCTATCATTGTCATCCTTCAATTCTTTCTCTCTTTGCTCTTCTACTGCTATGTCAAACCGAACCCAAAATTCAACTAAAGCATGCTTGTAACCAATGAAATGATTGAAAAAGGAATTCGTACTTTCTGATCTTGAGGTCGTTCTAAGAATCCCTCCTAAGAATATATCTCTGAAATAAGCTGGTATCCAAGAGTCACGAATGCGGTACCGATTAGCCAACCATTCATTACCTTCCAAGTTGAAATCAGCAATAATTGAAGCCCACTCAGACTCAAATTCCTCACAAGTCTCCGAGGAATACACACAAGAATTCAAACGCTTGTAAAATGCTGGATTTTCCCTCACTTGGGGACCTACTTTTTCTGGAACCTTCTTCAATATGTGCCACATACATAGTCTATGCTTGCTTGCTGGAAATACATTCGCAATTGCTGCCTTCATGCTAGGATCTTCATCTGTGATGATAAGCCTAGGTGCAGGCCCTCCCATTGCTTTCAAGAATGTACTAAACAACCATGTGTAGGTTTCTATTTTCTCATTAAAGATTAATGCAGCCCCAAACAAAACACTTGCACCATGGTGATTCAAATTCACTCCAGTGAATGGTGTAAAAATCATGTTGTACTGATTGGTATTGTATGTTGCATCAAATGATACCAAGTCTCCAAAATGTGCATAGTTCTTTCTGCATGTAACATCTGCCCAAAAGACATGGACCAATCTACCCTTGTCATCAACAACATAGTCAAAATAAAATCCTGAATTGATAGAGTTCTTTCTAGCAAGGGTGTCAACAAAAAGTTGTGCATCCGATGACTTGATACTATTTCTCAAGTTAGCATGGTAGTTTTGAAAGTCCTTTCGTGTGCATCCCACATTCTGAAATCCGCCGTCACTAATACGTAGATATCTATATGCCAAAGAAGTGTCAATGCTAGCCTTATGATAGTCAAACAATGTCATCTTAGCCTTCTCTCTTACTTGTCTATTTGACCGTATCAAATGCTTTTTGCTAGGTGAGACAAGAACATGCAAATGCGTAGGCTAAAAATACTCAACTCTATATGTATTTTCTTTAGTTCGCTTGATCGTAAGCATGGCCTCACATCCACACCTAGTGAGTTTCTGATCATATTTTCTTTTCTTCTCTATATCCAATTTGGGAGCTTCGTTCAATTTATTTGCACAATTTGTACTATCATCACGGAAGCCTTCTTTTGAGCAATAGTACTGCTTCCACATGACCTCACCATTCACTTTTTTGTGTTGTCCAATGCGAACTGAAAAACCAGCGAGATGGGCATAATCCTTGTAGAACTTCTCAACCGCTATCAAATCTGGAAACACCATGCCAACAATTGGTTAAACATGATCAGGCAACTCTGGTGTACACGTTATCCCCTGCATTGAATCATGACTATCATCGTCAATTACTAAAGCCATTAACATTGTAAACATTTCATTTCAATTTGATTTGCACTTACACAGAATGGCCGTTCACATTTTTTTGGAGTGCACGATCCATCTACTACTTGCAGTGGTTTGTCATACCATCCGTGGACTTCCATTGTAGGCACGGAGGAGCTATGTGGGGAGGATTGATCAGGCACCGCCATCATTGCCAAGCAACCGGCAGGTCTGATCGGGCCGTTGATGTAGTGAAGCATTGTACTTTCATCATTGCCAGGCAACCGGTAGGTCTGATCGGGCCGTTGACGCTGGCCATGGGTGCATTCGTTGGAGCCGTCTTTTGAGCAGTCAATGCGCAGCGCCGTCGTCTCCTCCCCGCCCATTCCTCCACTGCGCCCCATCGTCTCCTCCCCACCCATTCCTCCACCGCGCCCCATCGTCTCCTCCCCGCACATTCCTCCACCGCGCCCCCAAAGCCAGACGACTCGCAATTCGTTGCTACTGATCCTGTGCTCCTATCGGCGCCTCCTGGCAAAACCAACTCGCAACGGATGGAGATGGAGGTGACGCGGATTGGTGTTGGAGATGAAGGCGATGCGGATTGGTGCTGGGCGTCGCCACGGAGCAGATGAAGTCCCGGCGCTGTGCGGCAGAGGAAGTGCCGGCGCTGCGATTGGAGAGGGAGGCGAGCGCCGGTCCGACTTCTGAGAGAGATCGTGAGGAACAGGGGAGTGCAGGAAGGGGAGAGAGGGGATTAGGGTTATCTTTGTAGGGGGTTATCTGCAAAATTACATAAGTGAGGAGGGGGTTCCACCTCATTTGATCCAAGCCATCCAAGAGAGATCTAATGGCCAGGGAGGAGAGTTTTCAGGTTTCCACCAAATGGTGGGTTTCCACCAAATATTTTCCCTATATACATATACATATACATATACATATATGTATATACATATACATATATATACATATATCTATATACATATATATACACATACATATATATACATACATATATATATACATATATATACACATACATATACATACATACATATATATATACATATATATACACATACATATACATACATACATACACACACATATATATATATATATATATATATATATATATATATATATATATATATATATATATATATATATATATATATATATATATATATATTTCAAGTCAAGTGCTATTTTTCTCGAATCGATCTCATCCTGGACGTTCGTCTTAACCGAACCACATTTAATTAAGAGACATTTTACCATCATTGAGAGGTGCTTCAATATAAATTTTGGTACCTCCCAAGGATAGTAAGAAGTCTCTTTAATTAGTTAGTTGTAAGTTATCAACAATAGCACATGCATAGTTTGAGAGTAAACTCGATGTTAGTCTCGCTGTTAATTAGACTAGTATAAGCACTACTATATCCTCCTGGTCATAAATAGTTGTTGTTTGGATGTCAACAAGGTCTTCAAAACATAACTTTGATCACTAATTTCTATTATAATATATTTATAAAACCCAATAAAATTGTATTATTATAAAAATATTTTTTGAGATAAATCAACACATCATTTTTATGTATCCAATTTAAATATTTAAAAAGATATTAATAGTCAAAGTTTTAAAAGTTTAACTACACATATATCCAAAATGATAACAATTTATGACTGGAGGGAGTACTAATTAGTTAGATGTGGGCATCGTGCAGGGCCAGCACGGGCCTATCGGACCGCGCATCTAAACTGCGTCTTGCCACCACAGCCCGACTGACCCATCGTGTCATGCTGGCTTAGGGTTAGCCCATTTGCACTATTGCAACAAGAGAAAAGGAGTTGAAAACATACGGAGCTGAGGCGGTGAACAAAAATATTAGAGGAAAATGAACTAAAATTTATTTATTTTTGAATAGGTACAGAGTTACTGCCCTGTAAAAACCTTACACCCAATGTGGGTACCCCAGTGCAGAGCGGCTTGGTGAGCGTGAGCATGTACTCTCTAGTCCCCATTGTCCACATTTTGGCATCTCTGTTGTCTCTCCTTTCTCCTCATGCGAGAACCGCAAAAGGTGTCGGCCATAGGGTGAGCTACAACATGATGCAATGTCTTGGCAGAGCGCCCTGCTCCGTGTCGTGCTAGTTTCGAGCCCATCGGGCCTGTTTCGTGCCGTGCCGGCCAAGCACAACCCATGCTGGCATCTCGTGTCGTGCCTCTCATCGTGTCTGACTACGAGGCCTAGCATGGCCTTGTCATTTGTGTTGTGGTGGCCTGGCCCGTGCTTGTGCCGTGTCGTGCCTACCGTGATGTCGGGACCCGAATGTGCAAATCCGGACCCTCTATGTATTCAGCACTAGTCCAGGATCACGCTAGTGCACACAGTATCAACATTGGTACATATCACAGTCATAAACAACGAATAATGACGTACTTTAATTAAATACTCAAACTAGTAGATTGACCTTATGGTCAAGTTACAAAGATACGCCTCGCAGGGCGAAAACTTATTAAAATATTCAAATGCAGCGGAAATAAAATAAAATAAACTCGTGGCGCCAACCAATTTGCCACAGGCAACTGACTGGGCTCGCTCCCTAGTTCGTCGGCTCCTCCTGGTACTCCTCCTCCTGAGCAGGGGTTGCTTCTTCTTCAACTGAAGTTGTGTTGTTGTGGGGTGAGTACTTTGAGCACTCAAAGAAGTCATGCATGTAATGCAATGCTAATATACTATATGCATGGCTTATTACAAAGGATAGGCTATGGCTCATGTGCAAGACAAAGATTTCAAGTAAACAAGAATAGATTGCAAAGCAATAAAACAGTTGTAGGAATAATAGCTTTCACATACATTTCAATCAGAATCATTTTTCGTCCTAAGTCCAGTTCATCATTACCAACCCAAGCATTTTCCATAAACAAGTCATTTTCATGAAAATCTAACCCTTGATCAGTAATCACCGAAGCGATGCTCAATACCGTGAGCACGGCAATTCAATAGGTTGTACACTTTGCAGAGGTTATACACTTTACCCACAAGATACACCAAATACCTCCAAGGCAAATAACCGTGAACGAAGCCTTTCCAAAGTTCCATCTAAACCCAAGACGCCCGCTAAGGTTTCAACACCGGAGGGACTGTTACCACACCCAGGCCCCCTCTTGCGCCATGTGAGTTCTCACCCGCTTCTCCGGCCCCACACCACCACGACAAGACCAAAGAATAGATTTCCCATTTACTCAGCTAAGCCCGCCCCATTGCGGAGCTTGTGGTTGTATGAAAGACTCAGTTCAAATGCTCGCAAGGTTAAGTCCTTAGTTGACCGAGGCAAGACTAACCAAGTGTGAACTCAAATATCCATAACCAATAAAAGACCAACACGACCGCCCAGCTTGCCACTCTTGGCCCACTGTAAACAATCTTGCCACATGCCTCGCCTAAATCATTTTCCCACCCCGGTTCTTTACCATTGCACCACGTGCCATCATCAACTCAATAACACATGTCTCATTCACAAAATACATTCCATATCTCATTAAGTCAATATTAACTTTGGTATTCCAAAATCACAATATGTCCACGCGAGGGCTAAGCATACTACTTGGTCTACTCAACCTATGTTGGCAAATTATTAATGTCCAACTATTAGTCCATAACCTAGGGTGACAAAGGATTCATGGCTTACAATTATATACGACAAGGTGGCATACAAAGAACTAGGCATTTAACTAATCCCAAAACTTATTCAAAGTCATTTCTATCAAATTAGCATGCAATAGTTTAAATCAAAATAATTTGCTCTAATAGGTTCAACATGATCAAACACAACTTGCCTTCAAAAAGTGCTGGTTCTGGTTCCTGAACTTGCTCCTGGGTCGAACTTCTCCTCAAACCTTCGAGCACTTCAACGTCTACGCGTAACGCAATTAAACACCAATAAATAAATAAATAAACAGTAGACAAACAGTTCTCAAAAATTCAATTAAAATTCATAAACAGAAAGATCACAATTTTACAAATTTATAGAAATTGGAATCATTCAAATCGGAGTTAAAACGCGAAAGTTATAAGCGCCAAGTTTCAAAATACATTTAAAATCACTAAACCGAATTAAATAAATATTTTCTTTTCGAAAAATAATTATTGCGCCCTCGGTGACACGTGTTGCCACCACGTAATCGACACGGGCCTTGCCGACGCCACCGACCGGCCTCCGTCTTGATGTCGAGATGACGTCATCGCCGACCATCGACAGATGGGACCCACCGTGACGTCAGCCTGACGTCACCGGTTCGGTGCGGCTGACATGCGGGCCCGTGCTGTCAGCGACTCATGCGCACAGTGCGCGGTGCGGTGCGACTGACGTGTGGGTCCGCGTTGTCAGTGACACGTGCACAGTGAACGGCGACGTGGCATTACGGCTGCCCTCGGATTTGCATCTAACGGCGGAGGTTTGAAGTTGGAGTTCACTGTTTCGAGGGCGACGTGGGCTCACCTCAGCGGTCGGATGGGGATCGTCCGGCTGGCGAAGCTCGTGAAACCCGGCGACGATGCGGCGGCGCAGTTCGACCGGAGACGGAGACGAAGACGTGGCCGACGGCGTTCCCGTGCTTCTCCGGCGCGAAGAAGTGGCTCCCCCGACGCGGCTTGGAAAGGTGAGTTCGGTGGTGGCACGGGCGACGGCGGAGAATCACCGGCGGCGACGAAACGACGCGAAGAACTCGGCGGTTGGCTTTGGGAACTTCGGCGAGCTCGTGCGGCGAGGCGACGACGACTCTGGTGGCGTGAAGTGTACGGGCGGGTGCGGCGCGAGGAAGGGATCACATCACGGGTGGCGGCGCTTTAAATAGCGCCCTCGGCTTCCGTGAAAAGCGCGGAGACCGAGGCCCACACGGCGGCGCATGTGAATCCGCGGTGACTCAGATTAGGCGACGTGGCGCGACGTGGAGCATCGGATGAGGATCGGACGGCTACGGCGCTAGGGTTTTCCGAACGGGCAGACAAGATTTCGCCCAAGATCGTTCATCGGGATTTTAATCCTTTTCCTAATAAAATTAATTCCTAAAATAAAATAATTTATTTGGGGCATTAAAAATATCGAAAAAATTCTGGAAAAATTCTCATAAATATTTTAGGGCATTTGTGACTCAAATAAAATATTTTCAGCAAAATTTTATTTTAACTTTTCTATTATTTAATTAATTTGATAAATGGCTTAATTCAAAATAACTCCAAATAAATCCAAATAAATTCCAGAAATTCCCAAAAAGTCAAAATACCATTTACATGCAAGAAAAGCAAAAAATTGGGGTGTTACACGTGCTATAGCCGGCCCAAAAAATCTTGGCCCAATAGCCAAGTCTAGTCATTACCAGCAATTTAAGTATCGTTAACATATAATCCTATAGTATTAAAAAGGGATATTTGATTATTTGACATACCAAAGATAGTGTAATTGATAATTTGCCATGTCAGGCCACATGCTAGTGAGACATAACGTGCCAAATCATCAATTACCATCAACTTTGTAGCAAATAATCAATTAATTCTATTAAAAAAGTAATCTCCACTAACTGCAATTAAAACTTTCAGCCACGTCACTCAAATTAAATCAGGCCGTTTGATTGAAGTGTAACATTTCCAGCTCAGCCACCATGGGTCCATGTAGCCCGGCACCTCACACTACTTGCAGCCCAACCCAATTCCCCTTCTTCCACCCGTCGCCTTCGCCAGCAAGTAGTTCGTCCGTGCTTTCCACCCTCCAGATGCTCACTGCAATTACCATTCATGTACGTTGATCGATCCTAATCAAATTAACCTCCACTTCATGCACCTTCTACGTCCTACGAAATGCCCCTAGATCTCGACCTTTATTCCTTTCATCTCCCCTCTCAAGCAATTAAGTTGACGTTATCGATCATTCCCTAATGGAGTACTTATTATATGACAGTCAGCTCAGATGCATGGATCCTCACGACTTACGTTGCCTGGCGTGTTCCAGGACTCCTAGCGACTTGCAGAACACCCCTTTAGGCTCTATCTATGTCGTCTCTTATCATACGGTGCGATCGTTGATGATCATTCCCTGATTATATATGGTGTTGATCTGCATTCTTCTTACCTCTCCAGTCCCTCATTTCCATTATCTACTTCTACATTGCCCGTAAGTTCTTGATTGTTACAGTAATTGATTCACAAGGCCAGCACGCGAACCAACGTTCGTCGTTGCTCCTTGTGCCGCACATACACACAAGATCCGATCCAAAACCCTAGCGCGGTGAAGTGACGGGAAGGCCGTCGCCATCTTCATCCTCTTCCTCCTCTCCGTCGGAACGAGAAGCAAGGAGGCGCACGGGAACAAGAAGGGAACACCGCTGCATCCTCGACCTCACCATGGCTTCGGGGTCAAACGGCAATGGCGGCAACACCGAAGGTACTGCCTAATACTTCTAGATCTAGTGGTTAGGGGTTAAGGGGAAGGTCCTAGACACTCTAGTTTTCTATCAATGGTATCAGAGCCATGTTTTCTTTACCCTAACCCTAACCCTAGAAGTGTTGAATCCTTCGGTTCATCCTCAACCCGAGCCGTTTTTTCACGCATAGTGGCTCGGGGTAGGTCAATATCTAAAAGAAACAGAAAGTAGAAGGAGGGGAAGGGATCAATTCATGCAAACCACCTTTGAATCCCTAACCCTAGATCGAAATTTCCCCAAATCCGGAAACCCTATTTCATTTTCTTTCCCCAAAATCACGAAGAACCAAATCAAATCAAGGGGGGAGAACAAGAAGTATCCCTACCTGGGTCCGCCATACTCGTTGTAGTGGACGGCGACCTCGGGAAGAAGTTCATCCGCGCCGTTGTGTCCCTTCCTCGGATCCGCAAGCGCGCGGCTTAGGGCACCGCCGCAGGGCCACTAGACGGTGGCGCGTCCACCCTCGGGTGATCGCGCGCACCGGCCACGGGGCCTGCAGCGGCGCCGCCGCCTCTCTGCTTCGCTCTCTCTTTCGCGTGTGCATTGAAGAAGAAGCGAGCGGGAGACGAAGAAAATGATCTAGGGTTTTGCGGGCGGCCGAATTTTTCGGTGTTTTATTCCGCGCGGAAGAAATCTCGGCCGTCCATGGAAATCAATGGCGCAGATTGGCGCCGGTCCGGCTGGCCACTTTTGGCCCAGGCGGGAGTGTGTTGCGCGGCCCAGGCCCAGGATTGGTTGGCCTGGTTTCTAGAGGCGCGAAGAGAAGGCCCTTTTTGGGCTGTTTTTTTGGCACATGAACAGTGAAATAGCGACAGTAATTTTTTTTTATTTTTGCTGTTGTGAAGAATTAGTTTAAGTGTTGAATAAAGTTGTATTTCCGCTGCAAGTTTTAAGTTTTCTTTTCTCTGATTAAATTGAAACCAATGTGGATATTTAATTAGAGAAAATAGTAAATGAGATGTTCTATAGTTTTTCACATAGAATTTTCTGCTGAATATTTTAAGATATGGTAATTTTATTTTTTGACCAACATTGAAAATAATTTTGCCATGACCATGTCAAGTATGATAGAAAGTTTTGAGTAAAGTTTGCTCTATTCTAATACTGCCCAACGGTGTTTTAGAAATAGATCATGCTTTATTAAAGTTGAGAGCATGTTTTAATTGACCAACGTTAATTTATTCATGCCAAAGTTTGTATTTTTTTTTACTGATTAAATTCTTATTTCATTTCCGAAGCTTTTCCAGCTAAGATTGCCAATTCCATAAGCGTCTTTCAAAGGCTTGAAAGATTGAACGGCAACAATTACTCCTCATGGAGAGAGAACTTGAACTTGGCCATGGCTATGGCTGAGATAGATTATGCCCTGCTCCATCCAAAGCCTGTGGCACCGGTTCTGGTAGAAGCTGGGACTCCGGAAGCTGCAAATAATGCTGCGGCAGAATTGTCGTATAGTATTGAGAAGGCAAAGTGGGACAACTCAAATAGAAAATGCCTCATGGTGATCAAGGGCACAATTATTGAGTCCATAAGGAGCAATCCTGATCGCATGAGATGCTTTGCACAAGATCTCAAGAAAATAGAAGAGCAGTTTACTGGATCCACAAAGGCCTATGCAGGTACATTAATCAAGAAACTTGTCAATGACAAGTATGATGGATCTGGGCTGCGCAATGGACCAGGCATTACAGAGCATATTCTCAAGATGACTAACATGGCTCACTCTCTCACGTCCTTTGATATGCCTTTAAAGAATGATTTCATAGTCCATCTTGTACTGGTTTCATTACCAAAAGAATTTGAGACTTTTGTTGTAAATTACAACATTAGTGAAGAAAAGTGGTCTATTGAAAAGTGCATTGCTATGTATGTCCAAGAAGAAGAAAGATTGAAGGCACAAAGGGCTGAAGAACTGAATCTGGTTAAACATTCTCAAAAGAAAAAGAATTATTTTCAGATTCAAAATAAGCCAAATTTCAAGAAAGGTAATTATCAAAAGGGCAATTATCAGCAGAAAAGGTTCACCAATTTTGAGAAGGGTGAACACTCAAATGAAGGGCAAAACTCCAATGGAGGACATGGTTCCAATGGACAGTATTCTAGGCCTCCACCAGAGCACATAGACCCAGATACCTGCAGGCGTTGCCATCAGAAAGGGCACCGCATGAAGGAGTGTGTTCTGTTCCTCAAGTGGCTGAACAAAAGAGGTAAAGATCAAGTTACATTCATAGATGAATCCTTGTATATAGATTCACCAACTAGTACTTGGTGGATAGATTCTGGTGCAACTGTTCATGTTGCTAATTCTATGCAGGGATTCCGTACGAGGAGGATCCTACAAAGAGGAGAAAGAGGAATTAGAGTGGCGAATGGAGTTGAAGCTGATGTGGAAGCCATTGGAGATCTTCCCTTAGAGTTGGATGGCGGCTTCATACTCCATTTGCGTGATGTTTTATTAGTGCCTTCTTTAAGAAGGAATTTGATTTCAGTGTCTTGCTTAGATGATGAGAACATTCAGTGTCATTTTGGGAACGGAAAGTGTGTAATAAAGTTTAATAATGTTAATGTTGGTCTTGCCATCCGACAAGACAAGCTTTATTTGCTATCCCATTATGATATTGTGAATGACATAAGTACCTCCTCAAGTGCAAAGGTATGCAATGTTACTACAAAGCGAAAGAGAATAGAAAGTGAATCGTCATTTAAATTATGGCATTGTCGTTAGGCCATATTTCGAGGGGAGAATTGAACGATTAATCAAAGAAGAAATTCTTCCTCCCCTAGACTTTTCAGACACAGATCATTGCATAGATTGTATTAAAGGCAAGTATGTTAAACAAATAAAGAAAGGCGCCAAGCGTAGCACAGGAATCTTAGAAATAATCCACACAGACATTTGTGGTCCTTTTCCTGTAAAGACAGTGGATGGTTTTGATTCATTCGTTACATTCACTGATGATTATTCTCGCTATGGCTACATTTATCCTATCAAAGAAAGATCAGAAGCATTAGAAAAGTTTAAGACATTTAAAGCTGAAGTAGAGAATCAACATGATTTAAAGATTAAAGTAGTAAGATCAGACCGTGGAGGTGAATACTACGGTAAACACACCCCTTATGGCCAAGTTCCAGGACCTTTTGCAAGGTACCTGCAGGAAAATGGCATAGTAGCCCAGTATTCTATGCCGGCGAACCTCAAAGAAAATGGAGTAGTGAAAGGCGAATCAGACCTTAATGGATATGGTGAGAAGTATGATAAGCTACTCCACTTTACCGGTTAGTCTATGGATGGAGGCTTTAAAAACCGCTGCCCATATTCTTAACCGGGTACCCAGTAAGTCGGCGCCTAAAACACCATATGAGTTATGGACTGGGAGGAAGCCATCACTAAATTATCTACATGTGTGGGGCTGTCCAGCTGAGGCAAAAGTATTCAACCCAAACATAGGAAAGTTAGATCCAAAGATCGGTTGCCATTTCATTGGCTATCCCGAAAGATCAAAGGGTTATCGCTTTCTCTTGCCGCATGCAGACACACCAAGTTTGTAGAAACTAGACACGCTGTGTTTATAGAGGATGATATGATCAGGGGGAGCATGGTACCCCGAGAAATTAGCCTTGATGAGAAGCGGGTTTGTGCCCCAACTCCTATGATTCAAGAGCCTTTCTTCTCGATACCTGTTGTTGCTGATCACCGGGTTACAGACTCGCGGTGTTTCTCCGAGTTCAACAGTCGGTGGAGCCCGAGGCCCCTGCTGTTGCTAGTGAGGAGCCTGAGCAGCCTCCTGTAGAGAGCAGTGAACCTGCTCAAGAACCACTTAGAAGATCACAGAGAAACAGGAGATCAGCTATTCCAGCTGATTATGAAGTTTATGTCAGTGAAGACATAGAGATAGAGGGTGATCCCACCTCTTATGAGGAAGCGATGAGAAGTCCCAATTCATCGAAGTGGCTTGCTGCCATGCAAGATGAAATGAGATCCATGAGTACAAACAAAGTATGGGACTTAGAAGAAATTCCTAAAGGAGCCAAAACAGTAGGCTGTAAATGGGTCTACAAAACCAAACGTGACTCCAAAGGGAATATTGAAAGATTTAAAGCTAGACTTGTCGTAAAAGGCTTCACTCAGAGAGAAGGAATAGATTATACCGAAACCTTCTCGCCTGTTTCGACAAAGGATTCTTTTAGAATCATTATGGCACTCGTTGCTCATTATGATTTAGAATTACATCAGATGGATGTTAAGACGGCATTCCTAAATGGGGATTTATATGAGAATGTGTACATGGCTCAACCCAAAGGTTTTGTCATGAAAGGAAAAGAAGATATGGGATGTCGATTAAAGAAGTCCATTTATGGATTAAAACAAGCGTCTAGATAGTGGTACATTAAGTTTGATGAAACCATAAGAAATTTTGGGTTCAAAGAGAATGAGGAGGACAACTGCATTTATGCAAAGTTTAGTAGAGGAGAGTATATTTTCCTAGTTTTATATGTGGATGATATCCTATTAGCAAGTAGTGATAAAGGTCTGTTGCTAGAGACAAAGAAGTTCTTGTCCTCAAAGTTTGATATGAAAGATCTTGGTGAAGCATCCTATGTATTAGAAATTGAGATACACTGAGATAGAAATAGAGGGGTGCTAGGGCTATCACAGAAGGCATACATAGAGAGTGTTTTGAAAAGATATAGTATGCATATGTGTAATGCCACGCCTGCTCCAATAGTCAAGGGCGATAAATTTGGGAATTTTCAGTGTCCAAAGAATAAGTACGAGATCGATCAAATGAAATCAGTCCCATACGCTTCAGCTGTCGGAAGCATAATGTATGCTCAAATATGTACTCGCCCTGACTTAGCATTTACAACCGGGATGCTTGGAAGATATCAGATTAATCCAGGAGTTGATCACTGGAAAGCAGTAAAGAAAGCCTTGCGGTATTTGCAAGGGACAAAGAGCCTCATGCTAACATATAGAAAGTCAAGTGCCCTAGAGATTGTGGGCTATGCAGATGCAGATTGGGCAGGGTGTAAAGATACTGGAAAGTCCACATCAGGATATGTGTTCACCCTTGCCGGAGGAGCTATATCATGGAAAAACTCAAAACAATCAATCGTTGCAACGTCGACAATGCACGCTGAGTTTGTGGCATGTTATGAGGCAACCGAGCAGGCAATGTGGTTTAAAAAGTTTGTACCCGGGTTGAGAGTGGTAGACAGCATAGAAAAACCACTCAAATTATACTGCGACAATGAGCCAGCAGTATTTTACTCCCACAACAACAAATCAAGTGGTGCTGCCAAACACATAGAGATTAAGTTTTATGTTGTGAAGGAGAAAATCCAGGATCAAACAATTGAACTTGAGCATATAAGCACAGAAGACATGTTAGCGGATCCGCTCACCAAAGGTCTTTCTCCCAACGTGTTTAAAAGGCACGTAGCCGGCATGGGTTTAAAAGAAGGACTATGATTCTGGATAATAGGGGTCATTCAAAGCAACCATCTCCCACAAAGACAAAGTTATTCTGCTTTGAAGTAGAGAGGTGTGCTATAGTCATTGAGTTCAGCAGTACGTAACTGACTGTTGTGACGCCTTGGTCTTGGTGCACCAATCTACGGAGGAGTGAGATGTTAAGTTAAAAGTATATAATAGTTAATAGATCAAGATATAAAGTTTCAAAGTTAAGTTCGAGATCAAGGGGGAGAATGTTGGATTGATCTCGTACGGCTCGGTCAGAGACCGAGTCCGTACACGCGTCCTACTACGATCGGGGCGCAACAACCTTATTGGTTGCGGCCCCCTGTCACGCCCGCGCTATATAAAGGAGGCACAAGGCCGGCACGCGAACCAACGTTCGTCGTTGCTCCTTGTGCCGCACATACACACAAGATCCGATCCAAAACCCTAGCGCGGTGAAGTGACCGGAAGGCCGTCGCCATCTTCATCCTCTTCCTCCTCTCCGTCGGAACGAAAAGCAAGGAGGCGCACGGGAACAAGAAGGGAACGCCGCTGCATCCTCGACCTCACCATGGCTTCGGGGTCAAACGGCAATGGCGGCAACACCGAACGTACTGCCTAATACTTCTAGATCTAGTGGTTAGGGGTTAAGGGGAAGGTCCTAGACACTCTAGTTTTCTATCAGTTTGTTCTTACAGCATAGTTATAAGGAGGCATCTAGCTACACGTTGCTTTCAGCTTAATTTGCAGGTTAGCCCATTATTCTTTTTCCTGCTATTTTCTTTTATTTTTCTAGCAGATCAGTGCGCAGATCATTTATATATATATATATATATATATATATATATAGGAAAAATATCTTTTACTCCCGGGTGTAGTTACTCCCACCTCTGAAATACCACCTAAACGAACTTGAAATACTCGTTCATCACTTTGGGTACACTCATACACTAATTATAAGATACTCCAATATGAGCCACATAGAAAAATTGCAAGGGAATCCATAATTTTTAGTGTATTTTGCAAATACCTTCATACATGCACATAAAAAGGAGTATGTCCAAAAAATATGCATACCACCTCTGAAAAAATGTACATACCACCTAGATGATCTTATATACTGTGATACTACACGCATATACCTCCGTCAAGACGAGATACCCTATACGTTGTGAAATACGACATAGGAGTAATTACTCTCGAGTAAAAAGAGGCTTCCTATATATATATATATATATATATATATATATATATATATATATATATATATATATATATATATATATATATATATATATATATGTTGATTGTTTTACCGATTACCATAATTAACAACAAAGTAAGTATCTCCAATGGCTGCCACGACGCTAACCATGTGCACCTGCGCGTAAATTAAAGTTGACATTAATGGTAGTGCTAACGGTCAAGAAATGTTTGGACTTAGGGAAATATAAAAATAAAAACCTTTTTTGAGTTTGATGGGGGATAAATTAAACGAGGAATGAAAGTAAGATAAAGGGAATGTCGCTAAGTTGAGAGAGTATTTGAGAGGGCGGGAGAGAAACGAGGGAAATTAGGAAGACGGTGGTTCACTGCAGCTCAAAGAGGAGAATCTATTCTATGAGAAGGCATAAGAAAAGGGTAACCTCAGCATATTCCTGCCTCGCCGGCCGACCCACCACCTTCCCCTTTGCTCCCATCACCGCCCGCAAGCTTATTAGTCGCCTCTGCTTCCTCCACCACAAACTTCTATTCCAAGCCAGGTACGTAGTTGGTCAATCCATTGCTTTGCTTGACTGATTAATCACGTTAAATTGATCGTCCAGAATGGAGACATCAGACATGAAGTAACTTAATTTGACTTTTTTCAGAGCAAGCCAAAAGATTCGCGCGTACCCACATACACGCACACCTCAAAGGTGAGAATGGGTGAATATCTAGATCTGTAGCCAAAAATAGAGAGTGCAAGGCACATCCAATTATAAAAGAGCCCATATTAATTTTTTTTTTAAAAAAAAGGAAGAGCCCATATTCATGCATTAGTGCCACAATACAAATTGTCACCTCAAAGGTGAATGGTCGAAGTGGTCGTGCAACATTAATATTGTGTGGTCACCGCTATCGAGATATGGTACGATGGCAAGGTCAGTGCAACGGAGTAGGCACGACGACGAGGCAAGTGAGATTAGTGCGGTCGAGATGCTGTGTGGGTGAGGTCAAGATCAGCGTGAGGATGATTGGGCGACACAACAAGCTTGAGCCGACAACTGTGATAGAAGTCCTTGTAAACATAATCATAGCAATATAAACATTTATTATTTTTGAGATGAGTCCTCCGTGTGTTGTTGGTGCTTACAAAAGTATGGAACCATAGAAGATTGAGTAAGGAAAAAAAGATAATATATAAGGGTAATTTTTGCATTTTCTATAATCGATTAAGTGGTTCTAGAAATTTAGCGACTCTGCCAAACTTTTAGGGTGATTAAGTATTACAATAAGATCCACAAGTTACCCTACCTCCTCTTCCGTGAGTTACCTCCTCCTGCTTGTCCATATGGCCTTGCCCAGTGACCGCCGTGTCACACCCCTAAGCTTACTAGACATTGCCTCGCTTGGTTGTTGCCACGTTGCCCCCACACCTGCTAGCAGGAAGCAGCCACGCCTCTCTGGATCCTGGACCAAGGGTGTGTTTGGTAAAACTCCATCTTCACCAGATCCACGAATCTGGTGGAGCTGGATATTTCTAGATCCACCAGATCCATGGAGTTAGAACTGTGAGTACATTAAGAATATTTATATGGATCATTTTGTTTACATTTTAGACCAAAATATAAACTTAATTCATTTTATTTTAGCCTACAAGTTTCAAATCTCAGTTGAAGCTGAGATCTGGAGCTCTACCAAACAGGTTCTAAATCTTTGAAACCGCCAGCCCAAGCCATGTGTTAGAAGCTGTGAGACATCATATGTGCCACAATGAATGGTGCTCTTAGGGATCAAGTGGTTGATGGAATTCTTTGAGGATTACTATGAGATAATCCTATTTGGTAAACACAACCAAGAATCTAAACCAGAAATCAAAAATTATCGTAGGAATCAGATTACTATCAATTCTGGGAATATCTTTTTTGGAAGAGAATGTGTCCATCTTATATTACTGAGGGAAAGGAATATTTGTTTTTGCGCTTTTTATCATTTGCTTTCATTCTTCATGGTCAAATTTTGAACTTAGAGAATTAAAAATCCAAATGATGATTTCTTTCAATATTTGAATATCCAAAATATGGAATATTTTTTTACAAAATAAGAATTTTGAAATCCAAAATATCAAAATACGAATCCTAAATTTTGGATTTTAAATTTATGGAATTTAAATTTCAAATCATGAATTTTGATAATCCAATTTTAAAATTTTGAACCTTAAAATTTCAAATTCTAGAATTCTAATTTTCAAATTCCAAGAATTTAAAATTTAAGAATTCATATTTTGAAATTCTAAAAATCCAAACTTTGAAAGTTTCAAGTTTTGAATTTCATAATTTCAAGTCCCAAGTATTTAAATTTCAAAACTGAAATTTTAAACATTTTAAAATTTATAAACGTTAGCTTTAAATCTTTGAAATTTCGTAACATGTAATTTAAATTTGTGGACTTATTGGTTTGAGTCAAAGTATTTAAGCTATTATAAGGACTTTCATAGCTTCATTGAAACCAACTAAACATTAGAATACTAGAAATGGTAGCGTGCTATTGCACGCCGTGTTGTGTGGGCGTGGGAAAAAAATCGACGAAAGGACGTAAACGCGATTTTCAACATATTTCTTACTCCGGAAAACAGCAGAAACCGAGTTACGGGGGAAAAAAATAGAGAGATGGAGTTGTAGAAATATCTCTTTCGACGAATTTTTTTGGAAATATTGGAGACCGATGTGGAAAAATAGTCTAGAGGGAAAAGGGCGAAAAATCATTAAAGATGACAACCTTCTTAGAGCTGCACACATATTTCTGGTGACGAAAACATTTTTTCGGGGAAAAACGGAGAAAGGACCTAGACATAAATAGCGAGAGCCTGTTTGTTACGTTTTTGGACCTGTCCGCTACCTCGAAAAATTAGAAAAGGGCTTATTCGCGATTTGAATTTAACGAGAGCTTTTTTCGTAAAATACCGCGCAAGGGACCCAAACGCGAAAAAAAATAAAAATCTTCCCCTCACAAAAAATCGCGAAGGACCTATTCGTAATCCACGGGGACCTATCCGTAATTTGAAGAAACAGAGGGGCTTTTTCGCAAAAATGGCTAGGGGGACAGGTGGCCGGCTGCCTAGCCGGCAATTCCAGGGGCTGTAAGTGGTGTTATATTAGCATACTGATATTGTGTTTACTAGTAATCAAATTGAGGGGAGTATTAGATTGCAGGAAATGTGCTGATTGTAATTCTAATTGCATGGTGTAAGTTGTGATCGCGTACCCAATGTTTGTGCGCCGTGGGATTTATGGCTTACATGTTGTTGGCATGTTTGTACAATGTGAGATATGCAATCTCGTGAATTCCTGGTATTGCAAAGCATCCTTCTTCCTGGAAACTACTCTGTTGTTTTGTTATCATCAAAGTTGTACCAGGCCTGAAACAATTTTGGTTACATCAGCAACTAAAAGATGAACATCATGAGAAGTCTAAACCAGAAATAACAATTGAAGTCTTACGAGAAGTGGAAATGAAAATGATATTCTTAATAGAGCATGAGAAAAAGCAAAATCAAGTAACTTGCACTGTCTTACACGGCCTTACACGGCACTAGCGTTACATATGAACTTGGGGGATCGCCTACCAGGTCAGTCCACCGTCACTATGGCCAAGATGCGCCACCGCCACCGGGGTGATTCAAAATTAGGGATGGCAATCAGGTATGGTGGGCACAAGTACTGCTCATCTATATCCATGTCCGTTACTCAAAATCTCTTCTACGGGTATACACGTGAAAGGTGGCGGACGAAGAATCTCGTCCATACCCGTTTATTCGCCATCATCAACAATCCTTCCAACCAAAGGGCATAAGGAGCTAATGAGCTATGGTACTAATACAATCCTTTCGATAAAATTGTGCGATTCAACTACATTATGTGGATTAAAGAATGATTATCAATTATTCAAAATTTCAATTACACATGGGAATAAGAATTAAAATAATATACAGACAAAGGACGGATCGATGCTCAAGTTCAACAATTAATTACAATGGAAATAGTTCACAAGTCATCGCACATGCTCAAGTTTAACAATTTCCAGAGGTCAAGACCCTTGATGATATTAAGGTAATTGTACTCGAACGTGTTTTTAAAAAATATGAGGCCAGCTTCAATATTTTCCAGAGGTTAAAACCCTCTGATGCTACATAGGTAATGGTATTCAGACGAATATTGAACTTGGACCCTGCTAAGAACTATCTCTTAATATGAATTTAAGAATTTGTAATATAAACAAACAAGTTTAAAAATTGAGGACCATCACCCAAAATCTTTTTATCACCAAGACTTTCTATTTTAATTCATATTTAAATTTTGTGTTATTTGTTTTATCTGACTTCTTTTTTCACTTATTATCATTATTTTGCGACATGTGATGTGTAGACTCCAACATTCCAGACAACACCGTCAACGATCTCCACATCAACCAGCAAGGTAAGTACTCCCTTTGATCATATTGATCCCAGTGTTTTAATTTTGTTTTGTGTTGTCAAATCCATTTGTGCATGCGCATATTTTCAATAAATTAGCTATATTGTGAAACTAGTAGATATACATGTTATCTTATGGAACTTCCTCAATATATATTGAACTGCGAACCTTGATAACCCTAAAATAAGATTAGACAATACATAATGTCAACACGGGTATATGCGATTACATGATGATCATGCTTAGCCATGCTTTAGTACAGGAACATGTTGCTGTTTATAATTTAAAAAAGTTGAACTTGACATTAAAGGTTGTTGATATTTTGGTAAAAATAAAAATAAAACTATGGTTTTGACGCGGACGATTATTAACAATGGCCGAATATACATGGGACTTGTACTTAGTGTAGGGGAGATTATCGCTCAAGTCGGATTGAGAACCAAATATAGGGTTGTATGATCTAAGGGATATTCGTACAATCGCAAGTACTGGTATGGGATACCTTAAACAAATTAAGTTATCTGGTTTAACTTGCACATTGGAAAACTGACGTAGCACAGGCTTTTTTGAGACTGATTGCTCGTAGGGGTTTTTACATACCAATGCAACGGTGTACATCTTGCTATGATAGAGAAGTGGGGACTCAACAGGAGTGAACTGTTTGAGAGTACAATATTATACAAATATCTTTCGCCGCTATAGAATATGGGGAAATGAGGACTCAATAGGAATAGCCTGTTGTGAGTGTAATAGGTATACAAATATCTTCTGTCACCATAGGAAGGGTTTATCATCACCGGGCTAGTGCAAAGTTAACTTAGGTAAATATAAAGATTTTCGTCATAAATATTCTGGCCACACGCCAAAGGAGCATGAAAATAATGGCAAAAAGAAAAGGTCGTGACTTATAGGTAAAATTGTACACCTTTGCAGAGTGTAAATTTTTTCGAAAAGTCGTGCCTGCGGTTATGAGAGACTTAGTAAAATGACACTAGTTAGATGATTTTTCATATTTTCATAAAAATGAATTGGAATTAGAAACATAAGTTGGAAAGCTTACATTTAAGATGATTCAATATTATGCCATGTGTTGGTAAGGACTGGTTTTAAGCCATGTGTTGGTAGGAAATAATTCGAATTGTTGCTCACATCATGGAAGATTGTGAGTTGTTACTTTATACTTACATACTTGTTATTTTCATATACCTGTCAGCTTGCTCTTATAAAATTCTTTTTTGCAAATTACTACTTGATTTACCTGTTCGAATTCACTTTATACAAATTAACCGTAGAAGCCTCCTTTAACATAGTCTATATTTATTGCATTTTTGCAATACACCTTAATTCTTATTGAGTACGAAAGCACTCACCCTTACTTATTTGGTGGTTTAATTGAAGAAGAGGCCCCTAAAGATATATGCTTCGCCGCAGGATACAAAAATCTCAATGATACGATTTTCTAAGGTTTATACCTTGTCAGTTGTCTGGGGGTTGGATGGACACACTATAAGACTTTTACTTCTTTCCACTGCACTATACTCTGCTTTGTAAGATTTTATTGTATAAATTAATATTATCATGTGTACTAATGAGTATGGATGCGTTATCAATTATTATAAATGTTCGTACTTGCCACTGATCATAGAACTAGTACTGTATACACATAGATTATCCTTCATGGTATTCCGTACTAAAAGGAGGATCTTATAGTTTCACAAGTGATTTTTTCCACATTAGCTACTATCGGTGTACTTTGCACCGGGGTACCCTCTCCGCCGCAGAATAGTGGGCCCAAGAAGTAGCCTGGCCCAGCGTGGCGGCCTGGCGAGCAGGTGGGCGATCATGCCCTGCCCGTCGGGCGGTAAGCCCACGTGGCGGCCTGGTAGACAGGTGGGCGATATGCCCGCTTCACGAGCGGGAAGCTCATGTGGCGGCTCGGGCGAGCAGTGGGCGATCATACCTCGCCACCGGCGGTGAGCCCGTGGTAACTGGGCGGGCGGTGGGCGATCATACCCTGCCCACCGGGCAGTAAGCCTACGTGACGGCCTGGCGAGCGGGTAAACGTTTGGGCCCCGCTCGTCAGGCCACGAAGGCAACCAAAGGAATAAGGAGAAGGCTTCGCCTCGAAGTCTCCTTCCCCTGACATGCTGCGTTAGGGCCATTAATTGCGAAGAATTCTGCTATCGACACGACGACGGCCCATCCCTCTAACGTCTCTCACCAAACCCGTCGCGGGAGTGTCATATCCCGGGCAGACCGGGCGAAGCCTCACAGCGGCATTAAATGGGGCTTGAAGGACAAGGCTACAGCGACGGGCGTAATAAATGAGTCATGGGTCAGTGAGATAAGGCTCGAATGATGGGTGTAATTAATGAGTCGTAGATCAGTATAGTGTTACCTTCTCACCTGCCCGGGCCAACCCGTTTATATAAGGGCGCCCCGGTGCATGGAGAAGGGGAGGTCGAAGGTTTGGAAAAAGAAGAAGAAGACTAGAAGAACTATTGTAATCGCCTCCATATTTCCTTAACAAAGGTCTAGCAGGACGTAGGGCTATTACTCGCGCTGGGGGCCTGAACCTGGGTACATCACCATGTCCATTGATCTGTTGATCTCCGGGATCCACCGTGCGAAATCCATTAGGGTTTCCGGCCACGAAGACGCCCTCTATCGAACCATACCTTTCATCTTGTGAGTAGTCAACCCTGTTCGTTGACGGGGTCTTGTCCGGCGAAATACGCCGACAGCTACTACATCACTGATTTTGGTTGACATGACATCCCTATAGACAAGCTTATGTTGATGTGGCATCAAATAGCATCCTAATAAGCAAGAACAAATTAAAAAGTAAATACTATATTTAAAACTTGAGTCCCACCTAGCATATTGTAATACCTCCACTTCCTTCTCTCTCTCCACTTCTTGTTGGGTGGGTAAGCATGACATGGCCTCTAGGGTAAGAGTGAACAGTTTTGATAATTCAAAATTCAAGCTAGACAATTTTGAAATTGGAGGTTGTTTTTGGATTTCATGCAACAGTTTAGGATTAAAAAATAGACATTTTCCTTTAGAACGAGAATGGTATATATCCAACCTATCTATCTACAAAATAACCGGTGATATTTAAGATAACTCGTTTGTTTTAGAGGTCTAGAAAAGCTCACAATAATCCTTAAATAAAAAAAAAATCCTGAAAACTATATGATTAATAATAAACCCTCCCGAATCCCCCACTCATGAGGAAACAAATCCTTTGAGGATTCCTCACCTTTAGATCCTGACTTGCTTGAATTTCTTCTAAATTGGAGTATGACGTAAAGGTGCAAAGAGATGTATGATTTTCTTCTGAATTGTAGAGGATTTCCTTCCGCAGCGAGCAACCACCGGCCGGTGCATGGCAGCATCAACCCACCAGGCACCAACCTCTCTTTTCTTCCTTCCTCGTCTCGTCTCCTCCTCCCTCTTAAACCCCACACCGCCCGGTGACCGCACCCTCCCCTCCAACCGCACGTCCCTTTCACGTGCCGCCGGCTCCCTCCCCTCCCCTTTCTCCCCACGTCATCGCCCACCGCCACCGCCCGCGGCCCGCCGGAGATGGCGACGGAGGGGCTGGTGCCGATCACGCGGGCTTACCTCGCGCGCTACTACGACAAGTACCCACTGCCCCCGCTCCCCGACGACGTCATGTGATATCCCGTAGCCACCAAAAGGGATTTTGGGACGTGAGATTCAAGCACTCGGCAAGAACAGGGCCGTCACAACAAAGAAAAGGAAGAAAGACAAGAACAGATGCAGAGATAGGGTAAACGGCCGAAGCCTGAGTTTCTATTTCTTTTTGCTCAAAAGTCCCCTTCACAGTTGTCCTTTACTCTTATATATAGTCCGGACACATATGTCCCCTTTACCAAGTAAACGATAACAAAACCTCTCAACTAGTTACATTTACCAAACCTCATTACTCAAGACACACAATCACGACATCGACATTACCAAAGAATGGATTAACGACAACAGCATTCCCTCCATCACTTCCCAGCATCCGTGACATCGCCTCCCCCTGAAATTGTTGCTTGTCCCCAAGCAACCGCAGCTGGAAATCGTGCCCGCAAGACAGTCAGGTCCTCCCAGGTCGCTGAATCGGCCGGAATGCCCGTCCACTTGATTAAGCCCTGAGCAACTGCCGCATTCCCCTTCTTCACCAAGCGGCGTTCCAAAATTGCTTCTGGTTCAGTCTCACAGCTATCTAACTCAACAAGCTTTGGCAGATCAGCAAAGATTGGAGTATAGTCAGGATGAAATGGTTTAAGCTGCGAGACATGGAATACGGATGAACTTTACTGTCTTCCGGAAGGTCCAGACGATATGCTACAGCGCCAATACGTTCCTTCACCACATATGGACCATAAAACTTGTGTGCCAATTTGGGAAAGGGTCTGTTCACCACCGAAGATTGGGCATAGGGCTGCAACTTGAGCAAAACCTTTTCACCGATCTGAAACTGGCGTTCCCTCCGGTTTTTATCAGCCTGCATCTTCATACGATTCTGCGCCCTTGCCAATTGTTGTTTCAACAGAGCCAGAAAGTGTTGCCGTTCTTGCAAAATCTCCCGCACGTCAGCAGTATCAGCTGACTGCCAACCCACATCAACCCCCAAATGCGGTTCCCTGCCATAGACAGCCTTAAACGGAGAGCAACCCAACGCTGTATGAAAACTCGTATTGTACCACAACTCTGCCAATGCCAGCCATCGCCGCCACTTGCCCGGAGCAGCATGGACCGCGCAGCGAAGATACATCTCCAGACACTGATTGACCCGCTCACTCTGGCCATCGGTTTGGGGGTGGTAAGATGTACTGTACTGCAAATTAGTCTTCAATGCTTGAAACAGCTCCCGCCAAACCACACTGAGGAAAACCCGATCACGGTCAGAAGTTATGGTCTTGGGCAAACCATGAAGCTTCACAACATGCTCCAGAAATACTTTTGCGACGGTTAAAGCAGTATAAGGATGCTTAAGTGCGATGAAATGGGCATATTTGGAGAATCTATCAACCACCACCATAATGACATTGCACCCATCCGAATTTGGCAAACCTTCAATGAAATCCATCGTCAAATCTTGCCAAGCATCTGACGGTATAGGAAGAGGTTGCAATAAACCTGCCGGCTTGTCCCTTTCTCCTTTGGCCTTTTGACAAGTTTCGCATTGCCGAACGAAATCTGCAACCGATTGTTTCATCCCGCGCCAACTAAACATTTTGCGTAACCGTTGGTATGTAGCTTGCATACCCGAGTGCCCCCCAATGGCACTGGAATGGAAAGCAGTGATCAATCTTGTGCAAGTCGAATTCTCCCCACCATATCCTACCCTCGCTCAATGATACCATTATCGAGTGCATATCCTCGATCATCCGGCTGCATCGCAAGTCGTGCCAACAATTGTTGCGCAAGTTTATCCGTAGCATAGGAATTAACAACCTCCTGCATCCACATTGGTTGAATCTCCGAAATGGCATTCATCTCAATAACCGGACCCTTGCGAGATAAAGCATCTGCCACAACATTTTCCTTACCCTTTTTGTAGATAATTTTGAACTGCAGACCCATCAAGCGAGTCATCACCTTGCGCTGCATGTCAGACTGAAGATTCTGCTCATTCAGGAAACTGAGGCTCTGGTGATCCGTCCTTATAATAAACTCGCGATGCTGCAAATAGGGTCTCCAGCGCTCCACAGCCAATAACAAAGCCAAAAATTCCTTCTCATAAATTGATAGACATTGTTGTTTAATGCCCAATGCCTTACTAAAGAAAGCCACTGGATGATTCTGCTGAGTGAGCACCGTGCCTACCCCCATTTCACAAGCATCCGTTTCAATCTCGAAACATTGACTGAAATCGGGCAACTTCAAAACTGGTGTTTCAGTCATAGCTTGCTTGAGCTTTTCAAAAGCCTCCTCTGCCTCTGCGTTCCAGGTGAATGCCTTCTTCTTCAACAACCGGGTGAGGGGCTGCGCCAATAAACCATAATGTCTGACAAACTTCCGGTAATATCCTGTCAAACCGAGAACTCCCCTCAACTCAGTCACAGTCGTTGGTCGAGGCCAATTTCTCATTGCTTCGGTTTTGCGAACATCAGTAGCCACCCCAGTATCCGAAATGATATGGCCCAAGTACTCAAGTTGGCGTTGAGCGAACATACATTTTGACTTCTTGACATGAAGCTGATGAGTGGCCAGCGTATGCAAGACCTTGGATAGATGCTCAACATGTAACTGCAAAGTGGTGCTGTAAACCAAAATATCATCAATAAAGACCAAAACGAACTTCCTTAAGTAAGGTGCCAACACTGCATTCATCACGCACTGAAATGTGGATGGAGCATTTGTTAACCCGAAGGGCATGACTCTAAACTGGAAATGCCCGTGATGTGTCTTGAATGCTGTCTTCAACTCATCTTCCTCCTTCATGCGAATCTGATGATATCCAGCTCGCAAGTCCAACTTAGAAAAATATTTCGTGCCCGACAACTCATCCAACAGCTCATCAATGACAGGCATGGGAAAACGGTTTTTAATGGTTAAATCATTCAAACGGCGGTAATCAACACAGAATCTCCAAGAACCGTCTTTCTTTTGGACTAAGAGTACAGGTGACGCAAAAGGGCTTGCACTAGGCTGAATAATACCAGTAGAAAGCATCTCCGTTACCTGACGCTCTATCTCATCCTTCTGCAAAGGCGAGTACCGATATGGCCTCGAGTTGACTGGTATAGCCCCTGGAATGAGTGGGATGGAATGGTCATAAGCCCTCTTCGGTGGTAACCCATGTGGTTCCTCAAATACTTGCTGATATTGGTGTAACACTTGTGTGATCTCCTCAGGAATTGGTGCTGAAGAATTGGTGTGCTCAGAGTCCAAAACAACCATTGCCCAGATATCATTACCCTTCCGCAACTTTTCCAATTGCTCCCCAGTCAGTGTCTTCAGCTCAGTGGTATTGTCATTTCGGACACCTTGTAACTTTACCATTTTCCCATTGTAGTTAAACTCCACCGACTTGTCCTGCCAATTGCACACCATGGGACTATGGGTCTTTAACCAATCCATACCCAGAATACCATCATACGCACCCAAATCTAAGACTCGCAAATCAGTATGAAATGTGTGGCCCTGTGCCCACCACTCCATTTGAGGCACCCAACTATTGCAATGTAACTTCTCTCCATTCGCCACCCTGACCTCCATTGGATTGGTGTACTCCGGAATGCAGCCAATGCGATGCAAGTAAGCCATATTGACAAAGCTGTGTGAGCTGCCAGAATCAAGTAGGAAGGACATCACCTGATTCTTGACCAGCGCCAATATCCGAACTGTCTCCAGACTGTCCTCTCCCGAGATGGCATTCAAAGACAATTCGCCGGTGTTCTCTGTCGGTATTTCAGCTTTTTCCAACAAATCCAACACTGTATCCGGTAAATAATTGCCCATATCCTCCATGGTCAGAGTGTGGAGTTGTGCGGGTTCTTTTTTCTTGCACTGGTGATTCGGCTCGAACTTCTCGCCACATTGGTAACACAAGCCGTTGGCTCGTCTAAACTCTCTCAACTGTCTTGCCCGCCAAAGTTCTCCCTGACCCATCTTCACTGTAGCTGGAGAGATCTCTGCTTTGTTCATGCCAACCCCTTCTCGAACATGTCCCAATTTAGATTTCCATTTCTTTCCTCTATCCACAAGATCCTGCTGGATTTGGGCCAACAGTGCGGCTCTGTCAACCGTCTCGGGTACTTGCCCTTGAACCGCCCCTCTTAACTCAAATTTTAAACCCCGCACAAAGTGTGAAACAAACAGCTCTTCTCCATGATACGGATTATGCATAGAAATGCTATATCTCAATTCATCAAACTTCTCCTTATACTCACTCACCGTACCCCCTGTTTAATCTCCACCAGCTCTCCCAGTAATTTTTGATGATCAAAGGCTCCGAACTTTTCCTCCACCGCCTGAATAAAGTGTCCCCAATCGCCCAACTCATTCTGTACCCGGTAGACTTGCAGCCACCGTGCGGCATTGCCATCCATATGGATTGTTGCAGCATTCACCCATAGAGCTTCAGGTATGTTGTACAACCTGAAATAGTCCATGCACTTATCTCGCCACAACCGTGGTCCATCGCCATCAAAACGCGGAAAAACGAGCTTGGGTAAAGGAGCTCTGTTCTGCGTACCGCCAACCTCTCTGACGGGGCGAAATTGCATACCATTACTTCCAGGTGGACTTTCCTCCGAACACTTGCCACGCACGTTGCCCGCCGAGGAAGAAGGTTCCGCCCCGCCGCCCTTCCACCCGTTCCGTGGTGCCGGTGTATACAACGCCTTCCCTGCTGCCACGCCGGAGTCATCCAGAGCCTTCGTCTCTTCCAACACGCACCCGACGGTGAGTTTAGCCACCGCCTGCGCAGTGATCTCCAATTGCCTAGCCAGAAGATGATGGTCTTTGGTGCCTTGCTCCACCGTCTTGGCCAGAAGATCCGTCCTAGTATCGATCATCTCCACTTTCGCGCACAAGGCATCCAAACTCTCCTTCACGGCGGCCCATCGTTCTTCCATCTTGCCGTCGAGATCGCCCATTGCCGCAAGGACAAACTGGGTTTGAGGGGAAGGCTTTGGGGGCGCCGTAGCGTTCGACTGGAAATTTCCTCCCTAGATCTTCGTCCCCGAAAACGATCGCCTCCTCCGATCGCTCAACTAAGTTAACCGGGTTTGGTAACCGAACAGGTTTTTGAGGAAACTTCTCTAGATCGATTGCTCAAATCCAGAGATTCTCCAACCCTTACCCGGAAATTTTTGCAACTCAGTCGAGATCGATCGGAATGGGTTGGCTCTGATACCAAATGTGATATCCCGTAGCCACCAAAAGGGATTTTGGGACGTGAGATTCAAGCACTCGGCAAGAACAGGGCCGTCACAACAAAGAAAAGGAAGAAAGACAAGAACAGATGCAGAGATAGGGTAAACGGCCGAAGCCTGAGTTTCTATTTCTTTTTGCTCAAAAGTCCCCTTCACAGTTGTCCTTTACTCCTATATATAGTCCGGACACATATGTCCCCTTTACCAAGTAAACGTATAACAAAACCTCTCAACTAGTTACATTTACCAAACCTCATTACTCCAAAGACACAATACTGACACTGACATTACCAGCAACAGTGATTAACGACAACAGCATTCCCTCCATCACTTCCCAGCATCCGTGACACGTCACCGAGCTCGCCGACCGACTCCGTGCCCTTTCCGCCGACGTCGCTGCCGTCGACCCCCTCTCCCCTGGTGAGCACCCTACCCTCGGATCTCGCCGTGATCCGCTCGCTTCTTGGTCCAGCCGCCGCCGCTAGCGCCCTTCATCTCCCCACGATTCGTTGGGGTGGAATGGGAACTGTTTTAATGGGTGTTCAGTTCTTTCCGTGCTATTAGTTTAGCTGCTTGGTTATCCTAGGAATTTGGTGTTTGCTTCTAGGGACGTGTAGCTCTCTGGAATCCGGTCCAGGTTAGCGAGGGTTGCTTGCTGAGGCTGCTTAAAGCAGTAAAAAAATCGGTTCTTGATGAAGCTTAAGGATGTGTGCACGCTGTTTATAACTGTTTACAGGTTCGATTTTTCCCTGCTAGTTTTGCGAAAGTTGTTTGAGAATAACGACAAATGAGGCTTATTAGCTTCGATGCACTGCTAAATGACTTGAGAATTTAGTCTTAGAATCTGAAACTGTCAACATGGTTGATCCTGTGCAAGTACCCTTATAATTGACTTCTTTAGTGAGTTTGGTAGCTGCATGGATGTTTGGTTTGAGAGGGGGCGTCTAATTTATAACATTATTAAGGGTTTTCATTAGCCTGAGAAGCTTATTGCATGTCATCTCTTTCTAATAGGCTGTATATGATCTACCTGTTGCTAGAAATTTACAGATTATCACAACTTTGGTGTTGTCAGTTGTAGTATAGTCGATTACACTATTGATGTTGTTGTTGCCGTTGTCATTTGGATGTAGTAATGCATATGAAACTGTGGTATCCTTAGGGTTGCAGTTGTCTCCTTATGCTGTATAGCTGGGGTTGTGTATCCGGTGCAAATTCTGTTCTTAGTGTGAACATGCAAACCTTGCCATGAGCTGTCTAATCAGTGTGAGAATGGATCATGTTTATTGATTTGAATATTTGATAATGGGCAAAAGTATTTGCCAGCTTCCCTTGATCAGATGGATGATAGTATCTCTGCACATTGATTGGACTGCTCAAACTGCAGTTTACATGTTTACATGAGTAGATGATTTGGAGCATATTGATAGCCCTCCACTAGCCTTCCTCTTTGACCTTGATGTGCCCTTACCATTCCTCACCTGTTCTATGGATGTGGTAAAACCTATGTGATTTGGAGCATATTGATAGCCCCACACTAACCTTCCTCTTCGACCTTGATGTGCCCCTACCATTCCTCTCCTGTCCTGTGGATGTGATAAAACCTATGTGATTTGGAGCTTCTGAAACTACTGATTACTGAAATCTGGGATCTATTACTCGTCAAGACCAGGCTCAAAACGGTTAATAAGAACATTGGGTTAGATCACATAATTATACGTTGCTCCAGTCAGTGTACTTGTGTCAACTAACATAGAATACCTACTACCATGAAGGATGGAGCAAGGATTAGGAATAGAGTGGGACAAAAAAGCTATATAATGTAATTATATTTGATGAGGGATGCCAAATAGTAAATAAATATATTTTTTAAAAAATAAAGAAGACAGGGATACCAAATAGTAAATAAATATATTTTTTTAAAAATAAAGAAGACTATGCAAATTTTCAGATCATGAGGAGCGCTAGGGGCAAGGCCCCTGCCTAACTTACCCTGCTCCCTTTTTTTACTACTGCCTTTGAGTTGAGAATGCATCAACATAACACCTACACAATGTACTGACACATTATGGTACTATTCAACCAAACAAATATTAGAGGGGATGAGCTTGCTACACGCTTTTAGGGGCACTACAAAAATGCACTTGTACCTAGTTTTGTGCAAAACAAACAAAGAAAATAATTTAGAGAAAAAAATCGAATACAAATGTTACTGTTTTAGAAAGGGAAGTAGGTGGGAAACTGGGAGCAGGGATGTGTCCAAAGGTTTCAGAACTTACATGTTTTAATGGAAAAAATCTGTATTTTCCACTAATTTGGAGTGAATTTCGTTGTTGTCACTTAGTTCTCTTACTGACAGTTAGGCACAGACCCAACCTACCAGTGAGACAGCCAGTGGCAAAGGCAAGATGAGCTTAGTGGCAAAAATGAAATTGCCTGTTTTTAAGTAAGACAAAGATGCATGGCAGCATAAGTTAGCAGTGGCAGATCTCATGCTTCAGTTTCTTGTGACTGTTGTATTGTGTATGGGTTAATGCTGTTAGACTTCAATCATTTCATGTTCATACCTAAGGAGTTAACTTTTCACTTGACACTAAACATCAATTAAGACTTTTACTTGCCAAATTCTGGAGCTTTAATTATTGGGTGATCTTCCTGAAGCAGACATTGTTTTGACATCATAATCCCATCCATTTTGCATGTGCAAGATGAGGAGCTCTTGGAACAAGAAGCTGGGGGCATACCTGCCCATAAAATTGATGAGAACTTGTGGAAGAACAGAGAACAAATGGAAGAAATTCTGTTTTTGCTTAACAAATCTCGTCGTCCTGTTGCAGTAAGTTCAGCTTTTGATCTCTCTGCAAGGAGGAATTCTACTTTTATTTTGTTGAAGCTAACATTTGGCATGTGCATGCGACCAGCTTCATCAGAAGTCCACGCCAGAAGATGCTGAAACAGTTTCTATACTTGACGATGTTGAAACTAAATTGAAGGACATGTTGAAGAAGTTAGAACAGTTTCAATTAAAAAATGCCGAAAATGTTTTCAATACAGGTTTGTGTTCTTTCCTTTGGTTTTATATTTCCTGTTATGCATTGCATAAATAGAGAACAAAATGTGAATACCCATTTATGAATACTATATCATGACTAAGCAATTGAATCTTGTATACTGAACAGCTGATAGTTTCATACTGATTCTTTTTGTAAATTGAGTCCGTATATGGATGATTGGATCTCCTTTCCTGATAATTTGCCTGGTTGATTCACACCAGCACTGCACCGTGTTCTGAATTTTTCTCAATTGTTTCTTCCATAGTCCCCTATAATATTTAGATTGGTCTGAGCTCTTATTACGTCAGTTTAGTTCCTTTAGAGGTTTTATTTGCCAGTGCAATTCCCCTTTAGATTATTACAATTTTCTGTTCATTGGTGTTGTAAAATTTAGAATTGTTTGATTTGTTGAATTTGTATAAGTTACAATGGTTATAAATTCCATAAATATTTTATGCTTATTTCCTATATATTGATGTATGTCACCTCATGGATATGACTTTGTTTGTTCCTTACGACTCGTGTCAAGTATGGTTGCCATGTGCAAATATTTCTCGTTTACCATTCAATATTCTACATGCACGCAACTCGATTTATTATGCACATCATACCTGTATTAAAAATGGCAAGTTTGCTAGCTCGTCACCTATGCCACTTGTCAAGCATCCGCCAATGCCCCTCCAAAAAATGTAATTACGTTTAGGTTCTTTCGGCGGTTTTTTACAAAAAGGACCTTTTGGTTTAGCAAAATCGTGAATTTTTCGTGAAAGAACCCTAAATAAATGTCGAAAAAGAGCGTAATTACGTTTAAGTCCTTTCGGCGGTGTTTTACGAAAATGACCTTTTGGTTGAGCAAAATTGCTAATCTTGCGTGAAAGGACCCTAAGTAAATGCCCAAAAAGAGCGTAATTACGTTTTGATCATTTCAGCTTTTTTTCGCGAAAAGGACTTTTTGATTTTGCGTAGTCGCAGCCAGTTTTTTTTTTTAAAAAAAACACCGTCGAGAAAAACGAAATTTTATTTTTTTTCAGAAAAAAACCGGGTCAATTTTTTTTGCTCCGCGTGCCTCGTGTCCTCTGTCAGCAAGCGCCCCTAAAAATATATATAATTATGTGTAGATCCTTTCAACAGTTCTTTTGCGAAAAGGGCCTTAAAAAGGATTTTTTGGTTTAGCAAGATCGCGAAACTTTCATAAAAGGACTCTAAATAAATGCAAAAAAACATAATTACGTTTAGATCATTCTAGTTTTTTTTCGCGAAAAGGACATTTCGTTTTGGCGCAATCGCGGGCATGCGCGGCGTGTCACGCCGTGAAAACATTTCTAGTCTATCTTGATATGATCTGTCTTGGCTCATCATGCGTTGGTGCTAGCTAGTTACTCCAATTTCGTCTACAAATATAATTTTCCAAAAAAAATAAGACACCCACTATATTACTTTGAAAAACATAAAAGAAAATAGACACTAAATAACGACACAAATCATGACAATACAATTTATTAACCAAGGATACAACACAACTAGATGAGCACATTCTCGAAAGAAAATGGCATCAGAGCTAGCCACCCTTATTGGAGAAAAAAAGAAAGAGATGCAAATAAGATGGCTAGATGAGCACACATTCTCGAAAGAAAATGGCATCAGTGCCACCCTTATTAATTGGAAAAAAAAAAGAGAGATACTAATAAGATGGCACACTGGTTTGGATGTGATATCCATAACTGAAGTCAAAACAACAACATGGCCTTGGCTTCCATGTGAAGTCCCCCATGTATGCACTTTCTTAAGTAACAACCGCGGGAATGCCAATGTCGTCCTTGGTGCAGAAACGGTAGCACGCATCGTTACAACGTTCCACGGCATCATTCACTTCCTCGCTGCCAACAATTGGAACCAAAATAATTTGCATTAGAGGTAAAACCTTTGTTAAGGAGTAAGTTCTATGAAGCTAGCAAATGGTAATAAATTTGTCTTACAAACATTTAGGTTGTTGCACACGGAGGACCTACATCCCAACTTGCAAATGTCAATGACATCTGCTTCATCTGCTCCATAAAATCAACCTCTAATTTATTATGATGTGTAATAACCATGACAAGCAAATGTGTATGGATGTGATTTCAATTTATTATGATGTGTAATGATATTATGTCTCGGCCGATTCTTAATGTTATGATGCGATTTCAATTTATTATGATGTGTAATGATGTGATTTCAATTTATTATGAGGTGTATGGATGTGATTTCAATTTATTATGATGTGTAATGATATTAGAGCATCTCCAGCAAGGACCCCTAAAACAGGCCCCTATTTTGGATTTAGGGACTCCCCCTATTTTTTAGGGTCCTGTTTTCAGAGCACAAGTCCAGTAACATCCCCTAAATCTCAGCCCCTATTTTACTTTTTCTCCTATTTTGACATATTTGCTATGTATAATCTTCATTTGACACCACTAAAATTCAATCAAAAATATTTATAATACATAAAACATAAGCATATTAACATTTACAATTTCAAAACATGATATTTAAATTTTAAATTTAAAATTTTCAAAACATGATAAATAGATAAATAGAAACTCCGAACAACGAATCAAACTACGGTTACCGTGAATTGCCCACAAATGCTCAATAAGATCATCTCGAAGCCTCTCATGTATTTCCCTGTCTTCAATCTCCTGGTGTATCTTTAAGAACTCCCTATTTTAAGGTTTAGGGGCTCCTTGGGAATTGGGGCTGGGGAGGCAAATTTAGGGGCCTCCTAATTTTAGGGGCTGGATTAGGGGTCCTGCTGGATCTGTATTTTTTACTAAACTCCCTATTTTAAGGTTTAGAGGCTGATTTAGGGGTTCTGCTGGAGATGCCCTTATGTGTATGGATGTGATTTCAATTTATTTCAATTCATAATATTGATGTGTAATGATATTATGTCTCGGCGATTCTTTCTACCCGCAACAACATGCAAACCCGTTGCACATCTAGTATAGATGGTGACTCTACTAGATGTGTATATGTGGAACTTTGAACGCATGTGTGATCCCTATTCATATTCTGCATTATTAAGATAGGTCTGTTAATTCTACTTTGTTTCTCTTGAAACAAATATTCCCTCTATAGAGGTTGATTTTATGTATATTGTAACGACCCCTATTTTTACATAAAATACAAAAATAGAAATTTAATATGCATTCAGTACTAGTCCTATGATCAGTAGGTAGTACGTACATTTACAACAATTGGAATCACAACCATACATCATATTTTTAAAATAGAACCTATTTATACATTGAATTTATACAATTCAGAGTATATAGATAGATCCGGACATTGTGCCCATGCAAGTGCCGTGATGTGCATGGATTCAATGTGTCATGTGTTTAAATCGTGCCGTCCCGCCACGATGTAGATTGCAACTAGGATAGTTTTCGCGGTGTGATATGCCGCGTGCGTTGTTTTTTCGTAGAAACAATTTCATTTTTTACGGTGTTTTTTTAAATCATTGAGAAAACACTTGAAACGGTTGAAATGAAACAAACGCAATCAAATTTTTTTCGCATATATCTGGGGTCCTCTCACGAAGGATTCGCGATTGCGCTAAATCGAAAGGTCTTTTTCGTGAAAAACAGCTAGAATGATCTAAACGTAACCACACTCTTCTTTCGGTATTTATTTAGAGTCATTTCACGAAAGATTCACGATTTTTTGAACCAGAAGGTCCTTTTCGTAAAAAATCGCTGGAAGGATCTACACGTAAATATGCATTTTATTAGGGACCTACACGTGAAAAAAATGAGCCGAGCCAGCTCCTGCACGGCGCGGCGCGACGTGGAGGCCCTCCCAGGTAGTGCATTCTTCCGAGTTTAGGATATGTATAATGCGTCCCTAATTAATATCAAGATATCACACGTACTATGGTTGGTGGCAAGCAAGGCAACATACATGGCACAATAATTTTAATTTCGTGGTTAGGGCCTTAGGGGCCAGAAGACATTTGGGTAATGGCCAGTACAGTGCACGTGTTTAACGGGGCTGAGTCATCATCTATATCATAAAGAAGATGCCTGTGGTCCCGCAATACTCCCTCGAATTAATAGTTTTCATTTTGGACATAAATGTAGCTAAAGTTTACTGTCAATATTTTTTAAGATATTTAATTTTTATAATCAATTTTAAATATTTAAATTAGATACATAAAAATCATGTGTAGAATAGCTATTCTACTCCCAAGCGTAGAATAGCTATTCCACGCTTAGGTCGGAGAAGCACCTACAAACAATACCATACTGAGAAATGCAACCCGGTAGTAATCTCGAATACATGTTACTATAGAACAACCGGTACATTTACAGGCGAATTAGTTACGTAGTCAAACCGACAAGTTCAGAAAAATTCACCAAAAATTGCCATATGTAGGGGATGTGAGTTTCTACGACCGTGTAAAATTTAAAGACTAAACTCACTCGCATTTGAAAGATATGTAAATGACAATTGTACTATTCATCACTGATTAGCGCTTGTCAATTGCATATCTTTCAAATGAGATTGATTTTAGTCTATAAATTTTACAGGGATGTAGAATCTCACCCCTACTTATGGTAAAATTTTGAGAATTCTTGAAAATATGTACATATGGTTTTCGTACATTTTACACGACAATGGTAGTTTTACATAATATGTTGCCTTTTACTTACCAGAAAATAACATGTTAATGACTATTACACAAGATGTTACTAAACTGAAAAGAAGTGAACTATCAGAACAAGAATCTATCTCTGTTTGTCAGGCCTGTTGTAAAATATTATATAGACGATTGTAAACGTTGTTGTAATAGATGATAAAATTAATTGGGAACCATTCGTAAAAATATTAAATGTCTGTTTAGTACTAAAATCCTACACAAATCAATCATATGGAAGTAAACTATATTTATCGTGTAAAGTCCATGAAAACTACATGTAAAGTTCTGAAAAATTCTAGAGAAAATTACCATTTGTAGGGGATGTGAGCTTCTACAACCATGTAAAATTTAAAGACCAAACTCACTCGCAGTTAAAGGATATGAAAAGGACAAATCTACTATTCCTCACTAATTGGTGCTTATCAATTTCATATGTTTCAAATGAGATTGATTTCGGTCTTCAAATTTTTACAGTGATGTAGAACCTCACGTCCCTACTTATGATAATTTTTTAAGAATTTTTTAAAACTTGTACATAGGATTTTCATGAATTTTACATGATAAAAGTGGTTTCACACGGGATAAGTTGCCTGTTATTGTCCAGAAAATAACACGTTACTAGCTATTACACAAGATGTTACTAAACCGGAATGAAGTGAATTATTCAAATAAGAAACAAGCTCTGTTTGTCGGTTCTATAGTAAAATATTATATGGACTATCATAAACATTACTGTAATAGATGATCAAATCAATTGAAAACTGTTTGAAAAATGTTAACTGTATGTTCAGTAGTAAAATCCTGCATAGATCAATCATTTGGCAGTAAACCACATTTATCTTGTAAAGTCCATGAAAATTATATGTACAAGTTCTAAAAATTCTCAAAAAAATACCACCAAACTCTGATTTACTATTTATCACTGATTAGCGCTTATCAATTTCAAATCTTTCAAATGAGATTGATTTTGGTCTTAAAATTTTTAGGGACGTAAAATCTCACCCTCCCAACTTATGGTAATTTTTTGAGAATTTTTGAAAACTTATACATGTGATTTACATGAATTTTACAAGATAATAATAGTTTACGCATGATATATTATCTTTTACTATTTTATACGCTAAAGTTTGCTACCTTGTTTACTACCTTTTACTATAAAGAATGAATGAAGCTACTACTGCATAGGAACCGTAGCCAACCAACTAATAAATACGTTCTCAAGTTCGTAGATGAATATATTTTTTCTTTATTTTAGCTATAAATTTTTATTTGCAGCTCTGATTCACGAACGAATTTACCAGTAGATTACCGATGACGAGAGGAATAGCACAATATAAGTTTCGGTAATAAACTTTGCATAAATTAAATTTTACTGCTAAATGAACATTGATTTACTGTTTATTGGCGACACTTATATCATTATGCTCCTCTTGTCATCAGTAATCCACTGATGAAAACCATTTGTGAATCGGAGCTACGAATAAAAAGTTAAGGCTAAAATAAAGAACAAACAGATACATGTACAAACTATGAAATACATTTATTAGTAGGTTTGAAAATATTACAGATTAAGTAGTAATTTTGTTTCGTTGTTTTATAGTAAAATGTAGTAAATAAGATAGTAATGCATGGCTCAATCAAAACTGGAGTGGCAATTATTAGTTGGTTGTTGTCACCTCAGATTCAGTAGAAACTTCATTCTGATGCGCTGTTCAGTGTGTCGCATGGCTCAGTAAGACTGGGTTAAATAGCTGGGGAGTAGAATAGGCTATTCTACACACAGCTGTAGAATAGCGTTTCTAAAATCATATGTGTAAATTAATCTCAAGAAGTACTTTCATAATATTATAATTTTATTGAATTTAATAAATATGTTATAATAGAAATTAGTTGTCAAAGCTGTGTTTTGAAGACCTTATTAATATCCAAAACAACAACAATCTCTGACCGGATGGAGTAGTATTTGATAATTATCACATGCATGTAGATGCCAAAGCAGCCTCTATAAATAGATGGCATGCGGGTCTAGGTTCACCAATTCAATAGCAGCCGTTTCTCCTTGTTCCGTGAGAAAAATCAAATATAGCTAGGAAGAGCTAGCATGGAAGGCAAAGGTTTTAAGAGTGTGCTTATCAGTGTACTGATACTGGGTCTAGTCTTTCAGAATATCCAGGTGGATGCTAAGAGCTGCTGCCCATCCACGACAGCAAGAAATATATATAACACTTGTCGTTTCACGGGTGGCTCTCAGGAAACCTGTGCAAAACTCTCTGGTTGCAAACATGTCAACGGGAAATGCAAGCCCCCTTATGATCATCTCACTTTATTCCCGCACTCTGGTAAAATGAACCCATTCTCTTTAGTATTTTTTCACAATGAAGAAATTCCATTTTAATAGAAGATGTTTTGGCAGATGAAGCAGATGTCATTGACTTTTGCAAGTTGGGATGTACGTCCTCCGTGTGCAACAACATAAATGCTTGTAAGACAAATTTATTACCATTTGCTAGCTTCTTACAACTTACTCCTTAACAAAGGTTTTACCTCTAATGCAAATTATTTTGGTTCCAGTTGTTGGCAGCGAGAAAGTGAATGATGCCGTGGAACGTTGTAACGATGCGTGCTACCGTTTCTGCGCCAAGGACGACGTTGGCATTCCCGTGGTGTTTGCTTAAGAAAGTGCATGGATGGGGATCGACTTCACATGGAAGCCAAGGCCATGTTGTTGTTTTGACTTCAGTTATGGATATCACATCCAAACCAGTGTGCCATCTTATTTGCATCTCTCTTTCTTTTTTTTTCTTCCATTTAATAAGGGTGGCTCTGATGCCATTTTCTTTCGAGAATATGTGCTCATCTAGCCATCTTATTTGCATCTCTCTTTCTTTTTTTTTCCAATAAGGGTGCATGGCTAGCTCTGATGCCATTTTCTTTCGAGAATGTGCTCATCTAGCTTAGTTGTGTTGTATCCTTGGCTAATAAATTGTATTGTCATGATTTGTGTCGTTATTTAGTGTCTATTTTCTTTTATGTTTTTCAAAGTAATATAGTGGGTGTCTTTCTTTTTTTTTGAAAATGATATTTGTATACGAAATTGGAGTAGCTAGCTAGCACCAACGCATGATGAGCCAAGACAGTTCATATCAAGATAGACTAGAAATGTTTTCGTGGCGTGACACGTCACGCGGACTCGTGATTACGCCAAATCGAAAAGTTCTTTTCGCGAAAAATAGCTGGAATGATCTAAATGTAATTATGTTTTTTTGCAATTATTTAGAGTCCTTTCACGAAAGTTTCACGATCTTGCTGAACCAAAAGGTCCTTTTCAAGGCCTTTCCGTAAAAAACTGCTGGAAGGACCTACACGTAATTATATTTTTTTTGAGGCGCGCTTGCTGACGGAGGACACGAGGCGCGCGATGCCACGCCTGGCAAAAAAATTTGACCCAGATTTTTTTGGAAAAAAAATAAAATTTCGTTTTTCTCGACGGTATTTTTTAAAAAAACTGGCTGCAATTGCGCGAAATCGAAAAGTCCTTTTCGCAAAAAAAGCTAGACCGATCAAAACGTAATTACGCCTTTTTTGGGCATTTACTTAGGATCCTTTCACGAAAGATTTGCGATTTAGATCAACCAAAAGGTCCTTTTCATAAAAAAACCGCCAAAAGGACGTAAACGTAATTACGCTCTTTTTTGGCATTTATTTAGGGTCCTTTCACAAAAAATTCACGATTTTGCTGAACCAAAAGGTTATTTTCGTAAAAAACCGCCGAAAGGACCTAAACGTAATTACATTTTTTTAGGGGCATTTGCAGATGCTTGACAAGTGACATAGGTGAGGAGCTAGCAAATTGCCATCTTTAATATAGGTATGATATACATATAAAATCGTTGCATGCATGTAGAATATTGAATGGTAAACGAGAAATACATGCACATGGCAACACTACAACACGTTTCATTTGCTAAGGCATCTATAAATGCCCTAGACGCACTGTAAATGCCCTTAAAAGTTTTTTTTAGGGCGTTTAGAAGATGTCAGGGAAAATGGCGTCAGGGAAAGTCTATGCCATAGAAAACTCTATGTCGGCGTATATATGCGCCATAGAAATTAAATGCCCCGAATAACATTAAACGCCGGCTTAGACTTGTTTTAGGGGCATTTAAGCTATACACCGGGTTAGATCTAAACGCCATTAAATCCAAGATATCTTATAGTGCAACCATGATTGACAGGAATCGTAAAGAATAAACAAAGTCATATCCTTGCGGTGACATACATCAATAGGAAATAAGAAGAAAATATTTATGGAATTTCTAACCAATGAAACTTATACAAATTCAACAAATCAAACAATTCTAAATTTTACAGCACCAATGAACAGAAAATTTTAATAATCTAAAGGGGAATTGCACTGGCAAATAAAACCTCTAAAGGAACTAAACTGACATAATAAGAGCTCAGACAGTCAGACCAATCTAAATATGAATTGAACAAATCCACTAAGATAATACTGTACAATCTCACTTCACATGTCATGTGACTATACAAGCCACTACCACTAATGCTAACTTCCGTTGTCGCTATACGTCACCAGATAAACATGTTAAAATTGTCAGCAATTATCTGATCTTTTTTTCAAACTCTACGTAAAAAGTTGACGAAAACAAGCTTAGGGTATTGTACATAGGGTGCCCCGCATAGGATATTGTACATAGAGTGATCTGATCTTCACATCGGAAGAATCTATACGCCGAGAATAAATTTGGTTTTTAATTAACCTAATGAAAGAGGCAGTTTTCCTCGGAGATTCGGCAATCTCCCAAACTCCTTGTTGGAGCACTCTCGTAAGTATCTAGTTCTGACTTAAAACTGTGCAAGAAATCAAATCATCTACTGATGGTAGTCATTGTCCACTCAGGATAGATGGACTTCAAATCTTCACAAGCCTCCCGATACCTTCCACAAACACCTCCAAGGAAGGTCACCGAGCCAAACACCTTTGAGTCGTCTAAGAGTGTCAGGACCGGATTTTCAAATCTGAACCCTCCATGTATAATTGCACTTGTCCAAGAACACACTAGTGCACAGACCGGTAACAGCGATGATAGCACATCGATCCCTATCACGAATCCAAATATTAATAATTAAGCAACAAGTACTAGCCTTATGATCAACAATTACAAATAAACGGCCGTATGGCCTATGTTCAACAAGGTAGGAGCGGAAATGAAATAAAAACAGCAAGATAATCCCACCATTTGCCCAACAGGCAGTTGACCATGGTTCGCGTTCAAGTAATCCAGATCTCCTTCATCAAAACCACAAAAAAAGAACTCGTAGTCACCTTCTTCTTTAGTGCACTGTTCTGCGGGATTTTGAATGATGTAAGGTGAGTACACAACGTACTCCGCAAGACTTGAAAACATAAATGCATGATAACTATATGCAAAACTAATCAAATGAAGGCTAGTATAACTCATTTAGTGTAAAGTGATATTGTAACACCCCGACGCCAACGCGCCACGGATGCTACCAAAATCCTGTTTCACTAGCGACACCCCTCGGATCCACACATGTCCAAAGGGTTACCAAAACACGATAATTCTCCACAACAAGATCAGTTGAACTGAGAATTACCGAAAAAGACATAACAACCTAACACCTCTACGAACTTGACTACAATCAAACACTAAACTCTAAAACCGGCTTAAAACTAAGTCACCAAAATTTACAAAAATTTCGGCATGACCTCTCTAGAAAATAGGACAACTACTCAACAGACAGAAAATATTGCAGTTATAATATATATCAATCATCCATTCCAGGATGACACATTCTAGCAGGTCCTTAGGTAATCAATCACACCACCAATCGGCAATTAGCAAACTACGCAACTACGAGCAACACATTACAACCATCTTAGAGCATCTCCAAGAGGAGCCATAAATAGGTTGCTAATTGTAATTATAGGGTTTTGATGGAAAAAAAGCACTCCAACAGAGGTTGTATTTTGAGAAAAATAATCAAAATAGGTTTAGGACTCGGAGCCCTGTTGCTATATTTGGCAACGCTCCTCTCCAGCCCCATCCTATTTGCGCGTTTAGGGTCTAATTGCTGGAGTCAATAGTTATCTTGGGCCCTAATTCTTTTAGTTTAGGCCCTATTTTGAGGTATAAGACTCCATTTTAAGGCCTGATTGTTGGAGATGCTCTTAGATACAACCACACTTTACGAATCAGTAAATGAATTAGTGACCGAAGTCGTGCATGTGCCACTATTCCCATCCCGGCGAGCCAGCTTCAAGGTACCTAAAACAAGAAACAACAAGCATGAGTCCAAGACTCAGCAAAGTGCAGCAAGAATTAAAAGTAAGGAAGTCGACTAAAATACGACTACTTCAAGACATAAAGTAACAGTTCCTTTAATTGACATCCGTAATAAAAGAAGCGATTTGAATTCAAATAAATCCAAAACGTAGGAACACAATTACTTCACTATTAAACATATCCATTACTTAATCGAAAACATCTGGTAACAAAAGCAGTAATTAACTCCACTTACCACAATCAACTCGAAAACGTAACAAAACCTTACCCATGCCTCAGTAATCCTTTCTGGATGAGCCCACGACTCAATCCTCAACCTGTTCTTTACATTCTCATCAAACCACATTTATCAACTGCAACATACAAATGCAATGAAATGCTTTTATGCTCTCATGCTCAAAATGCAACCTTTTAGCCTATACCGGTATAGCTGAGTGCACACCCGTCGGTGTGCACCCTCTCATTCCCAACCATCCCGTGGCGGGGCCTACGCTTACTGACTCACTCCCATCCGTAGATGGGACTACGAGGTAGGACTTTTGTACTCACTACGTGTGAGTACAGAGGCCCACATCAACATGGGTCGCCTCTTCTGTAATGAATGCGCAAATGCAAGTGATATGTTTATAAGCACGACACAAACATGAATATAACACGCCCATTCTCATTTAATCACTTTATCCTTTGCATCAACATAACCATACTCATTTGTACAATTCATAAGGCATTGCAATAATAGAAATTGAATAACTTACTTTTCTATTGCTAACATTCATCCATCCTCATCATCATGCTAAGAACAACTTCTAGATATGCTATTAAACGTAACCAAATCATTAAAATTTTCATACTCTTATCGCAAGCAAAGCATTTAACACCCTACTAACGCTCTAGGGGATGCACTTGCCTTTACCGACGCGAGAGGCAACTCGGGGTCAAGACCACTCCCGAAAACACTCTCCCTGAAAAACAACGATTACGTACAAGAATGGGTCAAGGTCCGACTCAATACATGACGAAATCTCAACTTTTGCCAAAGATAGTCCCAATTCCCACTAATGGAAACTCCGGGCAACCCACTAGCCATCAGACATTAAACCTTAATAATAAGATAACACACTGACAACTCTCTCAATTTAGGAGCTTATGCATAACCATTAACAATTTAAGCTAATATACAATAGTATGATCATAATCAAATGGCAGTAAATAACTCTTAACTCATTCGTTTGGATTGAGCCATACAAAAATAATAAGGATCAAGTCCTAGCATAAAATTCACAACCATTACCAGGGAGCTATAAAAAGTGGAGCTCAACAATCAAGTCACACAATTAATAAATTACCACATCATCAGATCATGTGACAAAAATAGCATGATAAGTGTTGAGTTATAACACCAGCTATCAGGCAAGTTTGTAAATGTCACCATTTGAAGCTTTGTATGGTCATACCTGTCGTGCTCAGTTGAATTGGAATGAGAATAGAGAGTGTTTGGTGTTTGGACCTGATGTTCTTGAGGAAGCTGAAGGGCAGATCATTGTGATTAGAGAGAGGTTGAAATTGACTCAGTCAAGACAGAGCAATTATGTTGATAATTGTCATTGAGAGTTGAGCTTTGAGCCATATGATTTTGTGTATCTCAAAGTTATCCCTCTTAAAGGAGTTAAAAGGTTTCACACGAAAGGAAAGCTTGTGTTAAAATATGTTGATCTGTTCAAAATCTTAAGCTATCGAGGAGAGATTGCTTATTAGTTAGAGTTGTCATATTAGTTGCCAGGTGTGCATAATGTGTTCCATGTGTCACAACGTAAAAATTGTCTCAGAATGCAAGCTGAGCAAACACCGTAAGAAGTAATTAAGCTGAAGGAAGACTTGATTTATAAAGGGCAACCGATTAAGATTTTGGATGTTATGAAGCATAAGATCAGAAGCCAGTCAATTCGATTTTGAAGGGTTTAGTGGAGTAACTATTCGGAAAATGAAGCTACCTGGCAGTGTGAGGAAGATATGAAGTCAGAGTTTCCTAACATATTCTATAGTTAGCCCAAAATCTCAGAGTTGAGATTTTGTTAAGGGGAGGTTTGTAACATCCTAATTTTGGCTCATTTAGATTTAATATGGTTTTTAAGGATTTTTTGAATTTTTGAGATTTTTTTGGAATTTATTTGGATTTATTCATTAATGTTGAAAATGGACTATTATTAAAATTATTTAAATATGAGTAATTTTAAATAAAGTTTTGTCAAAAATATTTTATTAGGTCCCAAATGTCTCAAAATATTTTTTTGAAATTTTTCAAAAATTTTCTTGATATTTTTACTATTTTATTTGGCTTAAACTATTTTATGGAATAATTTTAAATCAAAAGGCTTTGAAAATACATTAAATAGTTTTAGGCTAAAGCCCGTTGATCCAGCACGGCTCCCGCACGACCTCGACCTAGGGCCGCGAAGTCTCCGACCGCGACCTAGGCTGCGCGGCTCCCGCATGACCTCGAGCTTGGGGGGCAAGGCTTCAACTCCTGCATGACCTCGACCAAGGATTCAGCTCCCGCTCGGGGGAGTTTATCCTAGGTTCCAGGACTTGCGCTTACTCGGCAGTTACCAAGACTTTAAATACCGGGGTTAAGGCGGACGTGGGCACCAGATCTGGAACGGTTACCGCCCACCTTCAGTGCGCACCAAGCCACTTCTTCGTGAATCTCTCGTGGCTTTACGTAGCAGAGAGGTATAAACCCTTGAAGCGAATGTCTTTGGGGCAAGCAATTAAGCAACTAGATATAGACACCACCAACATATAATTCACCAGGGCTCAAGCTAGAGAGCGAATACTTGTACTCAAGCATAGTAAATTCCTTGCCTCAGGGCAAGACTGGAGTAGAGTTTTTACCTTCACAGGGGCTCGAACCAGTATAACTCTCTGTGTCCTGCCCTTTTTTCTCTCCTCCCGACCAACGAAGTAGCGATCAAACTCCTTCGGTGAGCAAAGCACGTTTTGGGTCCCGCATACGCAGTTCACCCCCCTTCACTTTTGCGGTCCGGCGATCCCGATCGTCGACAGCTAGCGCCCATCGTGGGGCCCGAAAGCTTTGCTCATTCGAAAGAATTCCAAGACTTTGGAGGCATGGCGTCTGTCGCTGCAGGACATACCGCAAGCTCAGGTTTGAATGCAGTCCCCGAGCATGGAAGCTCCTCATCTCTGTTTTCACCCTCTCCGCCACTACGTGATCAGTTTGTTCTCTTGGCTGCTAGCCATGGAACAAGCGTGGAGGCGGGGAGCGCAGTCCGAAGACCCCTAAGATGCTCACCGGATGGCCCAAGTCGCCATCAACCAGGCCATAACCGCCCTCCGGCGAGAGGAGCATGAGAAGATCGATTGGAACTTCACCGGGACGCTCTAAGCTCCCTCGGTCGGGCGAGCGGCTCCGTGCAATCACCTGAGTTATGACCGACCCCGTCCATGTGAGGTCGGGCCTTTTCGGCCGAGCTCTCGCAGATGAGCTCGACAAAGCTGCTATTGAAGCCGTACCTTTGCAGCACCAAAGTCGCCACTCCGGGTCCCATCGCCACGACCGACGTGGTCGTAGGTCGGGTTGACGGGGCAATCATGGCTCTGACTCCAGTAGTGGCGACCACCTTCCTAGGCGTGCCCCTGTTCCAGCTTACGGCTGCTCGGTGTACTCCGACGACCTTCCACGGGTGCGCTGGTCGACCCGTTTCAAGCATGCCTTGATCGAGCGGTTCGATGGGACAAAGAACCCAGATGAGTTTCTTTCAATTTACTCCACCGCGATCTTGGCGACTGGGGGGGATGAAGCCGTAATGGCCAATTACCTCCCAACCATTTTGGATGGCGCCACCCGCACCTGGCTCTTCAACCAGAAGCCCGATTCCTTCCGATCATGGCGCCAAATTCAGAATGCCCTCCGCTCTAACTTTCAGAGTCGTTATGAACGGCCTGGTAGGGAGAAGGATCTAGACCGCGTCATCCAGGGGAAGAACGAACCCCTCCGCGACTTCGTGCGGCGGTTCATTCGCACGAGGAACCTGATTCCAAGCGTCTTTGTCGAGGCCGTAATCAAGGCCTTCAAGTTCGGCATCCGCGACCGACACCTCACCGAAGAATTAGCAATGATAAGCGGATCTAGCTAAGTAAAGACCATTTGAAGTTGGCTTCCAGACGATAGCGTCCTCCCTGTGGGGCTGCAGAGGCACTGATTGAACAATGATCCACAGGCGGACGTATTCCATTATTAGCTGTGGCGTAAGCTGGTGTCGGATGTCGCGAATCCAGTTGTTTTTTAGTAAGGCATCCTCAACCATTCTTCCTTTCCGCCTAGAGTGCCTGAATAGCATTGGCGCAATTTGGCAAGGCGCCATGCCTCGCAGCCAGGTGGAGGTCCAGAAATGAGCCCACCTGCCATTGCCGATGATGACTTCCGTGGTGGACATGAATAGCTGTTTGTCACTGTGGTCACAGGGAGATAGGTGACTGGGCCACGGTCTTTGCAAATTTGCAAATCGAAGCCACAACCAGCGCAGCCTGAGAGCTCACGCGAACCTGGATAGCTCTATGACACCAAGGCCGCCGAGATCGAAGCGGGCGACGATATTTTCGAGCAACCTTGCAGCTTCCGCCATGCATTTGCCCATTGCCAGCCCGAAGGAATTTTCGTCTTATCTTGTCGATGTCGGCGATGAACCTCTTGGGTGTTTTGAGAGCCGTTAAAACATATATTGGTACGGAGGTGAGCACTACTTTAACAAGGGTTAGCCGCCCACCTGTCGAGAGGTGAATTGACTGCCATCTCGCCAGACGGTGCACAATCCTATCGACGATGGGCTGAAGGTGGACGGCGACACCAACAAGAGTAAGCGTCATGCCAAGGTATTTGGTAGAAACCGAGACGGTGCCTGGAAAGGCCGGGTGATGGTATTGGATCAA